>CM021736.1:15575200-15912688 GCA_011075105.1 Heteronetta atricapilla | reverse complement strand
GGGGGGAGGCCGTGGGGCCGTCCGCAGCGCCCCGGGGCGCGGCCGCAGCTCCTTTCTGCAACGCGGGGCCGGGGCCTGCGGGGCGCTGCGCGGGGCCCGCTCTGCCTCGGCGCCCGGCCCCGCCCGGCCCCGCCGCGCCGTGCTCCCGCGGGGCCCCTGGGCTCCCGGGGCTCCCTCCCGGGGCCGGGCAGCCCAGGGCCCCCTTACACCGGGGGACCGGAGCTCGGCGGCGGGCAGCCTGCGGCCTCGGGGAGGCGAAGGGAAGGGGAAGAGGAGGGAGGCGGCCCGGCCGGCAGCCCGGTGGGGCCTCGGAACGGAGGCGGTGTGAGGCGGGTTCCTGCTGGCCGCCGCCGTGCGGTTCCAAGCTCGCTGGTGTTGTGTCGCTGCAGCCCCTTTGGGGTTTGTGAGCGCTGCGCTCCGCAGGGGGTTGCGGGGCAGTTTCAGTTCTCCCTCGTCTTGGGCCGTAGCTCAGCATCCACCGTGTGCGTGTGGCGATTTCCCTCAGAATCAGCAGGGCTTTGCTGGCAGCTGTCACGCCGTGCCTAGAGCCCTGCCTGAACTTCCCCGCGCTGCGGCAGGCAAAAGCTTTGACAGGAACACAGGTGAACTGTTTACACCGACATCACAAGTACCCGCTAGAGTTGTTAACTTGTTTTATCATAACGTAAATAATAGAGGTTTTCAGTCTGGTGCACAGCATTCATTTTCAGCTATTAATGTGGTAGTTTCATAGAAAACACTTCTAATTTCTTTCTTTTTAAAGGTTCCTTAGCAAACGGTAGTAACGTTTAGGGGAAATGTTAGCGGGGAGAAGCAGCCACCTGATACACAACACACGAGGCCAGTCTTCATTTACATGCCATGTCAAGCCACATCCCTAGAGCGAGCTGGCTTGTTGCAGGTGCTGTTTAGGCCTTAGCCTTCATAATGTGGAGTTGTTCAGAGCAGATCTGCAGATCTTTGGTGTTGAGGTTTTTTTCCTTGTCATAGAATAGGTATTCTGACTATGGGATTGTTAGAAATATACTTGGCCTAAAATTCCCCCCTTAGAGGAGACTTCCTGTCCCTGTCAGCAGAGTACAAGCATCTCTCTGCATTTCTGTGTGGGAGACGTTCCCACTTCTGGAACTGCCCCTTCCTGCTTAAAGCTGTACCACTCAGAAGAATTTTTATTGCTATAGACAGTGGGAAGTGGAAAGTGATGAAAGCAACATTGTTTTTTAATTTGCTGGGACAGTCCCTCTGGGTTCTAATTCCATGGCTAAAAGCTGAATTCTGACAGAGAGCAGATGTCTAAAGTATTACTTCTTTAATGAGTTGTTTAATGCTTTTACCTTTTTGAATGTTTTCTTCTGCTACTTACTGTAGGACTAAATTTTCTGCCTGTAATATTTATTATCAGAAGGAGGGTCAAAAATCCAAGAAAGAATTGATAGTTGGCTAAGGAAGGGCAAAGTACAAAGAATGACTGAAAATAATCAAGAACAAGGTCTCACAGAACAGACAAGGTGGATGTTTGTTGTAATTTAGGTTTGATCTTCGTTAGCAATGAGTTGTGAAGATAAAGCTTGTTTTTACATGTTGAGTGAGGTTCATTGTTAGCACAGGAATCATTAAACTATGAAAAGCTAATTGTGAGATTTTCTGGTTTCCTGTGAGCGATAGGAATTGCGTAATGCATGTTTGTGTAGAGGAAGTCAGAGTATAGATGCTTTGGGTGAAAAATGGGCAGTGTTACAATCTATGTGCAGAAAGGCTGCGTACTATTATAATATGCCTTTGGCCTTACTAGTTACTTACCTGTTTGTTTGTTCTTCCTTCTGGCCTCTTCTATAAACTTCAAATGACTTTCAACTTTTCCTAATCAATTATACTTGTACAGAGTTCACCAAAGTGAGTCAGATGGCTTCACACGTTGTAACGTGTACATGGAGTTAAAGCTAAGGAAGGAGATAAATCTTTCACTGTCATTTTTTTTGATGTGTTATTTCCAATGACTTTTGCCCCTACAGGACTGCTTTTCAGGAGCAATGCCCATGACTGTTTGTGAATTTATTTTCTTTTTCAGAGTTTTATTCCAGAGGTAGAGCTGTAAATCAGTCCCACCATACAACTTCAATCAGTTGTATCCTTTTTTTTTTTTTTTTGTACTTAAAATTCTAGTGATGATGATAGGGATTGGAAATAGTGGTAGGCTTAAAGTCAGGTGAATACTAAGACTTTTAAATTCCATATTTAACCACTTCTGCAATCTTGTAACTTAAATGTTGTCTTGGACCTTGCCCAAGATGATGAAACAACCTAACAAAATAGGGTTTAAGGTGGTTCTTATTTAGAAGAACATGGAGTGGTCGTACCTTAGAAGTGAATGATAGGTTGAAAGACCTTTTCAAAACAGTCCGGGAAGGACTGGCCTCCAAAATTCTGCTCCAGGACCTGTTGTGTCAATGAAGTTCTAGCAGCTAATCTGTCTTTTGTTTTCCTGAAAGTCTTCAGTGAAAATACTGAGGCTTCTGGACTTTCACTGGTAATACTAAATTGTAAAGTCTTATTTTTAGAACTAGATTTCTTACACATCTTGTGAGCTGTCAAAACAGATGTTTTTGGCTCAGAGAGTCAATTCCTGTAGTGTCACTTGGGTTGATTTGGACAAACGTACGGGATGCATGGTGCTGTAATGGCCCGAGCACTTCCAGATCAATTGCCAGTCTTTGGTTTCCAGGATAGGAGCTTTTTTTTCCAGACTTTTCTATACAGAAACAAGACGAGAGCTTCTTGGATATAAAGAGAGTCAAGTATTCAGTGAGTGCTTGTAGAGAACATCATAAAGTCATACCTGAAGAAAAAAAGCAAGGATGTCTGTCTTTCAGGAGAGTGGTCTGAGAATGGTGTAACTTTGCTGCTTCTCCAGAAAGTTACAGCCTAGATGCTTTAGAAGCCCTGGAGGTAAAACTCTGAACTGACCTGTGGAGATGCTGATTGTTCCCTTCTGTCCCGTCTTTTGGAAGGGGTTTTGTGATCTGTGGTCAGAAATCAAGTTGGCATATTTTCAGTTCCAGGAAAATATAGCCGGCCATGCTATCCTCTTTTTTATTAATATTTTTCCTAAACAAGGATCAAGTCCAAGAAGTTGAAACCAACAAGGCTTTTAGTTCTCTGGGGCCAGTGAAAAAAGGACTAGCATCTTTCTGGGGAAAAATAATTTTGCTGTACACACTTGGTTTAGAAAGCAATCAAGAACTGATGAGATCAAACTTCTCAGTTTTAAAAGGAAATTAAGTGAATTTAAACCAAAACAAATGATGAGCTTGCAGTTTGCAGAGACTGGGGAGACTTGCTGATTGAAACACTTGTATGACCACTAGTTGTTGTTATTTTACATAGGCCATAAAAACGGAACTATAGTCTTCGGAAACTAAGGAATCCAGAAACCATTACAGAAGTTAAAGATCCGTTTCCAGTATTACTGTGCATTTTCTCCCATCAGTTTGTTGCTTACCACTTTGTAAGTCAGTCTAAAATAACTGTATCCCGGTACAAATTTTAGCTCTGTGTACTGACACTATTTTGACCAAAACATCCATTGTCAACAGCCTTTGTACAGAGGAATAGAAGAAAATGACACAGAGTGACGGCTGTATATTCTGCAAGAAAATTGAGTTATTTGTAGTAACATCCACTTGTTGTCATAGGATTTACCACTAGCATCAGTCCTGGTTATTGGAGCTTTGTGTATTGTAACTTGTGAGTAGTAATATGATGTTCAATAGCATCTCAAAATATTATGTTAGGCTTAGCTATGGTAATGTGTTACCACGTACAAATGAACGTCCTCAGTACTTCTGTCAAATGGGACAGCTTTCTTTCTCCATTTCTCACTGTGTGGTGAAGGTATTTCATTCTTTGCCATATTTTTCTTCATGTCATAAGAAATAGAGCATAAAATCTCCTTTTTCCCACTTCTCTTCAAGTGACCAGCTTCTAATTTATGTACGTTTTTTTTGGATGCAGGCAAAATGAAAGCTGTTTGATACAAATGACTTGTACTGGGGGAGAAGGAAAATAGATTAATTCAGTGACAACTCTTTTCCGCCTTCTCAGAGGTGGATACTCCTGGCCCTGCCCTTCATGATACTCCACATCAGTTATGAGCCAGCATGCCACAAGCCTTACATTTAGAGCAGGTTGAGCAGCCAAGATAAATTAAGCAGCCTTGTCCTCAGTTTCAACACCAAGCTAATTCTCGAGTCTTCCTTTTCCTTTCAGGCCCCTCTTTGACCCTCTGCTGCTACAGAGGAAGCGTCACCTTGTGTTGTGGTGGAGGCTGGCCTGTGCTGGCTGTCACGTGGCCAGCTAAAGGTTTGAGGTGTATCTGCCTTCCTCTCAGTTGGGGAAATTTGGAACCCCACAAAGGAGATAAGGACCTAGTTCTATTTTACATAGAGTCTATCCCAAAACTTTTTTCTCTGGAAGGTTTGTATGAAATGAGCTCACCTCTTGGTTTCACTATTACTAAGGAGAGAGCAAGATGCAGCCCATCCTTTCAACCCAAGTGGGAAATGCTGACGTTCACAGGAGGGAGGGGGAGAAAAGCTAACAGGAGAATAGTAAAAGGTCATCGGGTGGGGTCACCTACTGAATATACACTCACACCAATAAGTCACAAGTTGTTTGCTAGGGACACGCGTGAGGTTTTGTCCCATTGTGCTTTGGAAAGAAATAGAATGAAAGATTGATCTTTTCTAGTCCTGATGTAATTGCTTGGGCAAACCTGAGATCTGTTCAGGAATATCCAAACTGAGCACTGCGGAGTTTTGTAGGTGTGATGTGTAAAGAGTGTCTTAATGATTATAGCTCACGAGGTGTCCTACAGGATGCTGCTGCTGCTTAGCCTGCAGATTTTCCTGGAAGAAGGACCTGTTTGTAAGAACAGTGACTGGAAGCCAAATTCCTCATAGACAATCCAAAAAGTAATAGTGAGGGGCAGGAAGAAGAGCAAGCAGCCCTCCTTCCTCAAACAGCAAGCACTGCCCATATATTCTGAGCCGCTCAGGTAGAGCAGTTCTCCCTTTCTTTAACCCTCAGCTTTGCAGGAGGAGCTGTCTTGCTTGTCTGGTTGCACTGGACAGAAAAAGGATGTGGGTAGGTGTGTGATTGCAATCTGGTACTAGTTGCCTGCCTGGGGAGGAAGAGGTTAACCTTCAGGGGAGCTGGGGAAGGGTGCTAGTCCCAAAGTCCAGATTTCCTGGCCCCGTGGCTGCTCAGGTTAGACTGTTCTGCAGAACTAAGTCAAAGGTGGAGTGGGAAACCTGAATCTTTAGCAGTGACTGTCTTGTTTGCTGTAATCATGTTTAGAAACTCTGTAAGCTGATCAAAATTTGCCATAAGCTGTTGTAAATGGCATTATATGTTACTCTCAACAATAAAATACCTTTACATATTAAAGAGAAGTTTTTTCTACACAAAAGCCCTCTTACTGCCTTGGTGCAGCTTGAAAAATAGAGATATAAAACTTCATTTGCTTTCATATAAAGTTAAATACCTAATTTTTAAATACCTAATTTTTAGAGTAAGCACTGGCATGCTTAGTATTAAGATTTACTGTGTTTACTAGCTCTAGGAGGTTAAATGTAGAATGCATGGTATTACACTAGCTGTCTTCTGTGAAGAAATAGATGATTTTGGTGTAAGATGTGTTTTCCCCTCATATAATATACGTGGACCTGAAAGAATTCATTGTACGTGGATGGTTCTTAGAGGTCTGTAGTTATTTTAGGACATTTTGTGTACAGTTATTATGTCAGTTGTAGAAATAATTATATTTGGCATCATATTTTTGATAATGTAAAAAGTCAGCCCTAGCATTAGTTGGCATCCTGTAGTCAATGAGTAGGCAAAACAGCTCGGGTATGTTATCCGCTTGAGTTAAGCTCTAGATTCCCCACTGGGATTTACCTCAATTGGCTGATGGCTGTTGCAGATGTATTTGTCTCCTGTGTGTTAAGATTTACTATCTGTCTTTCGTGTACAAGTTCATTGTGGGGTTGGGGGTACATATAGTTACTCACTTAAGCTTGCATTTTTGTATAAACTGAAGTCTTTTAATAAATCAAATTGCTCTCCAAACACGGGTATGTTTACGCTGTTACTGCAGATGCAGCATTAGCTGAAGGGGGTAACAGCGACACATGGAGCATCCAAAGAACAGGGGATGCAAAAATGTCCTTGAGACTGCAAGGGAAGGGAGTCTCCTGCCAGTGAACTCATTTGTATGGCCCTTTCCAACTGAAGGGCTCTGTGTTGTATCTGTCTGCTTGGTACCATGGCTGTAAGAACTGCCTGCTTGGTTTGGGCTCTCCCAATGTCATTTCTGTTTTTCTCTTTATAAAGTTAGAAGGCTTGGGAAAACATCTATTAAGATCTCTTGCATAGCTTTGCTAAGGAACTTCTCTCCTGTCTCTTACACTGTTTCCAATCTTACATTTTTGTCTAACTTCTTTAGTAACATCTTAGCCTGTGCTGCTTTTCTATTTATAGTATCTTTCCTAGATGAGCATGCTGCTTGTGAAATATTCTAGGTTTCTGAAAATTATGTATACAAGGACTTGAAATCATTTGCTGTTTGAAAATTCAAAATTCTGTGTTGTCCCTGTTCAAGATACTTCCAAACACTTCAAGAAGCAGCCTGTGTGGATACTGTCTTACAGCAAGGAAGCATGATCTAGTAGGGTAGCGTAGAGCTGAAAGATAAACTCGTGGAGCGTTATGTTAAGGAATCTTTCATCTAAGTCATGAAATGTGTTTTTCATTGGTCTGATTATTTTAGAGGCAGAAGTAATTTGTAAGGTGTCTCAGAAAGCTTGATACTATCTGATATGGAATGACAACATCTTTTTTTCTAAGAAGCTGATCAGAAGTCTAACCAGTACAGAACAGCGAGTAAGTTGGTTGGAAAATTTCTGAAAATACTGTTCTCTAGCTCTTGTAAAGCATTTATCTTACTTGAAAAACTGCTGTGCAAGAGTAAATGACTGTTAACATTTTAACATCGCTAGTGTCTCAGGATCTCTCATTTCTGTGAAAACAGTAGAGAAGTTGGCCAGTTCGGTTTTATGTCTGCTAAAAGCCATTTTTCCCCCCCTTTTTGCAGGTGAGATTAGTTTGGGGATGTGAATACAATGAGTGTAAACCAGCAAACTCACACAGGGCCTCCTTACGGGCAACCTCAGCCTGGATATCAGGGATACCAGCAGCCTGCCTACGGAGGACAGCCATTGCCAGGGGTTCCTCACTCGCAATATGGAGCTTATAATGGTCCGATGCCAGGATACCAACAGCCAGTCCCTCCACAAGGTACTTCTCAGTCGAAACTTAATGATTGATAACCTGTGAATTGTTGTGTGTGGATTTTTTTCTTCATACTTCCTATTGTTAGCTTTTATGGTAGCAATTATCTTCTGTATGTAGCTTGCATGATGTTAAAAATCATGTTCTTTGTGTTCATGCTCAGGTTATTGATCTGTCACTTGTCGGTTTAAGTAGGGCTTACTCTTTTCCTAGTAACTCATAAAATTAACGTGTTAAGAAACATGGCCTAGCTTTTTTCTGTATGTCCTTGCCCCATGGTACTGAAGCTCTTGAATGGAACAGTATTCCTGAAGAGGTCATGTTGAGTGGTTGATGACTGTTACAGATTTATAATAGAGTCCTTGTTACATTACTGTGTAGAAGGATTAGTGCTCTATCTTGAAGGATTAAGATGTACAGCTCCAGATAGAAAGCATGTTTGGAGCTAGGTTCTGTAGTATCTTTAAAACCAATAGAAAGCTTCTAGACATGTGAGCGTGCTATTGTGTTCCAGAACATTCTTGGTTCTGCAGCATCATGTCATTTGTTTAGATTTTTGGGGTTTGAGTACCTAAATTGTACAGAGAGATAAACAGTGACTTTAACATCAGAAATGGAAAGGAGAAAATGCTTGATTTTTGCACTGATTTTATAAGGAAAGGAGGAGTATGCTAATGGTTTCTATGTCAATGAGGAGGACAGAACAACCAAAGTGTCTACTACTGAAATGAAACCAACTCAAGTGGGAGACTAAAATTTGTGTACTAAGAAAGGGACTTCAAGAGGAGCTAAGTGGTTACTCTGCATTTTTTTTTTTTTTTTGGTTGGAGCTAGCAGGAAGAGCATGTGGTATGCTTAAAGACTGGGGTTATTCAGTTTTGCTCTATCTTTCCCTTCTTTAATTCTATTCCTTCCTTTCTCCCAGTGAATCTCTTCCAACAACACTCTTAATCCATGGTTTTTGAACTAGTTTCAAAGAGGGTTTAAATTCCTATAAAAATGATGAAAATCAGAGCTGAGTAGAGGAAAGAAATCCTGCTTCCTGGAAAGACACAGGCAGAGCTTTGAGCCTGCTGTCTGGCTGCTCCGTGTCGATAATGACCAAGTAGTTTTTCCTGCCCCATGGAAGCAATGGGGAGAAGTTGGACTCTCGAATCTCAATTGTCAGGTTGCACGTTTCATACCTGCTCTGTAAATTCAGGATTCCTGTCTTTAGAATGAAGGAATGTAAAATTCAGAGCACTAGTTGACCTTTTGTTAGTTGCTGATTGAGATCCAGTTAGAAACGAGAGGCAAACAAACAATGCATTAACCAAAAGAGCAGACAGGTGATTGATAGTGACAGTTTCTACTCCCATCTTTATAGTGTTATGTTCATTGTAGGTCTTTGCAGCAAGATTTGTTGTAACTACATAATGTAGAGGGGAGAGAATTCATTTCAGAAGTGGTAGTGTGACAGGAATTCAGAGAACATTGAGAGGTAGAAGGAGAACCACTAATGCTACTTTGTGATCTCAAAGTATTTGTCTTAAGGGTGTATTTGAGGGGGAAAAAAAAAAAAAAAACCAACAGTAAAAAGTGCTTGGAGGGACTGAATGGAGAAGTGTGGGCAGCAGGTGCTGTCCTCAGGGAGTCTTCACATCTGAGTCATGTGACAAAGCCCGCCTCTAACTGATGGAAGCATGGAGATGTTGTGCCAGTGATGCTGGTGTTGCCCAGGATCAGAAGAGGAGTACTGCACAGCTAGCTGAGAACAGCAGCTTCCTGTTATGAGAATGTTGAAAGAACCACAAATTTTTCATTCAATCAGTTCTGCTTTTGATGAGACTGTACAGTTGAAAGTGCAAATAGTCTGAATACCAGTGACAGTTAGGTTGCTGCTGGATTATCATACATAGACTCCATTTATGATACTTTTTACACTTGTGTTCATGTCAATATATAAACTGTGTTGGCAGTGTATGTGGTAGAACAGTGAGGAGTATAGAGTATGGAGTAAATAGTAAATATGATATGGATTTTATGTACCTGATACTTTCTGCACAACAGACTGTCCTCAGCATTGGATACACTGCCTCTTGGTGCTTTCTCTCTGGCTTGATTTACTGGTGTATTCTGTCTTTCCAGGTTATTTTCCTTCCTTGGGGTTCCCTTCGAAGGGCTCTCCTGTTTCTCTCAACTCTGACACTTCTCTTGCACCTAATTTCATAGGTAAATGGTGTCCTTTCTGTGGGAGTGTTTGTGGCGTGCCACTCCTACGGTGGGGAAGGGGTGGTTCTCTTAACCATCTTCTGTGCCAAGTTTCCTTTCAACATGGATGTTTATCTCAAAGGTGTGGGTACCTGATTATTCAGGCAGAGGTGGATGGGACACTTCCAACTCTACTTACAGCCAGCACTCCAGAAACATGAATAGGATATGAAGAAATAATTGTAGTAGAAAGCCCTTAGGCCTGCAGATTCATAGATAAAAACTGACTTGTGACTGTTTTCTAAAGGTTGATTTCAAAACCTGAATTGGTCCTTGCAGGTTTTGTCAAGAAGCCTTCGTTTAAAAAAATGTAGTGTCCTGCTTGGGAAAGAACTAAAATGTGAGATCTGAAATAAAAACATTCTAATGCAGAAATGAAGAATCTCCCCAGCTATGGGGAATTTGGTCTTAAAAGTCGTGAGATCTTCATAGCTTAGGTTTAAATTTAAGGGGAAAAAAGTTTTTACTTTTTTAGATACACCATAGAAGCTAAGCGTAATTATGATTCAAAAGCTGTGGGTTGAAGAAGGTAATGTTTTTGCAGAGGTAGCAATGAAGATACAAGGATTAGAAACACTGCAAGAAATCATATTATTTTTCCTTCTTTCTAACTAGTGGCATTTTGGAAGAGCTATTTCCAGCAGTGTCTATTTGTTTAGAAGAATAGGGAGGCAGAACTGGGCCAAGTCCGTATAGTCTCAGGGCTTTGAGTAAAATCACAGGCATTTCCCATTATGCTGTCATCTGCCTCTGTTTTGAGGTCTGTGATGAGTAAGGACAGTATATCAAAGGTATTGAAGAGGAACTTCAAGATTCTTCAAGAGCAGTGAACCTTAAGATGATAAACCACTAGATATTCATGCACCTTTCAGTGATTTTTTTTCCAGTGGTTATATGAGTAGTCTGTGCTAATGGTGAGAGAAGTATGTTTGTGACAAGGACTAGAAAAAGACGACTTTTGAAGCTTTTTCTGAATTAAACATGCATTTGTCAAATTGTATGCATGTTAAATCCGAAAAAATATGTAAACTTAATGTAAAAAAAAAAAGAAAAGAAAGCGTACGCTTTCAAATGCAAAAGATGACAATGCCAAACAGTTTGCCTGTACCATCAAAGGAAATATTCCAAAACAAATGGAAGTATATCAATCTAACATGAAAAATACCACAAAATGCATTCAGAAATAGAAATACCACAGAAAGTGATGACATTAAAATGGTTAGGGATCAGGAAATGCTTGACCCAGAGGAGTAATAAGACAGAGGTGCTATAATAGGTGCTATAAAGAAAATGTCTAATGAGATGAAGGTATATAAAAATAACAAATTTATCTGGAAATTGAGTTCTGAGTCTCAAAAAGAAGAGACTCAGGAGGAGATTTACTAAAACTTAAAACCAAAGGGGAAAAAAAAGTTACTAGTCATTCATAAAAGGTCTATTTAACTCCTCGAATTTACTCCCACAAGCTTCCTAAAGCATACATGTAACAGATAAGGTAAAAATGCGAGGTGAAACCTCATGCTTTGTTGAGTAAATTATGCTATAGAAATGAGAAGTGGCTTCTCTTCTATGTTTCCTATTTCATAACGGTTACTCACAAGAAGGCTCTGGAGTCCCTTCTGAACTTGTCACACTGTCGCTGTTGGAAGACACAGCAGTGTCTATGTGCTGCTCTGGTCTTCTCGCAGTTTAAGATGTTGGGGTCATCTGTGTTGAACCTGTACCCTGTATATGAAATATGTTCCATTGTGGTTAGCAGGCGTGGTCACATGGCTGTTCTATTTAACAGTGTTTTTAATGTAATATTATTAAAATAGAAGTTTATATTCTCTTTTTTTTTGGAATTAAATGCTGCCATTCATCTGTTGGCATTGTATCCAGCGTTGTGTGCTCTAGAAAGTGACAAGACTTAATTCTGAAGCAAATAGGTTTGGTCTGTGACTGAACCAGTTCACTTTGAAAAATGAGAAAGTATTCCTGTTACCCTCCTGCCTTTAAAGGCTGGGACTGGCCCCCTGTGGTGGCCCCTGCTATGTTGTGTATAAAAGCAGCTGGTAGAATTCAGTCTTTCAAAACTGAATCTATTTGCATGACATGCTTACCCCTTAAGTAGAGAAAACTGACCTGTAATGAACCTTAGGTACCACTTAAATACTCTTCATTCTCTGGATAAAAAATAATTGGACTTGGAGGGGGAGGAACCTAATAGCTTTCTGACAAGAACACAGTTGGTTCTTCGTCAAAAAATGAATCTCTTTTTTAAAGAACTCTCCATGGTGCATATTTTGTACTTGATCTGTGTGGGGGTGTGACTGGTGACAATGGCTAAAAATACTCGTTTTCAGTTTTGCTACTAATATGGTTGTATAAATGATCTGCTGCTGGAGGAGTATTGATATATCAATTTGGCCTTCACTAAACTCCTTTTGCACTTCTTTCTTTGATTTTTCATGGTAGCTGTTTGAAGCCCTTGTTTCTGTGAATCATTTGTGATTTATTTTTTTTGTCTGCAGGTTCGGTAAGAGCCCCTTCAACCTCTGGAACATCTCTTTCTTCCGGCCACCTGGGATACAGTCCATTTGGACAAGGAGATGTGCAGAATGGGATTCCAGCTTCAACGGCACCAATGCAGAGGTATACACGAGAAAAGAAAGCTGTAATAAGGGCCTACCTTGGTAGACCTAGGCTATGTCTAGACCTTTTAGGATATAAAACAAACGAAATGCATTGTTTTTGCTGTGGTGGGCATTGCCTTTCTTTTAATTATTGTTTTGAATCAACATTTTACCATAAGGAGGGGTATTTGTTAGAAAATAGGAATCTCTTTAGATAAAATCCTTATGGAAGGATATGGGTCAGTGACTGGTTGATCAAAACTACTTCTCCCCCAAATACATTTTTTTTGTGGTAGTCATTTTCCCATAAGGAATTTCCTGATTCCCATGATCTGTCTCATTTAGAAACGGCTGCATCCACACAGTAGCTGTATTTGATTCCCTGGCAGAGTGAACTAGTCTTTCTGGAGCATGTTGCTACCTGTTACTATTGAGTAATTCCTTAGTATTGGTTCTGTTTTTTTTGTTTTGTTTTGTTTTTTGTTTTGTTTTGTTTTGTCCTGTTGTGCATCCCTGACTTGTCTCCATCTTAAGTTCTTGGCATCTTCTCTAGAAAGATAATGCCATTACCCATGGGGTGAAAGGAGCAGCAGTCCTACCCTACTGCTTTATACTGATTACTAGCTGGGGAGAAGGTGGCTGGTTTTTGCTGCTTTTTGGTTAAGCTGGAGAGTCCAAATCCTTTGAACAACGGAGCCTTCTTAGATACCTGCATAGGCAGTATTATTTCTTACCCTGCAGATTCCCTTGCAGTATTTCTGATTTATTATAGTAACTAAAATGGAATTAACAAAAAATATTTTAAACGTAAAATTTGTGTTTTTAAGAAGCAACAGATTTTTATGATGAAAGGGGTTTGGACCTGTGTAGGATATGTAATTATTTTTCAGAAACGTAGCTACAGTGCTTTGTTTTCAGTTCATGTATATTATTGACACATAGCTGGTGTTTATATGGTAGAACACCTTATAAAGGCATGGGAAATTGTAACTGCTTGCATAATGGAGGACCCAGTGAAGGTTCTCATCTCCCCTCTCAGGCCACCTGCTTCTCAGCCGTTTCTGCCAGGCTCAGCACCCGTGCCTGTCAGCCAGACATCAACGTTCCAGCAATATGGTCCTCCTCCAGCCAGTGTACAGCAACTCAGCAATCACATGGCAGGGATGACAATTGGCAGTACTTCAACCTCTGCTCCTCCCCCAGCTGGACTGGGCTATGGTAAGGTTTCCTGTCCCTGAATCCTGAAATGTGTTCTGGTTGTAGAAAATAAGCAGCTTACCCTTTTAGGGAGGGACAGGGCAGAGGGGGGGAAGGAAGGCATTGAAGGAACTGTCAAGTTTTGGATCCCTTAGTTGCTTAAATTTAAGAGTATGATTACTTAAGGCTTGTCTCAGTTAGTACTGGAATGTCCATGTGAAGATGAGAAAATGATATATATTTATATATATATATGTGTATATATATACACCCATTGAGATGCTCTAGAGTGAAGGGGTTTTGAGTCTTCTGTGATATATTTGGAATTAAATGTTTTGAGGATAGAAAAAAATGATGGTAACATCCTCTTTTCTTCTTAAAAGGTCCCCCAACATCGGTTCCCCCAGTCTCAGGGAGCTTTAGCGCAACAGGATCTGGTCTCTACACACCTTACACTGCGAGCCAAGGACCCCCTCCTCCCAGTGTGTCTCAGGGTCTTCCTTTGGCACAGCCTCCCTTTTCTGGTCAACCAGTATCAACTCAGCGCCTGCCTGCTCAAGTCCCTGGTTTTGCTCCACCTCCAACTTCTACAGGGATTGGACCTTCCTCTTATCCTCCTACCACAGGTGCCCCAAGGCCACCTACCATGCCAGGCCCACCGCTGCCTGGGCAGACAGCTGCTGGACCACCGACATCACAGCCTAATCATGTATCCTCCCCACCACCACCTCCATCAACTCTGTCAGGGCCTCACCCAGGGCCTCCCATGAGTGGCCTCCATGGACCACCTCCTCCCACTCATCCTCCTCAGCCAGGTTACCAAATGCAGCAGAACGGTGAGTATTCCTAGTGTAGGAATTGCAAGTTAGGTGTATTCTCTGCGTGCTGCAAACTGAGAAACAGCTTTCAAGTTTGTAACTTGCAGGCTTCTGGCCACATTTCAGAGCTTCCCTCTTGTTTCCCTGGTGTGAAGGACAAGTCTAAGACAAAGAGTAGGATTTATCGTTCTAAGCTATTTGTCATGCAGGTTTTAATCAGGTTAATGTAGTTAAAAGAAGCCTAGCTTACTTGGCCAAAAAAGATCAATGCTTAGTGCCATAATAGTACAAAAAATTGTGGTCAAATTGTAATACAGACTTAAATTTGATGTCTACAACCTTGTCTTTCAAAAGTAGAGATTTGAAATCCTGAAAATCATTATTATAGTTTTTAACAATATACTCACTGGGTATGAATATACACTGTACGAGAGGAGTGTTATACATTGAAAAGGAGTTGCAACTTTTTCTTCTTTAATTCACAAAGCTATATTTTACTCCTTGTAAAACCCTTCACATTTCATGTGTGCTTAGAAGTAATATCATTTGAACTTTCTGAATTATAAAACAGTTTTGGCTGATTTTTAATCAATAACGTTTGCAGATAGCTAGGATAAAGTAATCAGGTGCAAGTGTCAGGACTGAAAATCCTGTCCCCCACATGCAGCCTTGCACAAGTGGCCAGGTAAATTACTTGTTTAAACATCTGTCCAAATTGCTGTGAGCTGTAAAAACACTCATGACATGTATTACGATGTTATTCCATAATTGACTGGAATTGTGTAAAGTGATGTGAAATTACTTCCATGAGTTACAAAACAAAAGAAGTTGTCATGTGCTAACTTAATACTGTGCTTTCAGGCAGTACCAAACTGCATGAGTTAAATCCTTGCGTAACTTGAGTTTGAGGGATTATGGGTCATCCGCTGGCTATTGGGCTGTTCTGTGTGCACTTTCTATTAGGTAGTTCTGCAGCTCAACCTGAATATTCATAGTACATGATCTTAATGCATGTTTTAATTGTACATTCTAAAACTAGTTACGTTAGTCTGAAAACACAGTTTTCTTGAAGTCTGATTTTAAGGAAGACTGTCAGTTTATTGGATCATTGATAGAGATGTACTGAGTTGAAACATTGATTAATGTGTTTAAACCTAATTGACTGAAAAGCGTGTAGTTTTCCTGTTGTAACTTCTTGCTTGTTTTTTATGATGACAGAACAAATGGGAAGTGCTTGATGAGGAATTGCCTAATGCTAGCTATTGTTTGATTCCATTGTCTCTTTCCTGTAAGGTTCCTTTGGACAGGTGAGGGGCCCCCAACCAAACTATGGAGGAGCTTATCCAGGAACACCAAATTATGGAAGTCAGCCTGGACCACCACCTCCACCAAAACGCTTGGATCCAGATTCCATTCCTAGCCCTGTAAGCCTACTTTGTTCTTCAGTGTGAACTCTCCCATAGTGTCATTACGTTAAACAGAACTGACAAAGTCCAGATCTGAAATCAGGTTTCTTCTTCCAAAGAACAACAGTATATTTTCCTCCTTGCTTTTCTCTAGTATATCCAAGCTTCAGTCATTTGTTATGAATAAGCCCAGAAGACTAAAGAAAGGCATTGGATATGCAAATCACTGCTCTAATTTCTCAGGTGGTCTCCTGTACCATGTTATGGTTTACGTTTTGGAAATCCTGGATGGCTTTGATTATACTCACTTGACCATTTCTGAATTCCTGCTTACCTACTTCCCAAGGTGAACTAATTCCTGGTTTTGAGGTGGCAAGCTACGAATTGTATGTTCCAGGTTTAAAGTATGGTTCATAGGAGATGATTGTAGTGCTTTTCCTTTCCTTTTTCCTCTAATCTGTCTAAGAGCTGGTTAGCTTTCTTTGGGTCATTAAGTCAGGATACAACTTCAGTCAAATATGGGCAACTTCTCAAATTAGAATTCTCTTTTGGAATGGAGTCTCTGAGAAAAGAGGAGCAATGATGGCTGACAATGATGAGGAATACTAAGCCTGGAAGCATTGTCGCCCCTAGTCTGCTGTGCTGTTCTTTTCACTGCTCCCGATGCTGTTCTGTTGTCTCAGAAAGCTACAATCATTTGATAACAGGAAACATTTCCAGAACAGTGCTTACAATCAGTTTACATGAAAACTGTAAAAAAAAAAAAAAAAAAACCTTAGTTTTGAATTACAGCTGAGATCTCGACTGTTGCTATTCAAAAATTATTGCTATTCAGAAATGGTGAGCTGTTTAGACTCCAGGTTTATGCAAGGCTTGGGGCTGCAAATTTTTTTACGTCGGATGTAAAAACTGTAATTACTTGTCTGCTTCTCTTCTCTCCTACTAAATGAAATCTCAAATGGCTTTTATCAGTTACCTTCATTTCAGCATGTTCTTAAAACATAAATCCCCAATTTCTAACCAAAACGAGCACATGAGCCACTACGTCTGTTAGCAAATTGGTGCCCAGGCCTGATACAACCTCAAGACTGATTTAGGTTCGGTGAATGCTGCAGAAGCTGGTGTTTCTTGTTGCATGAACCAATGTCCAAATTCCTAATTCCAGTGCTGCAAGTTTGCATAGAGAGAAGTAACACTGTTACTCTTTGTTTTATTATTCTCTTCTCTTCTCTTTTTTCTTTTCTTTTTTTTTTGTGGCACTCTTTATTTAAAAAATAAAAAATAAAGCAACTTAATGAGCTGCCACCCCAGCAGAAACCCAGGCACAGAATAGACCCAGATGCAATTCCTAGTCCAGTAAGTGATGTATCTATGTCAATTGTAGTCTCTGTGTTAGTGACCATCTGTGCATGCCTGATACCTGACCTTCACCTCACTAACCCTCTGTCATTAATCCTTTATCCTTTCCTTGCTGTCTTCTGTTTGCCTTATCAAAATGAATAGCATAACACCACAAGAGGTTGTTTAAAATCTTCTCTTCTGTGATGACTGGTGAGGCAATAGAAAGCAGACTGTTGCAGAAACAGATCATGAAGAATGTCTCCCCTTTTCTGACACTTAAAATATCTCTGTCAGATTCCAACTGGGATTTTCAGTGTAAGCCAACAGTATAATTATCCGTGTAGCACATCCCATGTTAACATACACACAGCATGAGCCTTTGTTGCCATGTCTTCTACCAGTTCTAAGCAGAATTTGGTTACAGTTCTTATACTGGTATTGGGCTAGTGCTTTGAAACTCTAAAACTGAGGAGAAGCTGTTTTTGTTTGGATGTTAATTCCTATAAATCTCTTAGTTGACTAATATGAGGTCTGGGGAGCCATAAACATTCTTTCATTATCTGTGCTTATACATAACCATTACATTTTGATTTTGAAAATAGAATGGTTATGTGTAGAGAACTCTACCTAAAGAAAAAGCAGCTACCTTTTGCATTGGAAGGAAAAAAAAAAGCAATGACCCTTGTATCAATTCTTCCTTGTTTAACCAAATTTGGTCATACAACAGCTACAAGCAGTGAAGTCACAAATGTCAATCAGTCTGTAGGCTTTTGAGATACTAGATTTATCCTAGAAGTCACTGTCTGATGCTATGGGTGGTGTTTTTCTTGGCTCCTTGGAAGCCATAGTGAGAGGGTAGAAGTTTTGTTGTGCAAAATTCCACATTTTGCAAATTGACTCTAAGCAAAGGTATGTGTGTTTGGTAGCAAAACAGCTGCTTGCTTTAATGCTTAGATTCAAGCACTGGAATGGTAAAGGTAGTTAAAAATGTGTAAGAACAGTCTTCTGTTCTTATGGATATTTTAGTCAAGTAAAACTGACGCGTTTCTGTTTGCTTAAGTACATTTGCATTAATGAAGAAATTGAAATTGTAAGAAATTTTTTGGCTGTTCTCTGGTTTTGTGAAGCTTAAGCTTGAATCATTTTCAGCTCTAGTGAAACTTCACTTTCTGCATCCCCAGAATTCAAATCAGAAATTCTTGAGCGCTACAGTGCAATAAAGATTTACAGTTGAGCTGGCAAGCGTGTCCTTAGGTCAGAGCTGCAGTGGATGAAAATAAATGCATGCTATGAAAGCACTGGGAGCACAACAGAAAGGAAAAGCCAGGTCATGTATAGAACTTCACCCTGAGGCTTAAAGAAGCTTCTGATTTTAATTTGGCTAGGACTAGTAAACAGAAACACTAGCAAAAAAAAATCCTTTCTTGACCTAAGTTTGCTTTTTATGAGTTCAGATCAGGCCTTAAAACAAAAAGTATGCTACTACTCAATACCTGGGGAGAATACCATTTGTACTTTATTGTTAGTCATTCAGTAATAATCGAAATCCAACTGAGAGGTGACTGCTTGACAAAACCTGCTTGCCTTAGACTTCTTATATTTAGAGCTAGTGATGTTTGCCTCAGGTTCCCTTTTCACTGTCTTACAGATGCAAGTTCTGTATTTTATAGTACTTTGAAACCAAGCCTCCAAAGATTAATGTGATGTTTTCTTCGATCATAGATTCAAGTGATTGAAGATGACAGAAGTAATCGTGGATCAGAACCATTTGTCACTGGAGTAAGAGGACAGGTCCCACCGCTCGTTACTACCAATTTCTTGGTCAAGGATCAAGGTAAAGTATTTTTAACCATGAATTCAAACAATGAACACAAGCCTAAAAAAGTGGCAGAATTGTCTTTAATCATTCAGGTCAGAACTGAAATTTACTAGTAATATCGTTTGAATTGGACTGGAAACAATGTCTTCTTTAAGTACGAATGGGATGCCATTTGGTTCATGGATTTTATAGAGAAATAATTTAATCTTTTTATTTCCCATGACTTTATTTGGAGATTTTAAGCTCCCTTAAAACTTCCGAATTCAATTCTGTAATCAAGTGCTTCACTCTTCAGCCAGACTTACAAAAAATCAAACATTAGAAATGACTGAGTTGAGATCTTTGCCCATAGTATGATTTAGTCTGCAAAAAGAGTGGAATGGGAGTACTTTAGAGGTTAAGTTGATATGGAGTCAAATTCACTTGTTTTGAGTTAAGGGCTTTTATTATGCATGGTTGGTTGTAAAGAGGCTTTTGGTTGGGAATTAAGTTTTACGTCTTTTTTTTATACATTTTTATTCTGTGACTCAGCAGCAAAACTGAAGTGATCCTGATTTCTGTTCTTAATTAAAATTTACTGAAATTTGACAGCATTTTTTCCTTTGTTCCCCAGGTAACGCAAGCCCCCGCTATATAAGATGTACATCATACAATATTCCCTGCACATCAGATATGGCCAAACAGTCCCAAGTTCCTCTAGCTGCTGTCATAAAACCGCTGGCTACCCTACCCCCAGATGAGGTGAGAACTGTATGTGAAGTCACACACGCACTGTATGCAATCTGAACTCATCAAGAGAATGCTCTTAGATGTTGGTATTTCACAGGTAACCTTGTTTAATTTTCAACAGTAGGCATGTTTAAGTAACAAAGCCTAAGTAAATGTTGGTTCTCTCACAAGTGTGTGGTAGAGATCCATAAGGCAGAACATTGTGTTCAAAACATTTGATATTTTGATTGGTATAAGAATCTCAGCTTTCTTTTTGCAGTAACTGTCAAGCATCATTCTGACCAAATGACCAAAATACTAGGATGCTAATAAATATGCGTACTTTGAGTTGATCTCAGTTTCTTTCTTGGTCTGCATTATTGAAATGGTAACAAATCACTGATATCAAGTGTTTTCTAGGATATCAAGTTGTGGAATTGGATGAGAATGTATCCAGCAGTGCTGGTTAAGCTGCCTAATGTGTCCATGCACAGCACTGCGTGGGATAACTGACAGTGTGAGACTGAAATCCAGGCTCTGCTGAACTGCACTTGAATTTGTGATCTTACTTGAGAAAGAAACCTAGGGGCACATTTTGAGACAAGTTTCACAAACTAGTTATTAGCTCTCATGGTGTGTTTATGCTTTGAACAAACACGTGTGATACCCAGGTAAAAAACATGTCTAGGATCGGAAAATTGTCCTGGAGATTAGTGAGCTTCTAGCATTGG
Source organism: Heteronetta atricapilla (assembly GCA_011075105.1). Lineage (NCBI taxonomy): Eukaryota > Metazoa > Chordata > Aves > Anseriformes > Anatidae > Heteronetta > Heteronetta atricapilla. The sequence continues at coordinate 15,892,456 of CM021736.1, read as the reverse complement.
AAAGTTCTTTATGGCAAGGGCAAACTCTCTGTGGAGGAGCCCTTGTGATTGACGTAGGCTCAGCTGTTGAGAGTAATAGGACTGTAAACAGAGCTAATAGGACTGTAAACAGAGCTAATTAAAAGTTTAACATATCAGTAGTAAGAGGATAAAGAGGACTGGTGAAAATGAAACATCTGGATAAATCTAGAACCTATGAAAATTCAGCATCTGGTTGCAAGATACAGGGCCTTTGCCCTATGTTAATGCACAGTTCAGAAAGCAAAACTTGGGAGTTTTAGTAAGAAGTACCTGTGTGCCTTCTGGTAGTAAGTGGTAAGTAGTAAGTTATGTATAGTACTGCTTGTTTTGGCAGGGGCTGGAGGGGGAGAAGCTTATTGTGTGGAAACTTAATACTAATATTGCCTAGCAGTCAGAAAACTTGAAATTCTGTTTCCTCAGAGGAGTTCAGCCTAGTGGGTAGGAACTGAGACACACTGGCAGCAAAGCCATTGTATTGTCAATAAATGACTAGTGGGGGTGAATGAGAAATTTGATACATCTGCAGCATGAAAAAAAGCAGTGTCAAGGGCATTTGTTCAACTTACACTCAAGGAATACATTTTTTCTTAAAAATGGTCAAAGGTTTACAGTGCCTGGAAGAATTAAAATGTCATAGTTTAAAAGTAATTAAACATCTTGAGCTAGATTCTTAGTTACTGAAAGGTGCCTTGAACTATGAATGTAGCCTGTAGCTTGCAAAAAGCTCTGTCTTAATAATTTTTGAAGTGCTTTTGCTCATTCTGAGGTTAAAAAGTTGAAGAAGTTGCCGAGCATGGTTTGGCTCGGTCTGGTTTGGCTGCAAAAAGACTATATTGCCAGTAGTAGTTGAAAAGTGGTATTACTACATGATAGCAGGTCCTTTAAAATTACACAGTGGTGTCAAGACAAGCAGAACATGTGGATATGTTGTATTTCATGGAGGACTTCAAAATAAGTTTTAACCATCTAAAAATTTTAAGATTATCTGGATGCTTTAAATTCTTGAATTTGTGGAATGCAGTGACTGGCTTCTATTTTGTCAATTCTTTTTTTTTTTACAAGGGAAAAATACAGGAGGTAAAGAGTTGCTTTTAAAAAAATCAGCCTGGGGTGAGGTGGAAATTGTATGTTCGCTTCCATGATGTTATCACAGCCATTGTTTGCATGGCTTCAATCTCGAGTGTTCACTTGGGATCCGTCTGTGCTGTGCAGCATGGCTTTCCTGCTAGAGCTCATGCTCCTCAAGCAGGCTACTATATAAGGTGGTGCAGCACCATGCCCAAGTACTTGTTTGTGTCTAAGTGGGCTAGCCCGTTAATGACTGCAGCCCACAAAGGAACTGCTGTGTTAAGAGCTTGAGCTGAAAAATATTTGTAAAATACTTGTACAAGCTTCCCCTGTACTCTCTTCCACAGCTGCCAAAAATGCTAAATTCTATACATTTTACAAGGAAATAGTTTTAAACTTTGCAGTATATGTGGTCACTTTTTTCACATCATCATGTGACCTTACTTGTTTTTTTCCTGTTTCCACAGACCCTTCCTTATTTAGTAGATCATGGAGAATCTGGTCCTGTCCGATGTAATAGATGCAAGGCCTACATGTGCCCTTTTATGCAGTTCATTGAGGGTGGAAGGAGGTTCCAGTGCTGTTTCTGCAGCTGTGTCACTGAGGGTAAGGCTTCTTCTGAAAACCAGCCTGTAGGCACTACTGTAGTGATCTTCAAAAAAAGATGTGAAGAAATGAATCTTAATCATGTTACAGTCATATATAAGATATACTGTGCTGTGATGTGTTTACTGTTGGAAAAAAAAAAGATTAAAACGTGTTAACTGCTCAGTTATTAAATGACGTTCAAATTAGGCAGGTGCTTATGTTTTGTAGTTTTATCATACCAAATGTTTTAATGTGAGGTACTTGTTGCAGATTTATAGTGTTCTGAGAAATTGTTTGTGTTACTGAGATGAATAGCTGGTTAGTAGCATGAGTTAGGATTTTTTTCTTGCTCCCAAAGCCTGTTTGGACACTACTTAGAGATGACATTGCTACAGTTGAATAGCAGTATTCAATACATGCCCGTTTATCTTCACTGCTCTTCTAAACCAATACAAAACATGCTGCCTCTTAAGCAGAAGTCATTGTATGCTGCTTATAACATGATGTCTGTAGACCTGGTTTGTATGTACAGTGGAAATGCAGGGTACAAGAAACTTGTTTTTGAGTGTTTCATTTGGTAGCACTGATGGCTTTGAATGGACTGTTTGATCTTATCACCCCAGTTATGCTGTACAACTGTTTATATAGGTCCATGGCAAACCAAAACAGGAAGCTGACCAGGACTAGAAGTGGTCAGTTCTAAAAAACTGAAAACTTCTTGATTTTTTTCAGTCTTCATGCATTCCCTGAACATTCACTCAGCAGCTGTACCTGCAACAACTGAGCAGGTGTAGAAAAGGGGGAGATGATAAGAGAAGTGAAAATCTAATGTAGTTGTACCTAATGCTTCAGAGTAATTCCTGTTTTCTGTGAAAAAGAAATGAAGTAATTAGCTTGTACTGGATGCGTACTTAGAGAGTAGAGAGTGATATCTGCTTACATATACAGTGTTAATGGTATCACAGTGTTCTTCTGAACTGTTGAAACTTTGATTGTTTTGAATAACTCATAATAAAAGGAGGGGCTCAGTTTTTTGGTATGTCTGAACTGTCTTAGTGAAGCCTGTAGCTTGTCGCAAATTCTATTGCAAGTCATTTGTTACTACTTTTACAAGACTTAGGTTTCTCCTTTGGACTAAATCATTCAGAAAACTCAAAGTGCATGTTGCAGTGACCTTTCTGATATGAAATACAAAATCAATGTAAAAGATTCAAGAAAAATACAATAGTGACTGTAATGTGACACCTGGTGCTTAAGGCAAATTGGAAGCAATTCATTTGTATTTCTTGGATTTAATGATACTCTTAATTGCATCAATATTTCTTGTAATACTTGAATGGTAGCACAGAGGTCTAGCTAGCTATTTTTCCAGGAGTTTTATTTGAACCATCTGTGACAATGCTTATCATGGTTTGTTGCTGAACTTCATGTTGTTTCCTTCCCCAGTGCCACCTCACTACTTCCAGCATTTGGATCACACTGGAAAGCGAGTAGACTTCTATGATCGACCTGAGTTATCATTGGGGTCCTATGAGTTTCTGGCAACAGTTGACTACTGCAAGGTACAGTAGTATGTGTTTATTACTATGTTTTGCTTTTAAATAAAAACCAAACATTTTCTGAAAAAAAAAAGTAATCTGCTGTTTGTTGAGATCTACCAAAATTTGTCAGGGTATATAGCAGCACTCCACTTCAAGCACAGTGCACTTACATTTCTGTTAGATGGGCAGGAATGTGAAAGTAATCTGTAGAAGCAATCAATTCTCTTGAGTGAGAAGTACATGAGTACTGTTAGAGGTTTGACCAGCATTTGTTTGTCCATGTTACAGAGCTGTTGTGGATTGTGTTACGTGGCCTTAATGTGACTTCTTCCCCCTCTTCCACAGAATAACAAATTTCCTAGTCCACCTGCTTTCATTTTCATGATTGATGTGTCTTACAATGCTGTGAAGAGTGGCTTAGTAAGGCTAGTATGTGAAGAATTGAAGTCACTCCTAGATTATCTGCCCAGGTATGTACAATGTGTACTATTGTAGCCAGTCAAAACGGGGGAAACTCACTTTTTCCTTTTTTTAAAAAAGCCAGGGGTTAAAAAATAAAGATAATGCTGTCAAGGTTTTGTTTGCAAAGAGATGAAGCAGGACATCTGAGTACCTTTCTAGCTGAAAGATTTTTCCTTCCTTTCATTTTCTCCTTTACCCTCTATTGCGTTGGATTTTGTGTAATGATTTTGCCATCTACTTAAAAGTATGTCTCTTACAGAGAAGGAAACATGGAAGAATCAGCCATTCGAGTAGGCTTTGTCACTTACAACAAGGTATTACACTTCTATAACGTGAAGAGCTCGTTGGCGCAGCCACAAATGATGGTTGTCTCAGATGTGGCAGATATGTTTGTGCCACTCCTTGATGGCTTCCTGGTGAATGTGAACGAGTCCAGGACAGTTATTGTCAGGTAACAAGAATTGAATTATGTTGTGTAGAGTAAACATTTTGTTGGGTAGACTCAAGTGTTTCATTTAAATGTGTCTTGTTCATTGCTTATTTGTTGTGTTATGTGCCTAGAAGTCACTCTATGTATTAGTGTTTTCCTATACTCTTTGAGATGAAACTGACAAAGGAGCATGGGAAAATTCATGGAGTGTGAGGGGTTTATTTGGCTTCCAGACCAGCTTGACAGAGGCTATATGTAGTGGGATTTAGTGCAGAAGCCTCTTTCTATGGGAGGAAAAAAAAAATTAAAATGGTGCAAAGTGAAGGTTGTAGGCATACTGAATCATTATCTTTAAGACAGATGCCCAGGTAAATTATAAACTAAGGCAACAATGGTGTCTGATTTTGGTTCAATGGAAAAAATTGAATGAGCAGGATAGAGAAGGTAAAATCTAATAGGAAAGAAAGAAATTAACAAAATTATGGCAGTCTATTTATACTTGAATTGCAATTAAACTATGGTGTGTAGGTAAGTAGGTCTTGGGAACTAGACAACTAAACGCAGTTCATGTTGTTAACAAAAATTACCTGCCTGTTCTGTAGTGCATTAACATGAGCAAGTACAAATCTGTGAATTAAGTCTATTAATCTTTGAATAGCATATAGGATGTTTGGCAAACAGAGGCAAAGTGTTGCTAGTCTTTTCTAAGAGTTTACCTACCAATATGCTTGGAATATATTAAAAGTGCACAAATAGCTATTGAAGTATGAGTTTCACACATAAGAAATGGGATGGCAAATACTGCGTTTAAAAAAAAAAACACCACCAACAACAAAAAAACATATTTTCAGAAAACATAGATATGTTAGGGACTTGTGTTTAAACCACTGCAGTCTCATAGGTCAACAACTAATTAAACTAAAACTGTGGCTTTACCACTTATATAAAATCTTCCCAAATTTCTCCTTTTTCCTTGCTAGTTTGCTGGACCAGATTCCAGAAATGTTTGCAGACACAAGAGAAACAGAAACTGTTTTTGGACCTGTGATTCAAGCAGGACTGGAAGCACTGAAGGTTGGTAAATTCATTGTCATAGCAAATTTTCAGTCTACTGAGTTCTCTGAAGTTCATGTTCCATTATTCTCTACTAAGAGTTCTAAAGCATTTAGTAAGTCTCCTTGTGGTAGATGTGCTACATACAGGGAGTACTGTGGCCCATTAAAGTGCAGGTACCTCCAGTTCTGTGTAGCCAGCTATCTCTTTACATATTTTTTTAATCATTTTTGCTCAGAGTACAAGAAATGAGGCTTAATCTTGGTGACCTTGAAGCATTTTTGCTTTGAACAGTTTCCAGAACCTACAGAAAAAACCCTCCAGCATTAAAAGCAGGTGTTAAACTCCTTCATATGTCATTTACAAGGAGTTCTGTAATATGGTGTCTTTCTCATCCTGTGCTGGAAGCTCTGGTATAAATTTAAATGAAAGGAGATAATACAATCTGTTGAAGTTGTCCATACCGATGTGTAAAATTTTATTCCATACCAATAGAATTTACCGAAAGTTCTTCCATTCCAGTACTTCAGGTAATTGCATGTGTGATCTAACTCAGACTTGTATGTATTGATCAAATGATTATCCTGTATGATTTCACACAAATCTGTTCTTATAACTTCATTTGTCTGTCATATAAGTCCTTAGAAGTCTCCCCTAAACTCAGGTTTGGTAACTACTTCAGTCAAGAAGCAATTCAAACTGCTAGTTGATGGCTTACTGTATGTGTCAGAGAAAATAACCTACTAAACATTGGCTGGAGTTTACATAAACTATTGATTTAAAATTAATGATAGTTTGAAAGTCAGTTTATGACATGCTTTTCCATTTCTGTGACTTGCCTTATTCCCACAAATGCAGTAGCTGTAAATCAGAGAAGAAAACAATCTAACTCATTTGTGCAAAACTTTTTGTAGCTGAGTTCTGCTTTTAGAGAATTTACTGTTCTTTGTCTCCTTGAAGCCAGACCTTTTCTCCCTGCCATGGAACTAGCACAGGTCCACTAGAACTGAAACTTCCTTTTCTGTAACAGATCATCAAGCTGTGCTTCCTGTGATGGGTACCACTGATGTAGCTGAGTGATTACTGAGCCTGTGTATAGTACCTTCTTGACATAAAAAATGAAGTAATAAAGATGCTTGGATGCGTGTTCTTGAATCACATTTTGGCCTGAAGGTTTTTATTAACTGTTTCTAACTTGAGCAATTTCACCCCCTCCACTTCTGTAGGCAGCTGAGTGTGCTGGCAAGCTCTTCATTTTCCACACCTCTCTGCCCATTGCAGAGGCCCCAGGGAAGTTAAAGAACAGGGATGATAAGAAACTCATCAACACAGATAAGGAGAAGGTAATAATGATGCTTATGATTCATTTCTACATTATGCTCCATATGGGATAAAATAGCTCTGAAGTATCATTGAAAGAATGAGAAGGGTAACATGCAGTGTAACCATCACAGCTAGTATCTTTTAACATTACACTTCTTTGGCTGTTCTCAGGCACAGCTGTATAGAGTTGACATCATAAGGATAGCTCTGGTATAAGAAGTAGATCTACATTCTTACACAGCATAAAGTACTATAGATGATGTGTTAAAGTAAACATGCAGAATTTAGGATTAATGCAAGATGTGTAGTATTTTTTATGACATTACAGTCATTTTCAAAGGCAGGGTCAGGAAGAATGTCATATAATCTGAATTTCGCAGAGTAGAGACTTGAAGTGTTAAATGTGTTTTTTCCTGTGATTATAATCTATCTGCCTCTCCCTTTCTTTGTCTTAGCACAAATTTTTGATCTCATCTCTGACTTCCTTTCTTAGACTTTGTTTCAACCTCAGACAAGCTTCTACAACAACTTGGCTAAGGACTGTGTGGCCCAGGGCTGCTGTGTGGATCTGTTTCTATTTCCAAACCAGTATTTGGATGTGGCAACACTAGGCATAGTAACTTACCAGACAGGAGGCTCCATTTATAAGTATGCATATTTCCAGGTAAGAGCTCCATTGAGTCAGACTGGTATTTGATTTGAGTGAAAGTTATTCTTTAGTTACCAGTTCTTTTTTGTTGTGTAAATCATAGCAAACAAGTACTTCTTTATAGATAAAAACGCTACTTAAGTTTTTCACCAAAATTATTTTGTTGGCTTTGTCTTTACACAATCTCTGTGAACAAGAACAACAAGCTATGCTGTTAACTTTTAGCATGACATTATATTAGTAGGGCACTGAGCTGATTTTTAGAGTAAAACTGCAGGTGGTGTCTTTTTTTAAATCGTGATTTATGGAGCAGCTCTGATTTATGGTGAAACTTGAGTTATTGATTGTGTTTTAGCTGGAGACAGACCAGGGTAGGTTCCTGAATGACTTGAGAAGAGATGTCCAGAAAGAAGTGGGATTTGATGCTGTGATGAGAGTACGCACAAGCACAGGTGGGTGTTAGCATGAATGAGTCTTAATAAATGCAGTATTTTAAGTATATCACATGGGAAGTAACAGATTTTTCCCATAATTTAAAACTTTTGAGACTAAGCTATGCAAGAAGCTCTCTTAAAGCTTTGAACTTTTAAGCACTTTGTCAAGACTGAACAAAGATTCCTGTTGAAATGTGTCAAGATAATTAGTGTCCCTAGTGACAGGATTTTCAGGGCTCTAAAGGCTGTCTTGTTATTCTATTGAAAAGTGCAGCTCATTTATCATGTATCCTTCTTTTGTAGGCATTCGAGCAACTGACTTTTTTGGAGCTTTCTATATGAGCAACACAACTGACGTAGAGATGGCAGGTTTGGACTGTGATAAAACCATCACAGTGGAATTCAAGCATGATGACAAACTGAGTGAAGACAGTGGTGCACTCCTTCAGGTGAGGCAGGGGAGGGTGAACGCCTTCATAGAAGAAGGAAGGCAGTTAACTATTGAAAACTGTCAAGAAAAACTTGTCAAAACAAGAACCAAAGCCAAACTGTGGCAGTGTGCCAGTTGCAGAAGAGCATGATTATAGCTCTAAAGCTGAATTATTAGACACTCAAGGAACTGTGCATTCTTTGTCACTTACTATATCCCTAGCCTTTCAGAATACATGGTCTCAGGGTGACCTAGAAAGCTTCAATCCACAATCTGTTTTCAAAGACAACTTCCCGTGATACAGACTGCTAACATTTGTTGCCTGTTACCTTTCATTGACTCATTCTTAGCATATTCTTTTAACTTACTGCGCAAGTCCTCTATGTAATTTTCTTGTCCGGATGTCTGAATCCTGATTTTTAATGAAGTATATACAAACCCTGCCTTTCTTACGGTAGCAGGACCTCACTTGCCTATATCTTGGCATTTTTGTGTTTTGCAGTGTGCTCTGCTATATACAAGCTGTGCTGGACAGCGAAGACTCCGCATTCACAACCTCTCGCTAAACTGCTGCACACAGCTTGCTGACCTCTATCGAAACTGTGAGACAGACACACTCATCAATTACTTGGCTAAATATGGTAAGGCTAAATATGGTAACAAGAAACATAACCTCTAACTGTGTTAAAATGCCTGTTGTCATTCAGTGACACCTGTTTAGTCTTTTTGCATCAAGTGTCAGCTGGCGATCCTGATGTTTCAGTCACTTATCACAGCTTTGTGCTCTTTTCTATAGTATTGTTGTTTAGGGCAAGAGGTACTGATAGAGGATATAGGCTTATCCATCCTACAAAATCTTATCTTAAGAGCGTTGTATTGAAAGCTGTCTGAACTCGTATTTATTTTTGGACTGGTTTAATTAATTCTTTTGACCTCCCAGTTTTTACTCCAGGAATAGGAAACAGCAGCCTCCGTTCATGAATATAGGTTAAATATAATACTTGTATGTATTGTACTCTACTTAACCTTATTTGTACCTATGATTCTAAGTGTGTTTTAAAGCATATGAGAGATGGAGAGATATATGTAATAAGAGGGGGATAAATGAGCTTCTTTAGACTTTCAGTAGGAATTCATCTCTTTTATTACTATAAAAAACACTTAAATTTGCTTTGTGGAAGTAGTGTTTTTTTTACTGTTCATGAGCAATCTCTTGATAGCTGTCCATTTCTTTCCTCTCTTTCTTGTGCAGCATATCGTGGAGTTCTGAACAGCCCAGTAAAGACTGTCCGAGATGCATTGATTAACCAGTGTGCCCAGATCCTAGCTTGCTATCGAAAGAACTGTGCTAGTCCATCTTCTGCTGGCCAGGTAAACACTAATGCTCTAAATTTGAATCAGGGGCTCAGGTATTAAAGGGGACTGTGAGCTTCGAGAGCGAAAAGTTTTGCGCTATTTTTGCAGGTCCACATTATAATTAGACTGTCAGTTTTCACTTCTCACATATGAACCACACTTTGTCGAGCCTTACTTTGTCGAGCATAAACTTATTCAGCAAGAGAGATGGCCAACTTCTGTCTGCTTGTGACTTGTAGCTGATCCTCCCTGAATGCATGAAGCTGCTTCCTGTGTACTTGAATTGTGTGTTGAAGAGTGATGTCCTTCAGCCTGGTCCGGAGGTCACGACGGATGACCGTGCCTACATTCGCCAGTTAGTCACATCCATGGATGTTGCAGAAACAAATGTTTTCTTTTACCCCAGGCTTTTGCCCCTGGTGAGTAATTCAGGTTCTTCTTAACACTGGAGAGTTGCTGTTGTCTTGACTTATTGTAAGGACTGGTATTTGTATTTTATCAATGGAAAGTAATTTGAGAAGTACTTGGGATCTGCCATCTGTTGGGATACTTCATGTAATTCTATTCAGTGATAGGTACACTGCTGCCTCTTGTGAATTCACAAGATCTTCTCTGAGCTGTGAGCATGTGACCAGTGACAAGAATCTTTTGATTATTTGGTAGTCATTCAAAAATACTAAGCTATCTTGTAATTTTGTGTAGTAACTTTAATTATTGCAGGGAAAATCCACCTATTATTCTCACTTCTCAGTAACATAGTTGCTGGAATAACAGCAAATACCAATTACTGCTCCAGGAAGCAATATTGGAACTACAGAATACTTTCACAGCAGTCTTCTGTTCTTTTTTGCTAACCAGGAGTTTCTAATCTGCTTCTGTGTCAGCTAAGAAAACCAATACTTGAATCTGAGCTATTGCAGTATTATGAGTCCTAGCAACAAGTAAACCACTGGGGTCTTAGTGGCAGAAATTTTCAGAACTTACTATGTTCTTATTTCATAACCTTGATTTTTTTTTTTTTTACTTCACTCTAAAACAGACCAAAGCAGATGTTGACAGTGACTCCTTACCAGCAGCAATCCGCAACTCAGAGGAACGTCTCTCCAAGGGTGACATATACCTGCTGGAGAATGGGCTGAACATCTTTGTGTGGGTGGGAGTGAACGTGCAGCAAGGCCTGATCCAGAACCTCTTTGGAGTGTCATCCTTCAGTCAGATTAGCAGCACTTTGGTGAGCTGGGTGGCAGTGTGGGAGATGCTGTCTATGATAATCACTCAATAGTTAAAACAACGAGAAAGAAAGTTGGGAAAAAATTAAAGATACTTTCTTATTACTAACAATGAGAAGCGCAGATATGTGAAACTAGTGGAGACATCCCTCGTCTGTGCATGTTGACATGGTTTTGGCTGGCTTTATTTGACAAGCCACATTTCCACTGACAGTAAGGCGAACAGGTGATACATAAATGGGACTGAGAATTGACCTTTATTTCTGATGCTATGTTTTCTTTTAATTAGCTGAGGTCAAAGAAATTTTATGTTGGTGGTGGTAAATATATTTGTAACGTTATATAATATGATGAACTGCTGAGGTTTCTTAAATTGCACTCTACTTCTTTGTCTAATGGGAATTGAATGTCTTTATTTTCAGAATACCCTGCCTGTCTTGGAGAATCCCTTTTCAAAGAAAGTACGATCTATTGTTGACATGCTTCAGGTGCAAAGATCCCGCTACATGAAGGTAAAAATGTTGTCCCTCATTCATAGCTCTAAGTCCCCTTCTCTTTCACTAGAGCAGGTGGTACCAGACTTATTCATGTAAAGGCTAATGCTGAGCTTACACTTAAAGCTGTGATTCAAACATAAGTTTTCAAGCATCTGAAAAAACTTCAGGTATTAGTTTTGGAGTTCTGTGTTTAACATAGTTCTAAAACTAGAATGATTTCAGACTTAATATACTACTGCACAAACCACATACCATGTGGTATTTTCCTTCTAAATATGACTGAGACTTAATCAATCCAATGTAATTATGGAAGTGAAAGCACATAAGCAACATGTGCAGTGGTTCTAGTTATCTTTGGATTTTCTGAGCTATTTAGCTTTTTTGTCTTTTTCTTTCCTCTGGAACATTAATTCTGCTAACTATCCACTATTGCTTTTGTTTGTAGTTAATAATTGTGAAGCAAGAAGATAAGCTGGAAATGCTCTTCAAACACTTTTTGGTGGAGGATAAGAGCCTGACTGGGGGAGCTTCATATGTGGACTTCCTGTGTCACATGCACAAGGAGATTCGGCAGCTACTGAGCTAGAGGAGGGAGTGGTGCTGGAACTCAGCAGTGACATTTCAGCCTCCACTAATGACCTGATCAGAAGGCCCAGCGCCCTCAAAAAGGACAACGTAGAAATCTGTACAATTCCATAATTTTTAATACACATTGCATAAGCAGAAATCCTTTCAACCTCTCCCAGTCCCATATGAGAGATAATTTTTTTTCCTGGTGAGGGCTAAAAAACAAACAAAAAGGCCTTTGATATCAGGTCTTTTACTTGTATCTAAATTGTTTCCTGTGCTTGGCAGGAGTTCACCCCCCCATGCTCGCTAATCCTGTTGTAATGAATGTAGTTTTTTTCAGTTCACTGTACATGATTCAACATTGGGTGAAAAAGCGATAACTCTTCAAAATTCCTGGTAGTTGCTGTGTGTTTGTATGGGCGCGTGTGCATGCTCGAAGTGTGAAGAGGATGCGCAGGTTGGGAGGACAGGTGATGGTAGCTAAAGCAGCCAAACATTTTGCCTCTTTCTCTTTTTAGAGGGAAACGTGACATTGCAGAGCACAAATGTATCATGTGGCTGTCTGAACCAGAAATCCTTGAAAAAAAGAAATAAGTGGTAAGCCAGGAGGCAGGAGGAGGGCAAATTTCTTTCCACAATCTTCCCTGTAGTATAAGTTGCTGTGCAGATCTGTACTGGAGGAATTAATAGTTCAGTGAACAACAATAACTAGCTTCTGAACAGCATAGGGGTAGAGTCAGAGCTTCCTGTTGGTGTGAGTGGTGACTCCTTTCCTTCTCATTGCACAGCTCCATGATGTCCTACTTGATCCATGTTCCGTGGCCTCTCTTCTTCTGCAGAGCTTACCTGTCTATCCAGATGGTGGTGGGAACAAAAGCCTCTTAAGGTTAAGCAGAAAATATTTTAAACAAGGTGATGTGTGGGAACTGGATGAAAAGGAAGTGGCCATTTTCAACCACACTATTTTGAATCATAGCAAACAAGCAGGAAGTTGAGAATTACTGATGCAAATTTGAGACTGGTTTTGACCCTGTATTACAAGGAAGGAGATATGAAAACAGATTTAGTCTGCACTGTGTTAAATATTGCAAGTACCTGATTTCAGTTACTGGAAAGGATTGGGGCTGTAGTGAAGAGTTTCATCACTGGACGTTTATGCCCTCCCCCATTCAGCCTAGCAATCAGCTTGCACAAAACCTTTTTATAAGCCTGTTTGTTAAACTAAAATACCTCAGATTAGTCCATGATTTTGGCCACTCTGCCACTCCATTCTGCAAGGGTGAATGAGAAGACTCCTATGAAAAGGGAGCAAGTGTAAATCAAATTCAGAATCCTAAGGGCTTTGATTATTCACTTTTGAAAGGGGGCTTGTATATTTTAGCTTGAACACTTAAAAAGTGTTTCTAAAATACCTGGGAGTTTGAGCCACCAATAGTACTAAAAGGGTGAGGAAAAAGCGTGGGTGGATTAAAGGAGATATGACCTGGGCTTGATGTCTCAAAGGAAAGTCCTTGTTTAGATCAGAAAAAAATATTTGACCGCGGTTTTAGTTCCTTATACTGTAGCATGTATATAAATCCATTTTTCTTCTAATGCTGCTAGTTTGTCTTCCCTCCCATCACTACAGAGAAAGGGGAATATGAAAATTGTAATGGAGAAACTTACACAATGACAGAACCTTCCTCATTTTTGTATGAATGTGGCTGACTTTTTACTCCATGTATTGCCTCCAGCCCAAAATCTAGAGGATTTTTAACCGGGGGGGGGGGAAAAACAACTTCCCAGGAATATAAGGCTCAGCAACCACAGACTTCCACAAATACTAATTTCTAGTATTAATATTGGGGGGTGTGGGGGTGGAAATGAGATCATAAATGAACCTTTTGTTTTCTTCACTTGTTTTTTCCAATGCATCTTTTAATTTGTAAAGAAATAAAAATATATTAAGATGTATTTTATGTCATTGTTAGTAAATAAACACTGCTTATTTTTCCAAACCCTGTATTTTGCGGGAGGGAGGAAATGGGAAGGGCTGAAGCCTAGCTTTTACAATCCAGTCTTTTTCTGACCACGTTCAGTCTTCTTTTTTTTTTCTTATTCACAGTGAATGGCAGTAAGAAATTCAACAAGAGCCAGCAGACAAAAGGTGCTGTTTAATCTCAGTGTTACTTTGCTTAGATGAAAATTTTTAACTTGCTGCCCCTTCTGAACTTTCATTTTGCAAAGGCATCTTTTTTTTTTTTTTTTTGTCTAATTGGAAAAGTATTACTGTTAGCTTGTGACAATGCCAGCTTGAAGACTTCTGCAGTCTTCATTTTTCAGAGAAATAGAGTTCCTACTGCATAGTCAAGATAACAAGGAAGCTGTTTTTCTTTTTTCTCCTGTTTCTTTTTTTTTTGTCTAATTGCAAAAATAAAGTTCAGATTGAACTGGCAGTGCAACTGGACTGTAGCCTAGAGCATTGATACTGTACACCTTATTGATAACCTTACAACAGTGTGTATGAAAGCACAAGACAGTCATTGCTATAAACATCCAATTATTTAGTTTGTTATGGAATACTTCTCATTAGCCTCTTCTACAGAATGTACATTATGTTCAGAATCCACTACTGGACAGATACATTGCAATAATGATGGGCCTTGTGCATCTTGTACATTAATTTTGGAGTAAATTGTGCTTGCAGGAAACTTTGTGGTAGTACACCTCTTGATGTGTATGGAGATTGCCTTGCTGAGGTCTACTGGGATTGAGCCCCTGATTGAGTGAGTGGTGGAGCTGATGTGGGTGGCACGCAGGGTCCTCTTTCTGCACTATCATGCTGAATCAAGTCTGAGCAGTATTAGGACCAAACTTCCCAAAGGAAAACGTGAATATTCCAGGATTTTAGCTTGTTCCTTTAAACAGAGAGTACTTTGTTCATATCCATAGTAGTAGGTGTCCTTTATTACCTATGTCATAACCTGATACTACAACACTTGCACTTACCTCTTAGGGGAATGGATTTGAAGCCTATAGCAAATCTATAATTAGCAATTCTAGCATTCTTTTTTTAGATTTCAGCTTTGCAAATATCAATTTACCATTTACATAATATTTTAATATCAGGACTTATTCCAGGTCGGTACAGAAAAGCAGCTTAAGTGAACCTTAAACTGAGGTGTAGCTACTCAAAAACACCGGTTGTTTGCCCTTTGTGGCCGCTAGCTGGAGATAAAACTCGCTCCCCTTTCTTGCGGTGTCTGCATGCCTGCTTCGTGCTGGAGCCGCGTAGCTGCAGCTGGATGTGCTTTTAGTGCGCTGTCCCTCAGTGCAATAGCAGCTCACCGCGGGGGGCAGGTGCGTTAGAGGCAGGGAGGATTTACATCAGCTTGAAATACAACAGCCTCGGCAGCGAGAGCAGCTTTGGGCTCAGCTCGTTTCGCTGCCCCTACCCCCTTCAGAGAAGCAAAGCTCTCCTTGCAGGGCCTGCCGGCGGGGGCCGGGATTTCTCCTCAGCTCCTTCCCCCGGGCCCAGCTCCCCTCAGGGCCCCGCCGGGCCCCTCACGCCCCTGGCGGCCGCTCCCCGCGCTGCTCCCGGCGGAAGGCCGGCCCCGGGCGGGGCCGCGGCGGCCGTTTCCTGGCGGGGGGGGGGGCGGCCCGGCCGTGCCCGGGCAGGCGGCGATGGGGGGCTGCGGGGCGCGGCGGGTGCCCGCCTGCCTCTGGCTGGCGCTGGCGCTGGCGTGGGGCGGCCCCCGGGGCCCGGGGGTGCTGGCGGCGGAGGGCGAGGCGGGCGCCGAGGCGCCGTGCGGGGCCGAGGGGTGGCCGCAAGCCGCCGACTCCCCGGGCCCGGCCTTCGTGGCCGCCGCGTCGTACCGCGGCCCGGGCAACAACGACACGCGGGGCAACAAGGCGCTGCCCATCTTGCTGTGGTGGAGCGGCAGCCTCTTCCCGCACTTCCCCGGGGAGACAGAGCGCATCGACTGCCCGCGGGGCTCCTGCCTGGCCACCCGCAGCCGCCGGGTGGCGCGGCACCGCCGCACCAAAGCGCTCATCTTCTACGGCACCGACTTCAGGGCCTACGAGGCGCCGCTGCCCCGCCTGCCCCACCAGACGTGGGCGCTCTTCCACGAGGAGTCCCCCATGAACAACTACCTCCTCTCGCACTCACCCGGCATCCAGCTCTTCAACTACACGGCCACCTTCCGCAGGGAGTCCGACTACCCGCTCACGCTGCAGTGGCTGCCCAGTGTCGGCTACCTGAGGGGCCCGCCGGTGGCCCTGGCCGAGAAGGATGCGTGGCGGCGGCGGGGCTACGCGCCGGTGCTGTACATGCAGTCCCACTGCGACGTGCCCTCGGACAGGGACCGCTATGTGCGGGAGCTCATGAAGTACATCCAGGTGGGTGCTGTGTGTGGGGAGGCTGCGTCCCCTGGCTGCCCCCCTCTGCCTTCAGGTTCTCATTTTAACGGGGTTTGTTTGTCCTCGTTTCTAGCCGAGGCACGAGTCGTAACGGGAAGCATGCCGACTGCAAGCTGGACAGAAAAACTAGTTGTATTCCTCCCAAAAGCATGGTCTAGACTGCACCGCATGCCTGTAGGTAGGCCTGATGGTAGCTGTTAGTCACGGAATTGGCCAGACTTGGCATCAGTCGCAAATTGTATTAAGCCTGAATAAGATCGGTCTTGCTAAAAGTTCCTGAGATCCCAGGAGCTTGAAGTTAGTGTGAAGGAAGGCTGTCCATTTACAAGTCTTGCTCCCATTTAACAATATCGGCACGTAATGAAAAGTTGCTGTGTTTTGAGAGTCTGCTCCTCATCTGCATTAGTGGAACTGTGTTATTTCTATGGTGATTTGCACTGCTGTGGCACAGCTGATGGAGAGTAGCTTCATAAACTAAATTAATGCAGTTTCTTTTGAGTCTAATGCTTTTTTCTTGAAAATTCTGAATGATAATAGATAAGGGAAAAAGCATCTGGTTTTACTCCTTATCTGAAACATCTTTTTCCTAGCCATTTCTGCTGTTTCCAGTGGTAGTGATTCATTTCTTACCATCTTGTGCTCAGTAATGAAGAAAAGACAAAAACATTTTAATACTATCTCTATTGCCGAAGTCTGAAGCAGACTCCAGATCAAGCATCCTGTCTTTCATTTTTAGACGCTATTCTTCTAGCTCCCTGCATCAATTTTTTTCAGTCTGGCAAATTGAAAATATTTTTGCCAACTTTCTGGAATTTGAGGGAGCTGTGTGAATTCACTGTTTGGGAAAGTCCTGAATCTCTGCTAAGCAGAAAGATGACTTTTAAATTTAATATGGAGGAAGCTGGATGTCTTTCCTTATCACTCAGTTTCTGATCTATCCTCTAATAAGTACAATTTTTCTGTAAAATCTTTTTTTTTCTGCGTTTCCCCCTGCCTTATCTAGTGTAGTTTGTGCTACTCTTGAAGCTGAGCATTCATTTTCTTCTAAAGCTGTTAAAGGACAACTCTGACTCTAGAGTACTCAAAACAGAAAGAAGTTGGAGTGAAAGCAAGGCTAGACTAAGGAGCTAGGAACTGATCAAAATTAGGAATTTTGTAAGGACTACAATCTCTGGGCAAAAAATCCCGTTGTAAAGATGACTTGTTATTTTAGGTTGACTCTTATGGGAAGTGCCTGCATAACCGTGAGCTTCCCAGTGAACGACTGAAAGACACTTCTACAGCCACTACAGAAGATTCCGAATTCATGGCTTTTATTGCCAGGTACAAGTTTCACCTGGCCTTGGAGAATGCCATATGTAATGACTACATGACAGAAAAGCTGTGGCGGCCAATGCATTTGGGCGCTGTCCCAGTATACCGAGGCTCCCCGGCTGTACGGGACTGGATGCCAAACAACCTCTCCATCATTCTTATAGATGACTTTGAAAGCCCTCAAGAGCTGGCTAAGTATCTTCATTTCCTGGATGAGAATGGAGAGGAATACATGAAGTATCTCGAGTATAAAAACCCCAGGGGAATCAAAAACCAGTTCTTGTTAGAGACCTTGGAGAGGCGGGAGTGGGGTGTGAATGACATGACTTTGCCCAACTACCTGAATGGCTTCGAGTGTTTCGTCTGTGACAGGGAGAACGCCCGGATCAAAGAGGAGCAGGAACACAAAAAGTCTCATGGGAAAGTTCCAGCTCCTAGACCTCACGTAGCTCATTTCCAGCACATGGGATGCCCTATGCCAACCCCTGGGTTTGGAAGTGTTGAAGACCTCTCTGGAGGAGACAGGTAATGTACCAGTACTATGCTTTTTGAAGAAAAAGGCTTTAAATAATAGCAGCTGTAATTTTCAGTGATGCTTGGTACTTGAAGGTTCTCTTAATACATCTCCAGTTACAACTCATACTATGCCTTGTGGGCAGTATGGTTGTTCTTCTAATGTTGTGTGACACTGAAGCTGAGAAAGAGACTTGAATGATAATGTTGGTTAGTGGCTTAATGATGAATGTGAGAGACCCTTAATAATATGTTCAAATGCTCTGTGACCTTGGGCAATTTGGTTATCTTTTGTCTGCCTTTGCCTTTCCTTTCCATTTCTATTTTTTTTTTTGTTTGGAGGACGAGTGTTTTCCAGTACAGTGCACTTGATTTTTGTAGTTCATATTACTAGCATAACATGTCCAGATCCCCCAGGTCTGTAATTTTTCTCCACTTTAGCTGCAATGATTTCTGTCTTTTTAGACTATTATCCAAACGTATGCAATTCACTTTCTCTGAGCCATCATAAAGCTAAACCTTTAGTTGTAGCTTTCTTGCAGTATCTTCAATAGCTACCGATCTACCACCAAAGATTTTAATATTCTGATGTTAGTGCCACTGTAGTATTAATGACTTTTTGAAAATACTGGGAGATCTGACGCGCTGTCTAGAAAGAAGTTGTTAATATATTCTATCGTAGCTTATACCAGTTGAGAGCTTTGTTAATAGTTTCCTAGACCAAGGTATTGAACCACGTAAGAGCGTTAAAATGTTAGAGAGTTGATGAAAATGTAGACTCCATCATTTCAAGTACTCTGTAACTTAGAAATGAATTCTGTGTGGATATGAAGCTCTAAAAAAGTTTTTGTTAGGTTATCCATCCACAAAATTATGAAGATTTTTGTAATTGGAAGAAAGGGCATGGAACTGCTTCTTCCTATGTTTGGATGCTTTCAAAAAATGGCCAGCTGAAATTTAAAAAAAAAGAAAAGAAGCCTGAGGTAATTCAGATTTTTTTGTTTTGTTTTAGGAAATTCCTGTTTTCCAAAATGTGTGATGTCTTTCACTAAAAAGTATTTTGCACAATACAAATAATTGTCATACTGAGTAATGAGTAAGTTATATTTGTAAGTAAGAAGGGCCTGAAATTGCTGTGATTCTATGATGAATGCCTTTGTAATCTCTTGTTTTCTGTTGGCTGATTTATTTATTGGAGCTTTCATATAGTAATACCTTATCTCAGTCTTGATAGCAAAACGTGCTTTTCCCTTATAATATGCTGTACAGTGAGTGTCCTGCTCTATAGAAGTGAGTATTCTCTACTTTTTCATAAATTTCTTTTACTTGAGCAGCAGATGGCAGTAGAGAAATACCTTAGAAGACATAACAGGGGTGTCTATGTGACTTACTTACAAATTAAGATACACATCGTTCTGTGCAGTCGTTATCAGCAAGGAGTTCTGTAAAGTTGGTCCATAACTGAAGTTACAGCTCCATGCCATTGAGGTTTCCATGTCTCGCTGAACCGTAGCATATTATTTTCCCACTGTTTGTAGACATAAGATGTCTCCAAAAAAGTAAATGTTTATGCAACTGTTTATGTACCTTCAGAGGTACAATTAAGAGGATCTCCAGCAAAGTACGGTGGTTTCTGTCTGATAACCGTTTGAGCTTTCACCATTTTAATCTCCAAAGTGGAACATGATCACTAAAAACTTTAAATGGCATGACGAAATACAAAATTGCCACCAAAGCATTAGCTAAACATGTTCGCTTTTTGTCAGAGTTTGACAGTAATATTATCAAGCAACATCTGGACAAATTCAAACAAATGTCTACTTAGCCAGTCAGTCGTTTATTTTGATACTTTAAAAGACATTCTTGTGGAAAAATGTTGCAGGCCTCATGGGGGTAAAAGTGTCAATATTTGCAATATATAAAGTCTGACTCTAAACATACAGTGTGACTTTGGGTTCTGGAGGCTTCTGGAACAGTAAATAACAGAGGCAATTAAAGTCTATGTATTTTTAGACCTAGTACCTAATTACAATATGGTTACTCTGCATGTGCTTTAACTCTTATTTATGGATATAATTTGTTTCTAGTGTTGACAAATGTGCTGAATTAACAGCATCTCTCTCTTGAGTGTATGTAGCCAGAGCAAATTATTATCTTCACCTTGCTGTCCTTAGCTCTGAGTGTGGAGATCTGTTCCCTAGATCCTTATGCTTTCAGCCTCACTTGTGTTTGGACTTCTGGACTTCACACCAAAATAAATGTAAAAAAAAGTTGTGGAATAACCATTTGTATGTGGTAGGATACATGTTGGTAACTATGATCTATTGAATTCTTGGCTGCTTTGTACAAAAAAAAGTGAGTTCTGGTGCTCCTCGTGATTGGAACATCTGTTTCATAGGAACTGGAATCTGCAATTATTCTTGGACTGGATAATAGTTTCTCATCACCTTTGTGAAGAGAAATATTTTGTTTGTTTCAGTGATAGGGATTCGTTTTCCAAAGGTGGAGAATTTGCAAAGATAAATATAAGACTAAGTGACAGCACCGTTCTAGTTACCTAAGCATTTTTAATCTGCAGAGCACGTTCTTTTTTTATCCTCTCAAGAAAAGAGAAGGTAGTGTGCCTTTGATAAAGAAATATTTTGAAACCACCATAGTTTTGCTAGTTCTATTTTATGCTGATGCTACAGTTTATTTAGGGTGAGAGAAAAACAGCTTAGAAGGGTATCACCTTAGCCAGTGTAAGGTGTCCCTTGCAACAGAGTTTAAAAAACAGCTGGTATTAAAGATAGATCCTTAGCTCATGGTCATAGTATTTCAGTGGCTGTAGTTGATAATTTCAGAATATTTGTGCGGTCCTGTTCCCCCTGGTATACCTTTTTTTTTTTTTTTCCAAGCTACAGAATCAGAGTAAAATTTATTTCTTAAAAAACAGCAACAGCAGCGTAAAAAGAAAAGTGTTCATTTAATGTTTTTGACAAAGTGTTCACTTGGATACTGGAATTTCTTTCAGTGTTGTTGCCATAGAATTCAGGTGCAGAACATTTTCTTTTTTTCTGTTACCTCCTGCCTCTTATCCTTGTGTCTAGGACTTATGCTAGTATACTCACCTTCCTAATGTGTGCTCTTATTCAATGCTGCGAAAAACATATAACTCATATTGGCAATCCTTGGACAAAGGTTAATGAATTTAGTTGTTAAGCAGTGTGATCTCATGGTATGTCCAAGTGATTCACTTTACAAAAGAACCTGTAGGCAGACATTTTTGTATGCAGAAGTAAGCCTCAGTCTGTGATTCCTCACGTTGTAATCAATGTTAAAAGCTTTATTCTGAGGTCTTTGTTGGTGTACTCTGCAGAAATGTCCCACTGTAGATGACACTGTTGACTCCCAAAAACTAATTCCCATGGCATGCATGTTTTGTGCTGCTTCTCAAAGAAAGTACCTGTGATGTGTGTTCTGCATTTCTTTTGCTATTCCTGGAATAACGGCTGAGATCTGCTTCTGGGCAGTGCAGTCATGCTTGCTTTAATATATGGTGTCTAGAGTGAATGTGGAAGGCACTGTACTTTTTTCTGTGACTGGGAGGGAGAAAAAAAGTTCTGTAGGTAAATTAACAAGTATTGGGCAACTCACATGGGCAGATTAAAAAGAACATAACCTTTGATCCTTCTTGCTGGAATGTGTGATGGTTTGATATGGCTGGGTCGCAGCTGTAATGGAGAAAAGATAATCAGTTAATCATGAGAAGGAAGGATATTAGTTATTAGCTAAATTATTGTTATACCTCGATATAATAATGAGAGTAGTACTCCACCAGATCATGAATGGGATGGGAATTGTGATGTCTGTGCTATGAAAAGTTTAAGAGTATGTGCAGTGAAAAAGAAATCCACATGGCCACATGGTCTGGAGATAAAGAACAGCATCAGCTGAGGGACATGGAGATTTCATGCATTACCTGAGCTTGTAATGACTAGCTGGAATTCTGTAGTTGCTAAATGGCTTGTCTGAAAAGATTGATTCCTAGTCTAACTGCTGTAATATGCATACTGGCCATGGAAAGCTGCTCTTAAAATCATATGAGGACTCTCTAAGATTTTATTTTAATAGGTTTTATTTTCAACAGTTAATAATTTAGTTGCTTTGGCTAACTCCACGGTCACATGCTGGTATTTCTAAAATACTCTGAAGCTAATATTAACTTTGTTTTCCATAGTCAATTCTCATGGTAAGCTCCTTTAAATGAGTTGGAGTACAATGGCACAGAAACAACATACTTTGTCATGACCTTCCCTGGGCCTGTTTTCCTCCTAGGTGAAAGAGGAAAAAAAGAGGTTTTACTGCTATTACAGCAGTAATGTACATGTTTTTTTAACATGTACTTTTTAAAGTACATGTTTTTTTAATGATTTATGGTGATGTCTCTTTTTTTGTTTCAGTTGGAAAGAGATGTGGCTGCAGGATTATTGGCAAAGCCTGGATCAGGGTGAGGCCCTCACTGCTATGATTCATCGCAATGAGTCGCATCAGGGAAGATTTTGGGACTATATGCATGAGATTTTTCTCAAGAGAACCAGGCAACACTGACCCATCTTTGTAAGAGCTTGATCTGAAAATTGCATTGAAAGTTGAGACTGAGAATTCTTACTTCACTCCAAATGTTTGCCTTGAAGTAGGAGAAAAACCTCCTGCAGACACTATTTTTCTGGTGCGTGAAGTGAAGTGAGTAGTTCTCTGTTGTCATTGGATTTCATCTCTGGAGATGTTAGCAACTGCTTTTATTTGAATTGCAGCTCCATGGTGTGAAGGTGTTCTTGATGTACAGGTGTCAACAGAAGAGGCAAAAGAAGAGTTTACTCTCATTTTGCATTTGGTATAGTTTCTCTGTGGCTTCGGAGGAACATGTTTTCAGACTCTGCTCAAATACCCTAACTTATTTCAGGGACCTTTTTATATCCAAAATACTCATTGTTTTTTTAATAAATATTTCACCACTTACTCTCCTCAATTAAAGTTTACTATTACCTGCTATTAACAAATACCTTTTCTATTTAAGGAATTATAAAAGACTGATGTCTTTGGAGAGCAGCTGTGCCTTATGAAATTGCAGCAATAAAGTCTTTTCTCTCCAAGTAAATGTGTCTCAAATGTTCCTACTTTTTCAGGATAACTGGATACCTATAGGCAAGTCACTTTCTCTCTGCTAATTTTGCTAATTTTCCTATTTTGCTAACTTTCCAGGTGACATAAACTGGATAAGAGACTAAATTATTCACAACTTTTAACCAAGTATTTAAAATGTATTGTGCAGAACCACAGTAGAATTAGTATGCTTTGGTTCTTTTAAGTTTCCATAAAATCAGAAGTCCCAGCTGTAATCTTGACTTCTTGTTCTCTTCTTAATGCCAGCAAGCCAGGGGCCTTTGATTTGTTCTTTTTCAGTGCCTGCAGCTTTCTGCAAAGACAAGTACATTTTAATGATAGTGCCTTTCCAGTAGTCTCTACAGTCTGGATACAAACCTTGCAGTATTCCTGTGCTGAGGTGGATGATCAGAATCAAGAGCAGTGAGATTGTTATTGTATCTATAACTAATCTTAAAACATTATGATCCTGGCCTGTGACTGGAATTCCTAAAAGTAAGTGATGACACGTATATCTTCTTTGCTGCATAGCCTGTGTCTCTTACAGAAATAAATAAAATCCCCTGTTCCCTGGCATGCTGGTACCTTTCTGAAAAAAAAGTGATTTTGCATTGAAGGGAGACTAGTTGCCTTAGTGTGAGGTGTTTCAAATCACAGGTCACACTGCAGTGATGTTTCTAATGATACAATAGTATTTTTTTCCCATTTCTCCTCCCTCCTCAGAAGTAACTACTAACTAAATAGCCAGAGTTTATTCATGCCTACGTTAGAATTTTGTTAATGAAAGTGTAGAATCCATGATGTTATTTGATTTTGTAAGGTAGTTCATGCATTGCTAGGGCAAGCATGAAGCCTATTAGTAAAAGTAGAGAACCAGGCTGCATCCACGTTCTGTCCCTAATTAAGTCATTATCTGTTGCTTATCTGTGTATGGATCACTTAATCTCATATTTTTTTCTCAGATTCATAGTATTCTAGGTATAGATGCAATACTAGCATAGGTAATGACATACATCCCAGCGTCTGCTTCTCAGGTGATACCACAATGTTGCAGTGTTAAAATGTGGGCACTGGGACAGAGCAGACCTACAACTATCACTGCATTCATGTCGATGTGGAAAATGCATGACTTTAGTATAAAATGTGCACCTGTTTTTTTGTGTAAAATAAGGAGATTTTTTTTTAATTTCCTTTCTATAATAATAATAGTCAGAAATGTCTCTTAAGCTAAAATGCCTTCACCAGTTTATATTCCTTTTTCAGGTATTCAGGGTATACGAATACTTAAGTGAATATATTTGAATTAATTTTTAAAGTAGATTACTCAAATCAGATTAAGATTACAGATAGGTGTATTCAGGATTAAAGTGGTCACAGTGCTTGAGAAGTAAATTAAGTTAAAACAAATCAAGGCTGCTTTAGTTCTGAATAGGAACTTCTACTGAACATCTTAGTGAGATTTAAATAAATTGTTTGAAATTGTTTTGAGTTACTTCAGATTCTCTTTGTTCCACATATCTGTATAGAAAATCATTCAGGTCCCTTCGACTGTCTTTTTAATTAGCTGTATCTCAAAACCCTTTCTTATCCAAGTTTTGTTGGGATAGGCAGGAGGAGAAATTCTTGTTTTTTGTACTAAACAGAAAAACAAAAAATCCAGGTACTAGCACATTCTGCTTTTTGCTATTTTATCCAATTATTTAAAAAGATTTTCTGGAAGTGGGGGATGAACAACCAAGTCCAGTTTGTTTTTTTAAAATATTTTTTTCTGCTGTTACCAGAATTAGACATGATGAATTTAATGTGTTGTCCTTGCAGGAGTAACAAGAGTAGGTATCAATAGCAACCATCTGTGTATCATAGCACTTGTTTGGTTCTCGATTAACAAGGTCCTATACCCTCACTTCACCTTTCTTCACAGCAAAATGAGCATATTATTGTCAACTAACAATAGATTTGAAGATACAGTGTACAAACTTAAGAGTAGCTAGGAGCCTGGATAAAAACCTACTCTTTGAGACTCTTATTTATGAATTAGTTCAAAACCTTCACCACCAGTATTCCTTCACCACTGTTTATTATCTATATCCAGTATATTGTATTTCCCAGTCCTACAAGCTTGTTTCTTGGTTCTACCGTCTTTTTTCCACTGTATGTATATGCTATAGAAGGCTGTTGCTTTGAGCTTTGTGACTGTTGCCAAACATGAGTATTTCTAATTGCAACATTCCTTCCTAATGCTGGTATAAAAGTAGCACAGATATGAAACTAACTTTGTCACAAATGTTTGTTTATTTTTTGTCTAAAGCTTTCAGAATGCAACTTACAGGTTGTTAGTCAGTCACAAGCCAACTTCAACAGCTTTCTCTTCTGAGTTCTTAGTCACCATCTTCATAGATTTAACTATGTTTTTGCAGTCTCACAATTGGTGAACTTCCCAGAAGGTAATGAATATCAGGTACCAATCTACAGTAATGACATTCACCCAAACTTTGTTTCCCTTGTACCTACAGAGTTTTTCCTGAGATAATAGATCGTACTACCTGTATTTTCTGCTCTATGTCACAATTAATGTTTGTGATTTATAAAGTTTTTTGTGTGTGTGTATGCTAGTATACTAAATGCATTTTACTTGTTGTAAGTTGTGCACAAGTATTAAGGTTAAAATGCTTCTTGCAGTTTGTAGTATGAATAACTTCTGTACCTGCCAGGGAAACTCTTCTGTGGCAGGAGAAGCACTAATCTTCCCAGCTAGCTAAAGAGTTGTGGTTACAGTTCTTTTCCGGGGTGCTGACTGACCTTCACAACCTCTGCTTCTCTGGATACCAAGGACTACAAAATGTTGAATTATGTTAGTTCTTCTCACCAGGACTTTGCTTTCATCGCTCTCCTTTTTTTTGGAGGAGGCAGAAAGAGAAGCTGGGTTTCATAGCCTTGAAGGGCATATGCATTTTGTTACTGTCCACTTCGCTTGTAGCTTACACCAGTACTGTAATAAGAATATCCACTACCTTACAAATACTCCATTGTAAGTGCAATATTTGTAACTGTTTTATAACCTTATATTCTAATTTTGATATAATTTCTTCTGTTTTTTTTTTTTTCTTTCTATCTTGTCAAAGCATTCTTTCTGAGAATGCATGTCTTTAAGACTGAATTCTATCAGGAATAAATAATTTGAAATTTATTTACATAATCATTCATTTGAAAGGATTGCTCTGTAACATTCAAAGACTACTGCCAGCATTAGCTGAAGTGAATTCAGTTTGTGATCCTAATCGTCTTTCTACTAATGCAAATACCTGGATTCACTAAAGGAGGAAGTTCACTGCAGCAACTATTAATATTTTGGAGAAAGGTATCATGCAAGTTCTTGATTGCTGTTTGTGGATTTCTTGTTTCGCTGCTTTAAATCCAAACCAGCTTGATAGTGGCTGAATGTCATCACTCATGTGACTACTGGGAGGATTATATGATACTCAGACTGAGCGGTGTATACAACCCCCTATGTTAATCCCATTCTTACTGTGCAGGTGCCCATATTTATGAAAACACAACTGAGATTAATCAGGAATTTTAGCAAAGATATCAAATACTAAGGTGATAAAGAGATTACCCTTTTAAACCCATTGGCAAGCCTCTACCAACCAGGGTGAGTCACTTCACTGCTTGTCATGCATTTTGCCTGTTTACTGTGTGACTAGAGGGAGGATTTCAGAGCCGCCAAGACAGCTTTATTCGCTAGCATTAATGTTCTAAAAATAGCTGTCTCCTCGTAACTGCTTATATGAAAGAGTAGTAGATTCTATTGGTGCTCTGTCTCAAAATTGACTTGAAAAAATAGGATAAGTTTATGACATCTTGAGATTTGAGAGAGTAGAAATAAATGTCCAACTGAAGGTTAAAAATCCAGCAATCCATTTCAGTAACAACAACGACAACGAAAGCCTTTTATTTCTGTCACTGTAGTAATTTTCAAACTGAACGGACCTATTGGTCATTTTTGATGGTAGTAGAATAAAACAATTTAAGAGCCAAGCAACAATGGAAGTATATGTTTGGGGAGAAAAAGGAATTAAATGTTTTTTCCTGGAAATGGTCTCCGAAATGTAGCTGCTTGGAGTACCAGAGCAAAAATTCTCCTGTCGTACCTTGACAGAGGGTAGTTTTAACTGGCTTGTGAAACAGTAGATGGTGGAAGAACAAATGACTCCTCAAGGGCTAGGAACAGTATAAATTGAATTGGAACACTGCCATCGGGGACATAACTGTTTAAACAGGCTTTGCTGTGTTAGACAAGCAGCCATCTGTCCCCCATACCATCCTTGCATACCCACTCTTCACCCATTGTCCCATGAGTGCCACTCCCTTAACGATTAGCTGTCATAAATTTGGTTGGATTTAATTAAGGTTGTTGATGGATCTCCAGGCACCTTCTGAGAAGCTGGATTTAATCAGAAACATTCAGGGCGGCCACTTCCTTCATTCTGCTCAGAGACTTCTACTGACAAGTTGAAATTAATCAGAGACAAAATCCTTTTAGTGATATGACCAGCTGAGCCAAAGCCTATGTCAAGCTTTAACAAAGTGCACATCTCTTATGATGCAGTGTCTCAGAGCTGGCAGTGAGAGATAGCTGGCCTTGCACAAGGATTAGGAAGGGTGGAGAGGAATGGAACTGCAGGATTTGTTCCAGAACCCTGACGTGACTGGCATCTTAATTTCTATTGTTACATACGCTGTTTCCTCCAGAAAAGACCAATCTAATACTGAAGTGGCTCAGCTAGAAATGGCTTGGGGGATCTTGGAATGGATCAAAGCAGACCATGACACTTAAAGGCATCTCTGAGCAAATAAGGAGACATCAGGTAACTTGTAGTAGCACAGAATGGAATAAAATAGGTCTGGGAGTCAGGGATTAGGGATAGCAGCTCAGATCTAATCAGGTGAGCAAAATAGTTCAGGGAGGCTGATCTGATTGAGATAGCTGAGGATAAAGTAGGCTAGCATTGGAGTGGGAGAGTGATATAAGGAAAGAAATTGCGTCTGTCATTGTGTTAATGCGTGCATTAAGTGCTAGTGCATTCAAATACAATAGCTCAGCAGACAGGAGGAAGTCTGAACTGACTGAAATCTTAGCAAACTGGTTAATGTTGCTGCTAGTTAAAGTGGGGCACCTCTTAGTGGGACTAGTTAAAAGTTACGGTACCTCCAATTAAATTGAGATGCTGTAAGGCAGCTCACATTGAGGTTAAGGAGGTCAGGGTGACATAACTGAGAATAAATAGTGATAGTCAAGGGTTTTATGAGGTTGTATGGAAAGGGCAAACTTGGCTGAATACATTAGAATTTACCTGATGAAACCGTTCAGAAAGACGTGGTTATGAACTTTATTCATTTTTCCCAATAAACAGGATTCCTTAGACCATAATTGTGTTTTGGAAAAGCCCTGGAGGTTTTAGATAGTTAAGAAGGAGAAGGAACCTGTGGTGTAATTTTTCATCTCTTGAAGAGGTATTTAAGACAGCAATCTTGAATGTATTTTAAGACAACATAGTTAGCATGCATTTATTGCAGCATCATTACTGCCCCTTATTGTGTTGTAGGTTTTCTTTTCGTATGTAGTGCTAATAGTTTCATCTCTGGTTCATTTTGTTTTTGACACTGAATTCAGCTGGAACGCAGCTTAGGATTCACCTTTTTATGATACTTGTTCAAGTAAAGAAGCTGCAAACGAAGTTAGAATTTCACGTGTTCTTTATAGGAGTATGCTCAGGATGCACAGTGAAACTTCTATGGGGTTCACTGTTCAGTTTGTTGAGGGAGCTGTTTTTTGGACTTTTCCTGAAAAGTCAGGACTTGTGCCCCATCCATTTGTGACTCTGTGATAACAGTTGTAAAAAATACAGGGTATAGGGAGACTTGTCTGTTGAGTATCAAACCTCTTTTGTGGTTCTACATTCTCCCTTTGAAACCAAGGTTTGTGCCACACTTCAGACGCATCAGTGTGGTGTGTGCAGACAATTGCATACATTTTTTGGCGTCTTGGGAATTTCTTAGGCTGATGCTCCAATTCCAGGCTGAATGCCAACAAAATAAAAAAGTTTATAATGCAGAGAGCAGTAACTGACAGGAAGCTATTAAAATTCTCCTTGTGTAGCTTGCCTTTCTCTTTCCCAGCCCTCCTCCTCCCCCCATTTTTCTTGAAATTGTTTAAAAGAGAGATCAGCTTTTGAAGGTGAATGTATCTGAAGGTGCTGCCACCATTAGCTAATGTAATTTGGGAAAAGGGAGGTTGATTTACAGCGAATGCAGCTCAACTTCTCTTATGTTCTCTAACATTTGCTGCTTCCCTTTTGTTCTTGTGCAAGCCTTGATAGTAATTACAGCAGTCAAATGCAACAGAGAAAACTGTTTATCAGGGTGTGTAAATAGAAGAGGCAAAATATGAGCAGCTCAACGTCACAAGAATGGGAATGTTGAACACTGAAGTGACATCTCTGTGTTGAGCTGAAAGACTTCTAACATTTAGAGTTTCAGGATACAAG
Organism: Heteronetta atricapilla; assembly: GCA_011075105.1. Classification (NCBI taxonomy): domain Eukaryota; kingdom Metazoa; phylum Chordata; class Aves; order Anseriformes; family Anatidae; genus Heteronetta; species Heteronetta atricapilla. The sequence goes on along the minus strand of CM021736.1, from coordinate 15,862,884 downwards.
CCCTCTATTTTGAAAGTGTCAGTTTGTTTTTCTTCTCCACTGGTAGCCAAGCTAGAAATACAGCTCATTTCCTGATCCACCCAGAGGAAAAAAAAAAAAAAAAAAAAAAAATGGAAGCAGAGAAATATAAATATCCCTTACCAAAATGATGCTTCAGAACTTCCAGTCAGAATTTTTGAATTTGAATCCAAAGAAATGCCAATTTGGTTCTGAAGAGGAAAAAACAAAATCACTTTTGTTTACTTGGAAATGTGTTCTCATATTTTTAAAATTGAACTCTAAGAAAATACTATTTTAAAAATAACACAAAAATAATTGTAGGCACACATACCAGAATATATTAAATTTGCAGATGCAGCAAATTTTAGAAATGGTGCTGAAAATATTCTGGTATAGATCTGGTTATATTTAACTCAAAGTAACAAAAGTCCAATGTCTTAACTTCCTTGTCTAGGCAGAGGCAAGGGGAGTGCTTTAAATTTTATATCAATACCTAGGAGGTTGAATACTTTTATCCAAACCAATATCCTATGCAAAAATAATAATAATAATAATACTCCCAGGTTTCTTTGGTTTGACATTCTGTATGTGGTCAGAGAAACCCAAAATGATACAATCATTCCTGTGGGTGAAAACTTTCCTCTGTTCTACAACACGCAAGGGCGGTGACACAGTGGTAAAATGGTGCTGTCCAGTGACTACTTCATGATGAGAACTGAGCATTTTAGGTCCCCAGTGTCTACTCCTCAGTTCTCTATTTCTGCCTCACCCCTCATGCTGAGCAGGCCTCTGTACCCTAGCCCTTGAAATAAGCCCGTGCCCCCTGTTGCAGTGTGTGCCTTTTCAGTTGTGGGCACAGGGCTCTAGAACCAGCCAGAGGCATTGGCAACTTCAGGGATTTAAATGCTACACTAAGAAACTTCTGGGAATAACTGGATTCTCTCTGTTACCGATTATGGGACTGTGAGAACAGCGATTTTGGAATGAGGGGTATCAGTGTGTTCTTAGGAGACACAGTAGGGGCACCAGTAGGTAAGGCAGGGGCGATGCAGCTTTTAGCAGGTAGGGGAGAGAAATGTGGGGCTGAGAGCATGAGGTGATGCTGAATCTCAAGCATTATGAACAATTCCACGCAATTGCAAAAGACTTCCTTAAGGTGCGTTGGGATTATTTGAAGCGATGGCGATTTTGTCCACTCAGGCTAAAGCATGCATGCCTCTTCGCCCAGTGGGTTTGCAGCAGAAAAGGTTTGGAGGTGTGAACTGGGGAAGCTGTTAGCGTGTAGCACAGAAGCTGCGAAGAGGTGCTGAATTTTATACGGACTTTAGGAAGCAGACTGGGGGCAGAGAAGCGAGGTCACACCACAAGCGGCTTTTCTCGCCCTGCCTCAGGGCACCGTGAGGGGCCCGGCTTGCGCCTCCCGCCCGCCTGCGCGCCGCCTCACGGGGGCGGCCCCTCGCACACAAGATGGCGGCGCCCGCGTACCCGACCTGGGTGGGCCGCTGGCTCACCGGGCAGTGGCGGCAGAAGAAGCGGCCCCCGACCGTCCGCCCCACCCGGCCGCTGATGCTGGCCAACAAGGTGGCGAACCGCAGGGAGACGGCGGGGGGTGAGTTCCCGGCGGCGGGGCCGGTAAACGCGGCGTCCCCGAGCCTCGTCCCTGGCAGCTGGCCCCGCTGCTTCATCCCGGGAAGGGTCGTGTGGTGTCAGGGCGTGCTCAAATCCCTGCTCGGGAGCGCCGTGTGCTCTGAGGGGCGTTTCTGTGAGGTTTCTAAATGTTGCAGCTGGAAAGCTGCGGTGTAACTGCGTTTGCTAAACGTTAAGGAAATACGGAGGAAAAACGTAAAACAAAACATCTGTGGTAGCTGTTTAGCATCCCCTTAGGAAGTTGGACAAAAGACCAGAAGCATTCCAACATGCAAGGGGGTCCGGTTTGTGCCATGGAATTAGTGCACGAGGTGTTTTTAAAAGAGTATTTTCCCATGCTCCAACCTTCAGTCTGTATTTTACAACGTTCCATGTGCAAGTCCTGCATATAAAGCGCTTTGAATTGTTAACATAAATGCTGTATCAAAATGTAACAACCAGATGGCTCTGATTGTGCTAATCCTTGTGCTAGGAGCTTCTTCTCTAATTGAAGCAATGATGAGATACTGCTGTTTACTTCGCTGTTGTTTTTTCTCATCTTCCTCTACCTCGTTTTAAACTTCTCTTTAATCCAAGATTAAATCTTGGATACCTAAGCTTTCATTGCTCTATTTTTCCCTTCTAGAGGCAACTTGCATTACAGAGATGTCAGTAATGATGGCCTGCTGGAAGCAGAATGACTTCAATGATACAGCTTGCGCCAAGGAGATCCAGTTGTTCTATGACTGCGTGGCAAGGGCAGAAGTAATTAAAGCCAATTTTGTGTTCTGTAGGGCTAGTGGTAGGAAAGAAAGAGAAGCCCTCAGTCATATTTGTGTGCCAACAATAAGTGTTCCACAAACAATTTGATTTGAGCTAAAGCCAGCTGAACTGTAGGAGAGATGAAGGATGATGTACATCTGATACACAGCCCTTCCTTTTTCAATTTGGAATTTCCTTAAAATAAAGGAGCACAGGAGGGGACCAGATGTTTTGTATGTTATAACTAGGGTTAAAATGGTATTCACATCCAGTCCTTTTTGTGTTGTCAAATTCCTGAAGTAGAGTTCAGTTGCTATTGGTCATCTCTCTTAATATGCTCCAGTTTTTAATCTCTAAAATTTCAGCACTGTTGAAGCGAAGTCTAAAAGTTGATACAGGTACAAAACTTGTCCTTAAACCGATTTAAAGTTTCTGTGTTTTTAGTAATAGTGTCATCATTTAATAAATAGATTTTTAGTGCTTCAATTTGGCATCATAAATGAGAAGTTGTCCTCCAATTATTTGGTAGATTACAATAAAAACAAATTGAAAAATAGAAAGTAAAAGGTAAAACATTTTTGTATTGCTACTATAAGCTTATAATATTGCTAATTAAGAATAGGGAGTGATATTATCTTCACAAAAAGTCAGTTATTCGTTATTTTCACAATTTAAAGAAGACTATTTAGTTTTTAAAGGCCTTGTGATTATTTAGTCAAGTGCTATTATGAGTGTTCCTTAAAGAAATGGTGATCTTCTGAAATAAACATTCCAATACAATTAGTAGTCTTTGAGGGTGAGGTTTGAAGTGTCAAATAAACAGAGAGAAGATTCTGAGCTTTCTTTTCCTGTTTCAGAAGGAACGCAGAGAGAAAGAGGATGAGGAGACACTGTCACCCCAGAGAAACTTAACTTCAAGCAAAGTGAACAAGCTCCTGAAGAGGTTTCCTAATATCACACGTTATGCATAACATGCTTTGTTAAAGGGACTGCAGACAAGCAATTAAAGTTGGGGTCTTTGGAAAATAAGTGAAAAATACAGTTTTGTGAGTGTTTGAAGTCAAGTGATATGACAGCACTGCTGTGTGGGTCTTGACAGCATCTTTGTTTCCAGGGTGGAAGAACAGCCTTCTTGATCATTGGCTGAGTTTGTTGGCATGAAGTTCTTGGGTCTTGCAGTCTTAAGCATTTCTGCAGTGAGTTGTCCAATCAGCAGCAGTGTGGAGTCAGGTACTCACTGTGAAATAAAATCTTTTAGGAATGTGTGTAAACATATTTTCGAAGTTAAGGGGTGACCTCTCTTTGTATATAAGTTTTTGCCTAACTTAGGAGTTGCTATCAGTAAGTGTTCAGGCCCAGAGGTCTGGCCAACTTAAAATGGATAGTAACACCGTGACTCATATTCATACTTGTATTTATACACAATTTGGTTCCTCTTGAAATTTTTTGAATTTCTGCTGATGTACAAGAAGGCTGCAGAATGAAGAAGAAACCTTCAGCAAAATATCTTGCTAATACACAATACATTGGTAAGGATGAAATATAACTTTAATATAGAAGCTTGTGATTTAGACCCTCTGATTTGTGGGTACAGTGTCTTGCCAGATTGATAATGTTGTCTGTACTGTAATAAAATAATACAAGACTGTTGGCTGGTGTGGGTGAATAATAGTTTACAGCAAAATGTTCAATTATTTATTTGGAGGACAGCATGGCTAAAAGGTAGAAAGAAAGTTTGAGCATGTACTGGTACTGAAATTGTATAATTAACTGTTAATTTTGTTATTTTTCATTAGAGTGACACAAAACTGCAATCAGGTTCTAGTTTAAGGTCCAGTACCTAATTGGTATTTTTAAAAATGCAGTTCCTCAGAGAACTAGCAATATAACCATTTATGTTATTAATTCTTTGGAGCATAAAGAAATAGTAATGATCAAGATGGGGGATGGTACACGCAGACTATATGAACGTGTAGTTTGCTTGGAGTTGACTTCTGTGGAGCCCCAGGTCTACACCTCTTCATCACATAAATTTTGCTTGACCATATGCTTCAAATTATTGAAGCAGTTGTCATTGAGTGTTACTTAAATGTTTGTTATTGGGTTATCCCAGAGGGTAATTTACTGTGCTGTTGCTATTGCGGCATAGATGGGTCCTTCAGAGGACTCGAGGTCACTAAGAACATTATATTCACACCTGAGTTTGGGAAAACATTTCTGTTACGTGACATTGCATTTTCAGTCCATAAGATGCTCTTTGAGATGGAGAGCTACTTGCTAATTTTTTTTTTCTGCAGGAGACAAGCTAAGCTGGTAATGAGGAACAAATTAATTCTGAATTGTGTTGATGATGGTTTTTCTTTCGTTGTACTAAAATAGAATATAAAGTATAGTTTTGTACCTCTTAAGTTAGCAGCTATGCTAAATGTACCAAATCTAGTGTCTGTCGAGAACCGCATCATTATATAAGAATCTGTAACAGCAAAAGTAATACTTTTTTTGTTGTATTTTTACTTCTGAAACTTTGCTCGGTTCTCACTAATTCTTTTTTTTTTTTTTTACTGCTTCACAGTGAGCTTCTCAAGTTCAGTTTTTATTTTCCCTACTGTAAGCTTAAAATTACCATGCTAAGGTTTTCCAGTCAGTAAAGGAATGTGTATATTTGGAGGAAGAAGGGAGGAAAGGGAATGCTCTTCAGATGAATTTATCTGAAACATGCAGATTTTATAGTTTCTTTAAAAAGTACTTGAGCAGCTCTTTTGGCTGAGAATCCCATGCAGTAACCAAAAAGATTCATGTTACTGATTGTCGTTCGTAATTTGAGTTGCAGTTTCTCCACATCTCATGTTAAGCATATATTGGGTGTATAAACATGTTTCATGACATGCTTACATTTAGAGTCATTCCATTAATAGTTAATATGTGTAACTGCAGTACATGACAACATCTACTCTGAGTTGGGGGCTTGTACCACTCCGTGATACTGTTGCTGAGGCGTAAAAGAAAACTGGGTTCTGTTGCTCCTGGTGCTGAACCCACTGGTTAAGAAAATTGCTGCAGAGACCTGTATGTGATTGCATGATGGGGAAAGAATTATGCAAAAGCTGACTAGCTGTTCTACCCTCCTAAGTAGGATTTACAGGATTGAAGCAAATCTGCTGGAATTCATTGATCTTATTCTTGTTCCTTATAGCCTGAATATTTTACCAGATCTGTGTATGATTGCTGTTAACTACGTTTCTTTTTAGAGTTTCACTGAAGATCTCTTACGGAGGAAACACTGATTTTTTTTTTTCTTGATTTTCCTGAACTTCAGACCTCAGTCTCTCTCCTTAAGGGTAGGAAATCTTCAGAAGTTCTTGACAAACACATAGATGTAAAGAGAAGAGTTACATTTCATCCAAAACATTTGTCATTTTTGACTAACAGTCAAAGAAGTTAAAAAAGATGATTTAATACCACTATTTCTTCTTAGCCTGACTGGCATTCAGGCCCAGAACCAGAGAGAGATTTATTGATTTTTTGTTTTGTTTGTTTAGATTGGCAAAATAGCTGTGATTATTCCAACTTTTTAAAATACCCTTTGCTCCCTAGTACTCCTGTTGGAAATGGGCTATTGATTAGCTTTTCTGTTGAGCGGATAGCCTTCAGCATCTGCATGCCTGATGTCCTTAGAGGGTCAGATTAAAATTTGTACTTTTATATTTTTAAAATATTTTTCTTTCTCCATTTGCATCTTAGTTATCAATTAGAAACAGGTTTATTGTGCTTTTGTAATTAGTAGTCTGCAAACAAAGCTGATAAGATTAACAATTTCTACTGGCTACCAACAAGTATTCAGGATATGCACAAGAGAATGGCCCATGGCACCTCTGTATAAGTGATGTTTTCACTAAAATGGTCACTTGAGAAAGCCAAGAACCATCTCTGTTGAAGGATGTGCACTTGCATCAGTTTCTAATCTTTAACTATATTTGCCCTACGTTCTCTGCTGTGGACATGCAGCTATGAGGCTAGCAAAAGCACTTAGGTCCAGTTCCTGGTGCCAAGTCAGTCTTGTCACTGACTTGGACCTGTTCTTATTCCTAATGTGGCAAGCAAAATTACTTTCTTGCTTCTTAGCTTAGAGAGATGAATATATACCTTTAATGGGAAGACTCGATCTTCAGCTGGGTTTTATGAAATAGTAGTCCTGCCAGTTCAGGAGTAATAGGTTTAATTCCTGAGATGTAAATTTGTTTTAGAAGGCAGGTGTTTTTTTTTGTTTTGTTTTGTTTTTTTTGAAATGGAAGGGTCTATATGGAATAATCTGGAAAACAAAACAAACAAAAAAGACAGACTGTTGGGAATTGTAGACTGTTATTATAGAATATGCATATCAGGGTGAGAAGGTGATTTATGTTAAGTAGTGGACTTAGGTAATCACAGCTACTTCAAACTTGCACACACAGAAAGTTCTAAATAAGTAATGTATCTAGAGATGAAGTAAAGGCTCTGCAATTGAAGATGAAGTTAAGGCTCTGCAGGAGGATCTGGATAGGCTGCACCGATGGGCTGAGGTCAACTGCATGAAGTTCAACAAGGCCAAGTGCCGGGTCCTGCACCTGGGGCGCAATAACCCCAAGCAGAGCTACAGGCTGGGAGATGAGTGGTTGGAGAGCTGCCAGGCAGAGAAGGACCTGGAAGTATTGGTTGATAGTCTGCTGAATATGAGCCAGCAGTGTGCTCAGGTGGCCAAGAAGGCCAACAGCATCCTGGCCTGTATAAGAAACTGTGTGACCAGCAGGTCTAGGGAGGTGATCATCCCCCTGTACTCGGCTCTGGTGAGGCCGCACCTCGAGTACTGTGTTCAGTTTTGGGCCCCTCGCTACAAGAAGGACGTGGAGGTGCTTGAGCGAGTCCAGAGAAGGGCGACGAAGCTGGTGAGGGGCCTGGAGAACAAGTCCTATGAGGAGCGGCTGAGGGAGCTGGGCTTGTTCAGCCTGGAGAAGAGGAGGCTCAGGGGTGACCTTATCGCTCTTTTTAGGTACCTCAAGGGAGGCTGTAGCGAGGTGGGGGTTGGCCTGTTCTCCCACGTGCCTGGTGACAGGACGAGGGGGAATGGGTTTAAGTTGAGCCAGGGGAGTTTTAGGTTAGATGTTAGGAAGAACTTCTTCACTGAAAGGGTTGTGAGGCACTGGAACAGGCTGCCCAGGGAAGTGGTGGAGTCACCATCCCTGGAGGTCTTTAAAAGACGTTTAGACGTAGAGCTTAGGGATATGGTTTAGTGGAGGACTGTTAGTGTTAGGTCAGAGGTTGGACTCGATGATCTTGAGGTCTCTTCCAACCCAGAAATTCTGTGATTGTGTGAAAGCATATTTAAAGTGCCATAGTTATATTGGCATGATTTCCTTCTTGGTCAATCTTAGACACAGACAAGGCTAATTTAGTTTGTGGTGTCTTGGAAGTTGTTTAACCTAAGAGAGTCCAGAGAAGAACTGACGCCAGTGTAACTAGATGTAAAATTGTGGTCACTTAAATAGCAAAACCCTTCTGTGTAGGCAAATCTTTTGATACTGTTTGACTCATAGCAGAGTATAAGTAAATGAGGGAAGGAAGAAGATGCACAGCCATGAGAAGCTTTTTATTGTATCTGAAATCCATCTCAAGGAAATGTCATTGCATGTGCAAGTAAATCAAGGGAAGGTATTTGCAAGAAGTAAATAGTTCCAAAAGAGGATCTGCCATAGAGGAGACTACTGCAAAGACCAGTGTATCTTTGCATGGTTTGTTATTCATCAGGAAGCTGAATAACAAACTTGGACTTCTCTTGCTTTTGGTGCACTGGTGTGTGCTTTCCTTTTGAGTAAATCACTTTAAAATATCTAGAAAAACCTTTACTTAAGAGTGAAGCAAGCTACTGTGAGAGAAATCCAGTACAGGCTTTTGCTGTAGATTCTAAACTCAATTAGTACATGTCAGATAAATGCATCTGTTCCTATCCAGTTCTAAAGGGTTAAAATAGGTGAGCATCATCTTGGGAGTTTTGAAGTGGCATCAACAACCTCTCAACTCCTGGCTAAGGAGTAGAGTTCTTTAAGTGCTGGTGGATTTTCTGTTATTGTTTGTAGTGCATCCTTTCCTTGTGTTTTCACTGGAGTAAGTGGTTCTAAAATTCCAACACATTCTCATCTTTGCTTTTCATTTTGCTCCTTTTTTACCAATGCTGCCTGAGAGTTACAGAATGCTGTAGCATCTAAGCTATTTCCATCTTCTGTTGACCTGATCATCTGCCTCCTGAGCTACAAGGATCATAGGATATAGGAGATTTGCTTCTAATTAACTGAGTGTAATTCTTGGCCAAATCCACCATGTCCAGAATGCACTGTGGTACAAATCCACTCAAGAAACTGCTTCCTCCTACCACTCACTCAGTCCTCTTGTAAAAGATCCAGCTGTAGTGGAATTTCATTGCATTTGATGAGTGACTAAAGATGAGGCAACACAAAACTGTCATGTGAAGTGAGTAATGGGCAATAAGTGGGAAAAGAAAAAAAAAAAAAGAGGCTTTTCATCAAGCCAATGGATTTGTATCAGCCTGTTTCTTGTTATTATGCTGAAGGTGTCTTTGGAAATGCTTCTCAGCAGGTTTGGCCAGAAGTGAGCTCATTTCTTAAGGTGACCTTTGTGATTTGTGCTGCAGAACACTAAGAGTTAATCCCTTCATAATCAGAATATAAATGTAGGAAATGTCCATTAGACTGAGCTGAGGAGCAGCACAGGGAACATGTTAAAAAATAAAAAATAAAAAAAAAAAATCCAAAATTGAACAGATTCAGATTGAGCAATAGCCTTCTTAGGTTTAATAATGTTTAAAACTTTTTTTATAGCCTCTAGCCCTAATTTATATGAAGGAGCAGTAAGCTGAAAACACTGGAAAAAATAAGATTATTCATAGCAATGCAATAATGATCAATCCTCTAGAAATCACCCTAGCCAATCAAACGAAAAATCATGTTGCAGTCCAAGGTCAAGAAGACACTTGATGGAAAATATCTCTGGAGGCAATATCCTTGATGACAAGATGCAGAGCTGAAAAGTGGGAATGCATCCTAGAGAGGGCTGTCCCACTTTTTGGTGGTGGTGGTGGTGTTTTTTCTTTTTTTTTCTTTTTTTTTTTTTTTTTTTTTTTCCTGGGTAAATCTGGAAGCTTCTTAAAATAATTTTCTGGGACCCATTTACCTGTGTTCAAGCCTGAGGAAAGTCTGACCTCAGGAAGCTGCAAGCAGCTAATCAAGGAGGCAGCAGAGGGGGGATAAAGTCCAGATTCCTTCCAACAAGTATAATCTCTGGCAAATGTGCATGTACAAGCCGTTTCCTTTTTCAGTTTCGCTGCTGGAGCTGTTGCAGTAGGAAGCCCCAGATCCCTGCTGCTGCTACAGCCTTTGTGCTTAAGGGAGGGAAGAGTCAGCTGTGGAAAGAAGGAATTCCAGGAGAAGAGAGAGCGGCTGGGCACAGCGGTGGAGAGGCGGAGGCTGGCACTCGGGAGAAATGCATACCCACAGCAAAACGAGAGGCTGGGACAGTGAGGGAAAGGGAGGGGACAGCTGAGGTGCGGGAGCAAGCTGAGGGCTGTGCCCTACCCGTCTGCGCTTGCCTCCTGCTGTTTTTAAAGGTGATAGAGAAATTCCGGGGCATGTTCTCTTCCCTTATTTCTCTCCCTTCTTTTTCCCTTTCTGAGGAGAAGAGTCAAGCAGAAGAGATGGGGAGAGGAAGAGGAAAGTGAAATTATAAGATGCTCTTGGGAACTTTGATTCCATCCCTTCCATCCCTTTCCCCACGCAGAAATGAAAGAGGCATCCCACTACCTCCGATGTGTAGCAGCTAGTGCCCTGCACCTGGGGAAACCGACCTGGAGAGCGAGAAGAGGAGGCAGCAGCTGAGCCCAGCAGCAAAATGAGACTGTGAAGCTTGAAAAAGCTTCTGCCTACTTTGAACAGGAAAGATGAAGATCCCCAAAGTACTCACACTCTTGGTAGAGCTCTTGAGTCTGTTATCCTGTCTCAGAAGCAGGGAGGTAAGAAATTGTTGTTCAATCTGCTTGTAAAAAGTCACATGGCGTTATTTTTTAATATCATCACTGTACGTGGATCATGTTCTTGCTGAATATGTTTTCTCAAGTATCTAGGCAGCTGTGGTCTCTGGGAAGGGTTGGGAGCTTGGGGAGGGATTTGTTTCATTTTGCATATGAAATTCAGGAAAGGAAACAAAGCAGATGCACAAGGGCTTGCAGATGCTTTGGCTCAGGTTTCCCACGTTACTCAAGCACTGCAGTGACCCTGGCAGGAGGGATCCTTTGTTTCTGTTCTTCACTGATGGACTGATTATCCCTATTGCTATTGTGGACTGATGACCTATAGCCTCACAGACCTGGGGCAGTGACTGCAGCACAGGTTGTTTGCACTAAAATTTAGTGATGATGACTACTGAAGGATTTTGGAAACTGCTACAGAAACTGGCAACTAGTTTTTCGTTAAAAGGGAAGCATGTTACCTGGAATGCGGTTCTTTCATTTATGGTCAGTCTCCAGGAAGAGCATGTTTGGTCATTCATATAGCCAGTTATTAATTCCTCTGTCTCTTGCAGGCTTATATGTGTGTACAAGTGCACACTAGAAACTAGAAGGCAGAGTACCTGGATTATACCTCGATCACCAGTCTTGTGTATGATCTTGGACAGTCACAAAAGCGTAGTTTAGCTCACTTTCCTCTCTTTACAGAGAGCTTTGAGATCCTCAGATGAGTCCTTCAGCATTGCTGTTTTACAGAACATTATGTGCGGTCAGAACAGCTGGATACATGAAGACAGATGGATTTTTGGCTGAATAGGGTTTTGATAGTTAATTACTGTTTTATCTGTGCATCCCCTTGTGTGTATGCACCTGAGGTCTGATGTGCAGTTCCTGAACCGTGTCAGGAATTCATTTTCAATATGCAGTATCACATTTTGATTTCTGGAGGATGATGGTGAAGCTTGGCTGTGGTTCTCAACACCCGCTGGACTGTTATTCATAAGCTCGATCTGTAAATGAAATCAGCCATGAGGAGGTGTGTAGTGTCTATGGGGACTGTCCTGGCTTACTCCAGAGGTGGATCTGGTTTAATTCCCAAAGTTTACTCTTACCCTTTTCCAAGAAGAGGTGAAGCTGAGAAGCAAAATTACTGCGTTTTGAAGAAAACCAGAACTATTTCAATAGCTAGTTTTCTTTATATGCACACCTCTGCTCTGTGAATTAGAAGCCTTTTTTCATAAGCAGCTGTATTTAGAAGAGTTAAACTACATGGAGCTAGCAGAAGCACGTACTGTTTTTTCTTTTCACTCTGGGTCTGTGAAGATCTTGCACCTGCCTGCATACCATGTAATGGTGTTGAAGTCGAGATCCCTATCTCTCAACCAGCAGTCAAGTTATAATCACCCAAAACACTGCCTACAAGAGGAAATGCAATTTTTAGGCTGGACAGGATGCTGGAATTCTTTGTTCCATATTCTTTGTTTTTAGCTATATTACTACATTTGGGTAATAATACCATAGGGTGTATTGTACTTTGTTGTAGTAAAAACAAAATACTCAAAAAGCCATGTTGGATTTTCTTCTTTACATGCTTCCTGCTCCATATATGGATGTTTATTACTATTTTAACAGGGATCCCTGGGAGCATCATCCTATCAGGTAGATATATCTGTTTACTCATGTGGTCATAGATGGCTTACCCTTTACATGGAGAGAGAATGAGTGGCTGTTCATTTTTTCTTACTGGTAACAATGATTTTCTTCCAGCTTTTCTTTCCGTAGGCATCTCACTCTGACTTCCAGTTCTGTTTGCTCAGAGCATTGGGGCTGAAATCCTGGAAAGAACAAGCAGAGCCCTGTAATGTAGTGCTTAGATCAAGGGTAAATCTCTGCAGGCCAGTAATTATTCATTTTTTTTGTTAATGGGCAGGGCTGTGATTGGATTTGAAGAAGAGCAATAGGGAGAACAGGGAAGAGGCTGGTTACCAAGGTGTGTTTGCCTAAAGCGGCAGAAGACCGAGCTGCTTTCAGAACATGCCCATGTTTATTTTATCGGATAATCATCTCTCTGCTTTTGCTCTGTTTCTTTTCCCAGGCTCTCCTGGGATCCCAGCCCAGCCAAAACCATTTGCAGAGTGCAGGTAAGAACAAGAAGTTATTAATTCAGTCATCAAGTAGACTCTTTTCTGCAGTGGTGATCTGAGACTACAGGTACGATGAACCACTGCTATCTGGCTTCTTTGCTTTCTTTCCACCATTTCTTTACTTCTGTGTAACTCAATGTCTGTTTATCTCTTTCACCGATATGGTCAGACTACTTTCTCTTCTTCATGTCTAATACTCTTGCAAATTCTCTTCCTTTACCATGTTAATTTCCTTCCATCTGTTTTTCTATTTAGTCTTTTCTGCATGCTTGTTCCTCCTAGTACTGTCTTGTCATATGCCCCCCTTTTAGGGTCCCAGTCAATCCAAGGAACACAGTGTGTTTTCCAGACAGCTAACTGTAACTCTCACTTTTGTACCTTGTAGCTAACCTTTAGCTGTCAGTTACCCTGCTGTTTGCCTTACATCTTTACAGCAGAAGGATTTTCTGAAATCTTTTTTGTTTATTCAGTGAATAGAACTATAACTGTTACCCACTTCTGAGTTGTCTTTTCCTATTTTATGTACGCTTAAAAAGCACACCTTCACACACAATCTTATTCTGGTTTCCCTACTTCTTATTTCAGGGTCATGAATGGTGAATTTTCATTTCTCTCTCTCTTTCTCTTTCTCTCTTCTATATTTAATTATTTGTTGGGGTTTCTTTGCATACGATAATTCATGTAGTCCCTGTCCTGGAATATTGGCATCTACACTCCCCCCCTGAAAGTGGTTCCCTTTCCTATAAGTTCAGACAAGCCAGGTTATATGCTAATATGTATAAGGAACATAATACAATGAAGTACAATACAATTTCCCACCTTCCTGTTTTATAGAAATGACAGATAATTTTAAAGTCTTCTCAGTCACAATCAGTTTAGACAGGCAGTTAATCTTTTGAAGAGCCTAGGATCAAACTTAAGAGTATCATATTCAGTTACTAAAGCAGGTAGAGAAGAGTCTGCCAGGCTCATCTGCTGGCCCAGAGAAAGGGAATGCCTCTATTAAAATAATCTGTAGTGGGAATTAGTTCAAATAGTCCACCTTTGGGCCCAGAGTTATTATGTTTTAAAGGTCTATGTATTTTGTTTTTAACAGATCAACTTGGTTTTTAGATAGTATGTATAAACATTCTTTTAGCAGCTGCCTTAAAGAGTGATATAACTAAAATCAAACACGCAAGTAGCAATCAAGACTGTAGATACAAAAGGGGTTCAGGAAATCAGTCGGTATGTCCAGTATTGTTTATGTCTCCATTTGAGATGCCTTAGGTTATGCTAACAGCTTCCTTTCTGTGCCCAGTGTCTAGCGTGTGTGGCATCGGACCTCTGGGATATTACAATGGCTCACTGGCGGTCACTGAGGCTGGGGCAGAGTGCCTGAACTGGGCAGATTTCCCTGATTATGTGCAGCAGTACCCAGACCGTGGCTTAGGGGACCACAACCACTGCAGGAACCCGGAAGGGGGAACTACACCCTGGTGCTTCTACCGGCTTGCATCAGGGACAATTGGCTGGGCTAACTGCGACTGTAACCAAGGTAAGAGCTGCTTAGTATCTCTGCCAGAGCTTGGCTACACTGTCTCAAGGGTTTCAGGCCAGAAACAGGTGCTGCACAGACTTGCAAGTAGCAGATACAATCATGCCCTATGAAAGAAGCACAGTAAGCTAAGTGTCCCAAATTGTCAAAAGAATTAGGACTAAAAACTAATCTGTGTGAGAGAAGAACATCTTTATATAGTATGGAATTGATTTAAGCTGCCGTAATGCCTTGTATCAATGTTTTAATTCTCATATAAAGAGACTTCTTTTTCTTAGTGTTAATATGCCATTTTGAAAGCAGTTTAAGTTATGTGGAAAACAACCTTCTCCAACTCCTTAAGTGTCCATATCTGAGCTCTCCTCATATAATTACAGTAGTTCAAATAAAACAAGGACAAATATTCTGTGAATAGGTTTGTAAATCTTGTGCAGCAAGGTAGGTCCTAGACTTACTATAGAAGTCCTGGCTGTACTGATACAAGGACTGCTGCTTATCTTGAGGCATGCAAAGGAGCTGAGGTTTCTCAATATACCAACTCTCAAGCAACACTTCTGTTTGTCCTCCTGTTTTTTGATGTTCCTTCTTTTAACTGTATTTTGCAGAACAGATAATAAATGAAATATCAAAGTCTCTTCCCTCGCCAGTGTAAGTGCTTTCAAAGATGGCTTCATTGAAGTGAAGGATACAGGTGTAGATGTGCTGTGTGCCTGTGTCAAGGTGTCACATTCTGCACGCCTTCATACAGGTCATTTCAGTAACAGCACTCCGAAATAGGGATGAGAGAAGTCAGGTCCAGCTCAGCTACAGTCAAGTACAAAACTTTTTTTTTTGAAGGTGCTGTGCGGTTGGCTGAAGATAGTAGTGTGGAGCTCTACCTTGGTGGACTTTGGGGCACCATCTGTGCTGACCACTGGACTGACTGGGATGCCAGTGTTGTCTGCAGGCAACTAGGTCTCAGGTGAGAACCTCGTTGTGGTTGCAAGAGTTAAATGCTCCTATGGTCTCTGAGAGAACAGCCTCTCTGGTTACTTTTCTGGCATAATATGTTGGCTGGGAGAGAAGAGTTTGTTTTGTGGGCTGATTGCCCACTTACCAAGGTCCTTTACCAGATTTTCTTTTTCTCTTTTTTCCCCCCATGATTATGCCCAACGCCAATCAGCATTTGCAATGACTTTTTAAACAAACAGTGTCTAAAACTTTGTGTTCGAGTCTGTGATGAGTGACCATATTCCTGTTTCAGTATTAACAGCTGGAATTACAGTACGGACCTATTAGATATTTTGAGACGATGAACCTTCTTAGGGAATCTCAAACTTCCAAACAGCAAGGAGATGAGATTAAGAGAGAAAGAAGAAGTTTATTTAGAAAATTAGATGTGCTGACATATTACAATCTGTTGATGGGTTGGTTCATTCATTCACTCTCAATGGAGGGTGCCATTTCTGACTAGTTCAACTCCACTGCTGTAAGTGGGAAGACAGAATGGATTACGTGTTGGGGGACAGAGGGAAGTGCTTTGCGCTTGTTTGAATTTTTACATTGGACTGGAAGTGGACACTCCATTATGCACTCCCAGTCAACTGGGCTCACTAGATGTGAAATGCCACAACTGGGCTGGAAAGCAAGTGTGAGTTAAGCAATATAACAGTGTTTCATCATTCTGTTGCATTTTCCATTCCAGTGAGATTGGCACAGCTGGAAAGAAGAGTCATCCTGGACTGTGGCCTATTCCCCTGCACCTGCAGTCAGCAAACTGCCATGGGGATGAGAAAGCCCTGCTGCAATGTGGCTATCAGGAAGCTGTGTCAGGAACTTGTAACCAGGGAAGTGCCATGGTAATGTGCATCCCTCCAGAAGGTAAATCTCCAAGGGTGGTTCGTTACCTATTTCTTGTGTGTATGTTACCTGAAATCCAGTGTTACTGATCAGATGCTAAATCTGAGGTCAGGAAGCTGTGGAGAGCAAATCATTGGAGCATGTTCTACTTTCACCTGCTGTGCAGATTATTTCCTTCCAATGGAAAATGATCTATCTTTTCCCAATCCCAAATACTCAGAGTGGGCATACTTCTAAGATCATTGCAAGATGGCAGTTGCTTATGAGCACATCCCCTTTTATTAAAAATGGGTTTTTCACAGATAGCAAAGTCCTTGTCATTGCAGGAGCCAGTTAAAGAGCCATCTGTGGACCAGTTGTACCACGTGTTGTGGCGTGCAGACATGGATGCTTCTGAGGGGTTTGGAGGGGAGGATGTGGTAGGATGGAATGAGAGCATCCTAACAGATCCTCTGGCTTGTGAATAGTTCTACACCCTCAACTGCTGGATATTCTTTGTCTCTGTCTTGCTCTGCTTTGATCTCTTTTTCTTTCTTGCAACACAGGTGTAGGTGTCCCATTGCGTTTAGTTGGAGGAAAGGAGAGTTTTGAAGGGCGAGTGGAGGTTTACCATGATGGCAAGTGGGGTACCATCTGTGATGACCAGTGGGATGACCGGGATGCTGAAGTGGTTTGTAGGCAGCTGGGACTCAGGTAATTTCCCTGGTGTTCATCACGGAGCAGTAACAGAAGTAGTTTGAATAAAGAATGTGAGAGCATCTCCTTTCACTATAGTACCAGCCCTTTCTATGGAAAGGGAACAGAACCCCAATCATTCTATAAAGGGATTTTGTACTTAATTCAGTATAGAATCAGTCAGTTTTATGGCTTTATGCTGTATAAAAAAGAGATGGTGTATCCCTATCCAAGGCTTGTTTGTACTGATCCCTGTTCATTAGTTTTACATACATGTCCTAATGCATATCTTCTTGGCCTCATTGATAACTTGTGGTGATTTCCATAGGTGAACTGCAGTCCTTTGTTTAAATTTAAATATCTTCAGTTTCAGTGACTGCCCATATCCTCTTCAGTCAGGGAAAGCAAGAGAACACCTCATTCTCTGTGCCATCCAGCATTTAACATGGGAGCTGTTGTATACTGAGCATTCTTGAAAACCAAATTGGCACAGGGTTGCTTAAACATAGATAAGTCAGATTTGAAATCCTTCCAGCTTTGAGAGTTTTGCCTATCATTGAGATCGAGGCGTTGTTGTCCTCAGACTTTCTCAAGTACCTGTACCATTCTTGGTACGGACACTTTTTTTATGTGTTGGGAGGTCTTGTTAAAGGACTTTCCATTAAGGCATTTTGGTTAACAATTGACAACAGCGCTGTGCCAGAAATACACATTACCTATGGAAGTATGTCAGTCTAGTGTCAGAGAGTCCATGTGCAAGTCAGAATACAAATGAACAAGACTGTGACCTTCCTTACTGAGCATATATGTATGTATCATTTGCAGTGGAAACCCAAAAGCCTTGTCATGGGCTCACTATGGGCAGGGATCTGGCCCAATCCTGTTGGATGAAGTGGAGTGCTCAGGCAATGAACTCTCACTTGACCAGTGCAAGAAAAGTGACTGGGGACAACAAAATTGTGACCACATTGAAGATGCTGGGGTCTCCTGTGACCCTTTCACAGGTACATACCTACAGCTCTATGCCATCCAGATGCAGCCTTACTCTCATATTATGGGTTGAAATGAATCAGAGCCAGCCTAGATGGTGTTCTCATTGCTTTCCTCGGGTGGCATGGAAATGCTGAAGGGTGTTTGTTTTTTGATTACCCGCAACTATCTGTGCCTTTGGTTTCTTCCCCTTGTGGGCTGTAGAGGGTTTTCAGAAGTGGGGTTCAGCCTATTTTTCTCCCTTACTGAGTTCTGGTCTTTTGTTCTCCCACTCCTTGCAGAGGGCACTGTCAGACTGGCTGGTGGTCACAGCTCCAGCGAAGGCAGGGTAGAAGTTTATTACAATGGAGACTGGGGCACAGTATGTGATGATGGCTGGACAGACCTTGGTGCCCAGGTGGTCTGCAGGCAGCTGGGCTTCAGGTAGGACCAAGTGTTTGTAATATCTGTGCTTCCTAATTTCAAGGATTAAATTCCATGTCTCTTTAATAGGTTTGGCTAGACATTACTTCCTTCAATTCTGTCTTTGTTGGAAGGGTTATTACCATTATGCAATGTTACTCAGGAAAAATTATGAGGTGTCCATGTACTTTCCCAGGAAAAAAGATAACTTTATCTCTTGCTTTGACCTGTTTTGAAAGCAGATAACAGGCTTGATACTGTTTTATGGTTCCTTAAATTTCCAGATAAATCAGCTCAGCACTACCAGCTTGTCTACTCTATCAGCTAAACTTTATTACCCATTTGCTCTGTAGCTAAACTACACCAACTGCTTTGGTACTGGAATGAAGACCATCAGGACGAAGAAGTGTAGTATTAAGGATTTTCTTAACAGTCTGATTGGGCCTTCCTGAAAGCTGATGTTGGTGAGGTGTGCAAGCTGCTTGGCTGCCATCCTGTGTGTCACTGAGCAGCTTAGGATAGGGAGGGCACAAATACCAGAGCTGATGTCTGCAGGGTTGTTGCCTGGTTTCCCTTTGGGTCTGAGCTTGGGCCCCTCTGTGAGATTAGCTAGTTTTAATGAATCTGACATTGTGTTCTGTTTCTTTCCTCTAGTGGTCCTGCTACCCTGGTCTCTGAAGGGGACTATGCTGCTGGCCAAGGCTTGATCTTGCTGGATGATGTGGCTTGTGTGGGGACAGAGCTCTCCCTCCTGGACTGTCCCCATAGTAACTGGGGGCAGCACGACTGCTCACACGCTGAGGATGTGGGGGTCCGCTGCTCCCCTGAGAGCAACACAGTCACTGATGGCAGCCTGGGTAACTTGTCTTGCATCTTGCTCTGGGCAGTGAGAAAGTATCTCATGCTGGTTTGTTCCTTTGGAAACTATGGCAGATATGGGAGTTTTTCCTGTGCGGTCCCAATGAGAAGACTGCTTTCTGAGAAGGATTCATAGGAATGAGCCCTGGCTGTTTGGGGGCAGAGCCACAGAGCTGTGTCTCTGCTACCAGGTGTACAGCCAGACCTGCAGAGAAATGGAAACTGGAGAGAATTATGTTGGCAGCCTCTAATACAAACCTGAGAAACTAAGGAATGGTGGCTGCCTTACTGTGCCATTGCTCACTGATGAAATGCCTCAGCCCCATGTCTATGGAAACATGGGAACCCTTTAACTAGATGCATCAGGCAACTGATGTAGTTACGCTAGCTTCACACCTTGTCAAGACAAGAGGACTTCAGATGTTAGGGGCTGTTGTGTGGTTACTGACACTCTCTTCTTTGGATGGCACCCTCTTAATTCAAATTGTAAATGTATCTTAAGTTAGCATCATACTTTTTGTTTATATGAGGCCTGATAGACTCTGCTTTCTCTACTGCAGGAGACTTTGCAATTTGTCAGCTGTTTTTCCTTGAAATACGCAGCATCTAATTTTTTGTTATTGTTTTTCCTGGACATAGAACTCTTTTCTTGCCTAGAATAATGCAGTTGTTTTATCACTTAATGGATTTATTTCCAAGGCATGTTTAAGCTTGTCCATTCTTGCCTAAGCACTTAATACCTTTCCTTCCGTTCTTGTTCTCGTCTCTACTCAGCTTTCAGAATATGAATTACAGTGTGTATTAGATGAATTAATATGCACGCAGTCTACTGATTTAGAAAGAAGGTGAAATGAGGGATGTAGTTTTCATATATGGTCTCCACCCTCCAGCCCCACCCTTTTTTTAAGCTTATTGATCTCTAGGGTTCAGTTTTTCCTATAGAACCCAAGTTCTGGACACCTCATGCCCCTTGGTATTTTTGGTTGCAGCAACCAATGTGTTTTTCCTGCAGGGCCTCCCGTGCGGCTAGTGGATGGAGAAAGCACCAAGGAGGGACGGGTTGAAGTATTCATGAATGGGCAGTGGGGCAGCGTCTGTGATGATGGCTGGACAGACAGAGATGCTGCAGTAGTTTGCAGGCAACTTGGTTTCAGGTAAGAGATCTGATACATACATCTTACAAATAAAAATAGCTCTCGGGGGGAATGGTGTCTTTCTGGTCCTGTATGTGGGAGTTTCATTTCTTAGTTCTGGCAGACCTGCATATGCTTGAGGGATTAGGATCCTATTCTCATGCTGCCTTCAGCAGGTACTGGGCTACTGACTGTGTGTGGAGTGATCTATAAATATCATTTCTCTTAAAACGTGCTGAGTTTCACTTGCCTCCTGCTTATTGCAGGTTAGCCACCCTCTCTCTCATTGCAGTGGTACAGCAAAAGCCAGGGCAATGGCTTATTTTGGTGAAGGCCAAGGGCCCATCCATCTGAACAATGTAGAATGTAGTGGCGTGGAGCACACCTTGGGGCAGTGTGTCAGGCCTGACACTGGGATTCACGGCTGCTGGCACAGTGAAGATGCTGGTGTGATCTGTGACTATGTGGAAGAGAAGGTCCAAGATATCAGGAGAACAGGTGATATGCCCATTTTTTCTACGGATAAGTCTGGAGCTTGAGCTGTAGGATCTCTGCATGCTTTTGCACTGTAGTTTTTCCCTTTTTTTTGCTGACGCTTTAGATATAAAACAAACATATAGTCTCCTGCACCTCCTAGTTTTGTTTGTTTTGTTTTCATTGTCTTTTCTGAGAAGAACAGGGTGCTCCAGCCTAGTCTCAGGAGCTCTACCTGTGTCAGTTCTTTGACCCTTTGGAAATTCCCTTGAGCTATGTCATTACACCCTTCTTAGAGCAGTAACTGTGAGCAAACTTTGGGTTTTAGAGCACCGAGGAAATAGTTGTAGATGTCCCATTCCTGGCATAAGACTACAAATACTGGAGGTAAGCACCTCCACTAAAACTGAGGAACACCTTGGGAACAAATCTTCTGTAAATTCCTTTACACAACACAATGCAGTCAGCTACCAGGAAGAGTAATGCCCTCAGGGAAGAGGAATGATATCCTGGCTCTCTGACAGCAGTTGTTGATATTTAAGCTGAAGATAACTACCCAGCTGTTCTAACTTTGCTGTGCAGGTCCAGAGTCTGGTGTTTGTGGCATGCGCCTGCTTCACCGTCGCAAGAAAAGAATCATAGGTGGAAACAAGGCTCTCAGGTAATTGCTGAAAAAGCCAGAACTGGTTCCAGCTTCCTAAGGACTCTGGAAATAGCCTGGCAGATGGTAAATTTATTAAAACATTTTCCCTTGTGGTTTTTGAACTTCATTTGTACCAATGGGCCCATCTAGAGGAGAATGCATGCCAACTGAGCCCAGATAGGGCAGAGCAAATGGGAAAATAAAACATCTCCTGAGTATGTGATGCTTATTATTCTTCTGTCTCTTCTTCAGAGGTGGTTGGCCGTGGCAGGTCTCACTACGGCTGAAGGGTTTTCATAGAGATACCCGACTGCTGTGTGGAGCAACACTAATCAGCAGCTGCTGGGTAGTGACTGCAGCCCACTGCTTCAAAAGGTGTGTCTCTGAGTCAGGAACCCTGAGGGATTCTCAAAGATAAACAAGACAACCTCATACGAGGTTGTCCTTCCAGTGCAGTGGAACTACATGAGAAAAGTTTCTAAACCAAAACCTCCAGGTTATGTTATGTGTGATCTTGGAGCTCTTACAGGGATGACTCGTGATAGGCTTGCTTTATCCCTCACTGCTTACACCTGCCTTCTTAACTTTGAGGTTTTACACATAAAGGGAATCAGCATTTTGTCATTCTTCCTGTGGCTTAAGGAACTGTGAAAAGATAAGATCCAGAAGCCTATTGCAACTGCTGTAGCCCTTTTCATGGAAAAAAGTCTGGTGCCTGGTAGATGGTGATTGCAACAGTTGGCATTATCACATCCACTAAAGAGATCCCACAGTTCTGAACCTGGCACTACCTTATCAGTTTGTGAGGAGCTGGTTCAGTCTCAAAGCAACTGAGACTTGCATCAGTCTGTTTCTCTCTTGGTAGGAATATCAAGGTCTTGCCTGTCTTTTTCTCTAGGTTTGGTATTGATGTACGACGCTACCTGCTGCGGGTAGGCGATTACCACACAGGTGTGAAGGATGAGTTTGAGAGGGAGCTGCCTGTGGAGAGGATTGTCCTTCACAGGAACTACTGGGCTGGCAGCAATGATAATGACATTGCCCTGGTCCGCATGCGGGGCAGAGAAGGTCACTGTCTCTCCTTCAATCACCACGTTCTGCCTGTCTGCCTTCCTGATAGGAAAGAGAAGTCTGACATCAACAGGCAAGCCTGCATCATCTCTGGCTGGGGAGACACAGGTAAGTGACACGACTTTGAGGAGCAAGATGGATGGGGGATTCCGGACTGAAGAGTCTGTATGCACTCTTAATTCTTGTCTGCCCAACCCAAGGCCGTGTTCTTAATGCTCCTATTGTCTGTGACAAGCACATGGTATCAAGGAGCAGGAAATAAGGTGCTTTTTGTGGCACTGATCACTGTTTTCTGATTTTTGAAGCTGTATTAGTTCTGCCCATGGTGGAAGTTTTAGTAGCCATAGCATTCTTCTAAAGCCGTGGGAGAGAGGAATGCTGCCACCTGGTCATAGTACTCTTGCTTCCCCCCTTCTCCATGCATTGTTACCCATAGCAAAACCCTTAGGCAGCAACCTGTGCAGAGCTGGTGCACAAAGCCTATCTACTGTTCAGGGAGGCCCTCGTGTTTCCATGACCTCCTGCTGTAGTAGTGGGAGCTTAGCCATAGAAAGAGTCTTTCTCAGACTACCTTGTTTATAAAGAGCATGTGCAGGGGGAGAGACCTGACACAGTGTTCTTCCTGTGCAGTAGCTGACCTTTCTTGGAAGTCAGGTCACTGTGACGATCTCCCCGGATGTTGCTCCAGGGACAGCTGGGCTCTGACATTGGTTTCTGCATTAGGCTTGAGACAGCCTGTGCCTGCCATCCTGCATTGCTATGATGCTTCCTAGGTAAAAGGTAGCAGGACATATTCTAAAAAGTATTCATTACTAAATCCTTCACTCTCAATGTGATGTTTTAAAATGCTGGGCTCGGTGGTGTCCTTACATGGATGCATTAGTCTGGAGACAGCTTTAAACACTAAATGAGGCTTTGTGGCAGACAAGTCCTTCCACATTTGGGGTTCATAGATGCAAAGCACGGATTTAGGAAAGGAGGCCTTTCTAGGGCTGCTGTAACTGGAGAAAATCCATATGTTTAGAAGGACTTGCTGCCAAAAAGCAAATAGCCCTAGGGGCTTGTATGTTGACTTTGGCCTTACCCATCCTTTCCAGATGTTTCTCTAGCTGTTACTCAATTGTTTAGCTAAGAATATACATTTGTCTTTGGAGTCATTTTGGGGTGTCTGGGAAGAATCAACTTAACCATGGGACTCCCTTAAGCTGTACTGGGACTTAATGGCTACAATCCCTCCCACACACCAAACCCAGCTTTCCAAACGAGTTACCTGCTACCCAGTGAACTTACAGTAAGTCTGTAAATTACTGTAAATCTTGGGCACAGGAAGTTTATACTATAATATAGCACATGATCCTTACGTTCTGACCAAGTCTGTGGTAATAAAGAGATCTGAGCAAATAGAGACAAGCCTGGCCAAAGATGAAGTCAGCTCCCTTTGAATAATATTTGGATGCCTCTGATACGTGTTCCAAAACTTCTTTGAGGAGTGAGCACATCACAAATGTTACTGCATGTATTCCCTTGTGAAAACACTGTCCTTGTTTTATAGAGGAGGAAATGGAGGCTCAGAGAGGTGAAATAAATTGCACAAGGTTCAAGTTACTTGTTGGCAAAACCAGGAGTAAGACTTACTCTTTGATCTAACCTCTTTCTCTAACCTCTTCCCCATTTCTTTGATCTTACATTTCTTTTTTGTGGTCTGGCTTTGCAGTACTATTTTGTGAAGTTCTGATGGTTCAGAGATGCTGAATTTGGCCTATTTCTGTGCCACGTTCTTGACACAAAATGTACAAATATCTGGTTTTGTGCTGAGAGCTGTTGCTCTAGGTTTCGTCTGTTGTCTATGTGTGAATTGGTTTGGCTCATCTGTTCTGTTCCAGGGAAGTCCTATTCGAGAACACTACTGCAGGGGGTGGTGCCTCTTCTCCCCCGGGAAGATTGTGAGGCCCGCTATGGACAGAAGTTTACTAACCGTATGATTTGTGCTGGGAACCTCTCTGAAGATAAGCGGGTGGACAGCTGCCAGGGTGACAGTGGAGGTCCACTCATGTGTCAGAGGTCAAATGGACGTTGGATCATTTTGGGAATCACTTCCTGGGGTTATGGCTGTGGTCGAAAGGATTCCCCTGGAGTGTACACAAAGGTCAGCAAATATGTACCCTGGATCAAGAAAGTCACCAAGCTAAAATGAAAATATCTGAGCCCTAGGAACTTCAACGTACCATCCTTTTGCCCTGCAGCAGCTGAAGGCTGTGGCTTCTGGCCTGACTGGTGGAGGTTTATGTTGTCATTTGGACACTGGGAAAAGACTTTAATATAGAACTGGGAGAAAACCAGTTATGGCTGATTGTTTCTTTGGTTTTGTTTTAGTCCCTAATATCTGAGCAGGGAAAGCAGGCGTACACTGGTAGGACAAATAAGTCTGTTGATCTGACCATCTAAGT
The DNA here is from genome assembly GCA_011075105.1 of Heteronetta atricapilla. Taxonomy (NCBI): domain Eukaryota; kingdom Metazoa; phylum Chordata; class Aves; order Anseriformes; family Anatidae; genus Heteronetta; species Heteronetta atricapilla. Next base: position 15,838,233 of record CM021736.1, on the reverse strand, counting down.
CCTGTAAGGCAGTCAGAGTTATTCCTTTGCCCTGGCACACAGAAAAGTTAGAATTGGAGATGCCTGTAACTCTTTTATCCAGTTTTTATATCTTTGATATTTGAAAAACACCAAAAGGAGAGGTGAGATGCTTGGAGATGGCAACAGGCTCTGGCACAGCAGAAATCTTCAGATATTTTTTCATAATGTGTCTCTCTTCGGTTGCAAGAATCAGAAGATTTGACCTGAGCTGATCAACAGGCTAACAGTTTGGGTTCTTTTTCCTTCCTTGTTAGATCTGTAGGGGGAACCTTTTCACTTCTGAATAGTAGATCCTCTGCAACACGGTCCCTTTAGTGTCTGTCCCTCCTAAGAGGTGCTTATCCCTCCAGCTGTAATCCTGTGCCAGACACTTCTGGTTGTCAGCTGCTATGGTTTTGTTGCTGCTTTCTCACTGTAGTGATTCTTTGGTGTTTGTTTGTTTTTATTTTTTTTCCATAAAGTAGCATCTGGAATCAGTTGTTTGTGTGAGAGTAAATCTTCATTTTTAAGAGACAACAGCTTTCTTGCCCTCATGATTACTGTGAGTAATTCAAAAATGTGACCCCAAAAAAGCTGAATAGACATGTAACTTTTCTTTGAATCCAAATGTAATGTTAATCTCAAACAGGTGTTGAGATACAATTTAACAGCATGGCAGGGACTTTCTCTTGGTACCTTATTCATCGTAGTTATTAACTGCACTTTATTTGTGGTCTTAATCTTTAACATCTCTGTGTTTGCAGTTCTCCCATGAAACATGGAAATATTCTGGGGTGTAGATACAAAACAAACACAAGGAGTGAGTAATTTGCTTGAGGTGTAAAACAGTAAGTGTGCTGCAAAGCAGCTTCCTGCTTTTCTGAAGTGGGTGCTATTCTTGTAACCTTTGGACTATGCTTCCTCTCTTCTCTCTGCACTATTTCTCTTTTCATTCCTCTCAGTGGAAGTAAACTGGCTTAAGAGTATGAGAGCAGTGCCATCAAGCTATAGTTTAGGCTCAGACCCTTCAGCCTGAACAGAAAAAATACTGAGAAAAAGCAGGGGTTGTTGAATACTTCAGTTTCTTCCTTCCCTCTTATCAGAACAAGTGAATAGTTTCCTACTCTTAGGCCTTCCCTACTTTTGGAAGCTAATTTATTGTTCTTGAGTGCATAGAGAAATATACAAATAGAGGGGCTTACTGTGTCAACAGTTGTGCAGTGCACAACAGGGTGTTCTAGCTGTGTAGCCAAGCCAGAGAGAATTCTGTTCAGGAACAGCTTTGCTGCATAACTGATGATCCAAACATGGACTAATAAAATGGTATGGAGCATGTGGAACTTATGCCAAATGTGCATGTTTTGGGTTCATTAATGCACTGTGGTGTAGGCACTGACTGGGTCAGACATTGTTCTGCTGTCTGGGAGGTGTGCACTCCAGGCACTGACATGTTTGATACCTAGGGATTAGCAGGGCGAGAACGGAAGGCAGAGTACGGCCTGTGGATTAGCCATGTCATCTCATAGGACAAGTGGTGACAGCATCCTAGAAATTGTCTTGGATTCAACTAGCAGTGATTGCCTAAAGTTTTAATCTGTCATCTATAAAGCAGCTCAATCTAAAGGTGCTGACCTGGCGAGGTGTCTGGTTTTTGTGTGTGAACGTTAAAGCAAGCAGTTGCATTTACTCTCGTCAGTAGATTACAAAACAGTTGGGTTACAAGTGCTGCAATGGGCTGTTTAAATATCCTGCTTGGAAACTTTATTTTAAAAAAGAATTGTAGGAATCTCTAAAACATGCAGTGTAAGGACCCCTACAAATTGGTACTTGAGACTGATCTGATCTGTTAGTGCCCCTTCTCACAGGGCTGAATGTCTGCAGTCTGCTTGTGCTGATAACCCTATTTGAAGAGCCAGGCTTGGTCCTTCGGCAGTGCTGTGCTGGGCTCCGTGCTGGCTAGGTTGTCCTACACCTATTGGCAGAGAGTCCCTAAGATACAATCTGAAGACCGTTCCTTATCACCCAGGAATTAAAACAACAGGAGGATCGAGGGCAATTATGTTACAGACCTCTTGTCTTGCAGGAGGTTAAATCCCAAGTTCCACGCTGGCAGTAGCAGTACCTGTTTGGGAAATAGAGAGGGATTTGGCTTTAACTTTTAGCCTCCCGAACCACAACGCTGCAGGTGCATTTAGTGCTGTCCCACCTCTAGTTTAACCTGGTTTGATCTTCCAGCTTATACCTATAACCCAAAGAGGCATAGAAATACAGAAAGGATTGAAACTGTAAGGTTATTTCCTTAAGCCTACTGGCTGCCGTTCAGGAGTTATTAAAAATGACCGTGTAACGCATATGAGATGCAGGCCTGGCAGTGGATTCTGAGATTCCCATGTTCCAGCTCAAAATATTTCTCTTGGATTTTGTCACCAGGAAAGCTGTGAGAATCATTGTAGCTAACATTCTGTGAGTCCTGCAGCAGCCAGGCGAGGGAAGGAAATATCTTATCTCCATCTAATTTTACACCTTACTCGTACTGTATGCAAGCCTGCAAGTACTCTCCTCAGTTGTCCTAACCTGTTTCAGAACACCACTGTTGCTCTTTGTGGCCCAAGCCAAACTCATGTGCTTTGCCACTGGGCTTACTGGAATTCTGTTTAGATGAGCAGCACTCAGCCACTCTAGTTTGTATTTTGTACCTAATGTTGCCCAGCAGCAGACCTTTCAAAAGATAGTGTGTGTGCATTTGTACTGAGCAAGTTTTAACAGCCTTCTCTTTGGGGAAATATTGTTCCTGGCCCATTTAAGTTAATTACTTGCATTGCTATCACGATTAAAATAAAAGTACAAGTACTCAGGCTTCTAGGTATTGCACAAACACTGTGCACTATTTCTTTTTTAAAATAATTTTCCTAAATGTCAGAGTTCATCTCCCTAACTTTTAAAACAATGTTTAACCTAACCAAACTTCATCTTCCATATAAATGTTTAATCTCTTATTTAATGCATCTAAGCCTCAATATTTTCTGGCAATGAGAATCAATATCATTTTATACTCTGTAGCACATTGTTTCTTTTTATAGTTCCAGAATGAATTGCCTTTTGTTTTCATTGAATCCTGTCTATCGTTGTGTTCTCAGCTGTAAGAGGAAATAAGGGGTCTTGCTTTATATTGTCATCCTTTACGGATAGTTCCCTTCCCAGAACTGTGGCTTCTCTGTCTCTCTTCAACGCTAACTGTCCAGCTCTCTGATAAGACGCTAACTGTCTCTCCATGTCTTCTCTTTCTGCTGGTGTTTAAGCTTTGGTAGCCAGAACTGAATGCAGTTTGAGAAAATAATCTACTGATTATTTTCAGTACTCGTTTCAATAGGCAATGCTGTAAGTGATTTCAGCACTGTATGTATATTACGTGTGTATACTGGAGCTAGCTTTAAACTTGCTGGTGTAGTTTTGGTGGCTGCTACAATGGGGAGAAAACCAGCCAAGGTCAATTTACGCTGTGTCTCTGGCAGGTGCAGCAGCACCTCTAAGCTCAGAGCAGTTGCTGTAGGTATGTCTGTGGAGCATAACGCAGCTGTGGGCGGAGAATACCTGATGTCTGTGTGGGGTGTTGCTCTGGCCGACATACCTGTAGGACTGAGGCAGTCTGTCTTAGCAGCGTTAGTCAGTTGGATGAGGCTGATGCCCTTACAGCACTTCTAGGAGCTGATGGCTCATTTACTCTTGCTGGCAACTGCACTGTGCCACAGGAACGCTTTGTGAGACAAGTTCCTTTAGCAGTGTGATACATGCTGGTTGTGTGAGAAAGACATGGGTGACTAGGTGGTGTCTATGTTAAGTGTCTAAGGAGCAGCTATTAATGCTCCACTTACCCCTCTTCCTGAGACAATGCCCTGATGCTCTGCAAAGGCTGACCCAGTGCTGGTGTCGTCCTGACCCGTAGTGCCTGCCTGGGTACCCTCATCTGCCCTGTCTTGACAACAATCCAGGCTTTGGCCAGCTGAAGCTGGGTTAAAACTTTAACTTATTCCTACAGTTGAATGCTGTTCAGAGGATTCCTAGGAGTTGTTCTATGCTATAATTAATCAGGCAGCTGTTTATGAACTTGGATGGGATGTCAATTACTCTTGTAATCCTTGTACCTTTATAGCAGAGAATAGTAGATCGATCCCTCAAAGGTATTAGTGGAGTGATTGATTAGGAGACAGGAACATGGATATTTGTGTTCTCTGGGGGTAGGAGAACTAGGCTTGCTTTTTGTCTATCTGCCTTCCTTTCTGAAACCAATATCCTGAAGCTGTGATGATCCATCATCCACTTGAAGACAACTTTTTATGTGCATATGGAAAGCTTTTGGCAGATGAACTGTATTCAAGTGACACGATATTGATAGATTTGCTGGGAGTTTCTTGCACCTAGAGAATGTGGACATAGGAACAGAAGAGCTCCTGGTGGTTACCAGCTGTGGACAGCTCCCTTTGGAATGAGGCATTGTGACCTGGACCAGTGTCCTGGGCTTTATTTTTAATTATTCAAGAAAATGTTTAATTCCCTACATCAAGGAAGAACACTCAGCACAGTCCTATTAAAACCTCTTTCTACTAAGTGGGGGCTGAGTACCTCTAAAATCAGGCTGTTGCCAAAACTGTTGTGTCCCTTGGATCAACACCAATGGCTCATAAGATATGTTAATAAATGGATTATCCTGTGACTGTGTGGAGCTCTGTCTTATTTTTAATAAAGGAACCTGTTCCACGTTTCAGTTTGTGGGGGTTTTGGTATTTTTTTCAGCACTGAATTTTGCTAATTAAATATTTGTATTAATGTTATTTTTGGAGCAGTTTTAATGTGTGAAGTAATGTTATAAAGTCAGTATCATATTAGCTACTATAAAAATGAAATGCAACAGCTCTTTGAATGCCATGTTTTATACCCCTTTGGAACAGGTGAAGGTTATCTGCAAATCAATTAATTGCACTTAAAACTCAACACAGGGTTTTATATATCAGCTTCATAATTTATTGTTATTGTTATCTTTACGTACTAGTTTTGAACAAACTTTTTCAGCATCGTCTTGTCTCCTACCAGGGTAGGATTCATATATCACCAATTCAAGGATCAAAGCCAAACTTTGGAAAAGCAGAAGCAAAATGCAATTTGAATGAAACACTGATGCAAGAACACTGTTTTCCTCCCCCTGCCACCCTCCAAATCTGAATTCTGTATTTCTGTATATTCTCTAAATATTATAGCATATAATTTTTTGTGCATACAGTCTCTAGATTGCTGTTGGGAACCAGTATACACTCACTGAAGAGAGAGCTGGTTGTGGTTAACACCTCCCTTGCTTCATTTTTTACTTAGGGTTTTTGTACACCTACCTATGTTTTCTCTCTTCCCTGTGAGAAGCTGAGAGCTCATGGTTGAGGTTTTGCAAAAATAGCCTACGCATATCAAGGGTGAAGCAGAGTTGTGTGCATTTTAGACGGCCTTTCAAACATTGGTGAGCACTGTTTCACCAATTAAGTTCCAAAGCACGTAGTCACTGCTTGGGAAAGAAACAATGTCAAAACCAAAGCTAAGGTTACAAGTCTGTCAGGTCTCATATTTTATATTAAACAACTTGACTTCTGCCTTCACGTTGTACAAAGGCTTGGGAGGAGGGTGCTCATTTCAGGTTGTCAGCTGTAAGATGCTTCAGATTTCAAAACTGATGTAAAAAATCAGGAGAAAACAGGGCTTTAGTCCATGCAGTTTTCTAACTAGAATAGCTACCAGAGGTATTAAGGAAGGAAGACAAGCATTGAAGTCTTGCCACTGACATTAAAAAATACTACTACTAATAATAAAATCTTGAACACAAGCTCCTGTTTCTAATGGAGGAAGATGGCATGCTGGTCAGGCAACATTGGATTGCTGGGCTGGATGCTGTGCCACTCTTTAACAAACCTGACATTTCCATGGTGGGGGGGTGGGGAGGCATCTAGCATTGGTAAGAGAACTGGATTTGCAATAGAATTGTGTTTGTGTGAAAGCAAAAAGAGGAAGCAGAGTTGGCTACATGGGTCTTTAAGTAGCGCGTGATCTATCTAGAATCATTTATGTTTAGAAAAACCTTGGATTTAAGAGGTGCTGATGGGAAGAGGAGTAGGACAGACAAATTCAAACAATTTGGTGAAACCCTGATGCCACCACCTGATCTTCCCCTTCCTGCTTTTCAAATCCATTGCATTCTGCCAAAAACTAAAAGGCACCTTTATATTAACAGATTTTCAAAAGTAGCCTGTCTTCTGAAAGGAAGAAGCAGCTGCTTTGAATCAGCTTTACCAAAAGAGAAGCTGTGCTACTCTGATGTCAGCCAAACAAAAAGCCTTGTTTCTTCTGTCTATATCTGTGCTGGCCTTCACACAGTCATCATGGCAGCTTGGGCTCAAAGGGCTGAGCTGGAAACAGGTGTAGCTCAGTGCTGGGCTCACATGAACTTGCTGCCCCACAGGAGAAACTAACTGGCAGGAATTAAAATTGCAACAAATTAATCCTGCGGCGAAGCCCTTGCTAACATGTTGACAGCCCAAGCCCATGCCAGCTCTGTAGCTTCCAGGCCAGCAGTGGAGAGCTGTCAGGTGTTTCCATGAGAAGGTGTCGAGCAGTGACTTGCTGTCCCCTTTGCATGGTACGCTAGCCTGGGCAGTGAGGCCCCTTACTGTCACAGTAGAGTTTGGGAGAGATTTTTGATGGAAATGTAGCCAGACAGCTCAGCAGAAACCATTTAAAAAGTTTACATTTTTGTGCTATTTCCTACTCAAAAGTAGAACAAAAAGCCCTTTGAACAACAACAAAAATAAACACTTTCTTCTTTGTGGTTTAATTAATCTGCCCTGTATAAAATTGAGCTGGCTGCAGAGAAGAAAATGTACTTCTAAAGATTATTTCTTCCGTGCTATTTTTCCACTCCCCCTTGCATGCACAGGCTTGCTGGAGATCAAGTAGGATTATAACTTCCAATCATGGGATAGAGACCTGTGTAAGAGAGGTCAAGTGTACTATTCAGATGTCTGCACGCTTTGCGTTTGACTATTTTTTATAGAACCAATAACCAAGCACACCAGAGGAAAGCTCTCTTACGTTAGTTTGACCATTTTGTTATCTCCAGCAAGACTAAGGAGAGGGAGGTCCTGTGATTCAGCACAACTACTGAGGTCTCAACAGAAACCCTTTCAACTCTCCAAATATTTAAAGAACAGCAAGGTTTATTAAGACTTGAGAAATCTTTACTGTCATACAGGGTTTGTCTCTGCAGTTACAGGGGTGTACCAATCTGTTTAAATTTATGCAATTTTGTTGCTGACACTTGGTGGAGGGGTGCAGAATGTGCTGTTTCAGTTGGGGCACCCTGTTCACTTGAAAGAGGAGTGTCTATTCACACAAGATACCCGGTGAAATAAACAAAGCACATGCTTTTATTCATTAAATTCCTACTATTTATCCTCAATAAATATAGGTTGCTAGATTTAACACCAACTGAGAGGACAATTGCAATAATAGAATTACACAAATCTACTTTTATCACCCCAAGAAGATGTGAAATTATTTTGGGAAATGCATTAAAGTATTGGACAGGATTTTACAGGAATTTGTCACAACATTTTGCAGGTACGTGGCTGGAAATGAAGATCTGCCTAAAAATGATAGTAGACTGAGTCAGCTCACAAAACAGCCTTCAGTGCCTTCTACAGACTGGTCAGCTACCTAGAGAAGAAAGCTGAAAATAGAAGCAGCTGATGTAATCTAGGCTTCCTAAGTCTCTTAAAGGAGGATAAATCTAGTTCAAAGAGCTTGCTTTCTGAATGGATCTGGTCTATGACATTTGCAGGTAAAAAAGAAAGAAAAGCACTCTACTTCTAAGAATCCACATGATTTTAAAGGTCAACTGATTTGTATTTACAGAGCACCCTGCAGTAGATCCTGCTTTGTCAAGTAGGTCTAAGAAAAAATATTTTCTCCCTCACTTTTTACAGAAACAGAAAAGTGACTGAGGTCCAGGATACAGCAGCCCAGGTAATTTTCAGTCATCATGTACTGCACATTATTTGCATTCATGTCTCCCCCAAACATGTTCCATAGAAGAGGTCAGTTAAACATTATATAGCGACCCTCACCCATGCTTGCGAATGCAAAACTCAAAGTATATTTTCCTAAATGGAGTGCTAGTGTGTGGTCATGACATTTTTAGTAAGAGAAAACCTTACATTAAATTGACTTGGCTTCTTAAAATTCTGATGGGATATAACATTAATTACATTTTTTAAATTTAAAAAGTCTCATCACTAATTATGAGGTTAGATTATTTTCCTGAGGAATATCTGTGCAGAAATGGACAGACTACTATTCATTTGATGTTGTAATAGTGCTGTTCTTGCACTTCAGAATCATCAGTTATTCCAATATTTAAGTGCTAAGGTGCCTAATCTTTATATTTTGAAAGACTAAAGTGCTGAGAGACACCTACAGTGCAAATTTTGCTATGGCCACTTTTGACTGAAGTACCAGGTTTCATAGCATGTGGAAAGCTTCCCCTCCTGAAGATGTAAGAAGCACATAAATAAAGTACAGCAAGGTTACTCTAAGTTTGCTGGATCATTTATTCTAGCCAAGATTTGCTTACAAATATAGCAGAACAGAGAATATTGGGCTTGACATGAATAAACGGACATCCTTTGTCTCCTTAACAGTAACCCTTTACTTACTAGTCAACTGACTTTACCCTCAATAACAAATGTAGAACCCTGACTTCTGCAACAAGGGCATGTTGAGAATCACCTAATGCAGCACCTCTGTTTTTTTTTTTTTCTTTGACTACCATTTTTGATTTCTAACACTGTAGATTGATAGAGAAGGAATATCATATTTAGGAACTTTGATTACTTCTCAGCAGGCTGAAACCAAAATAAGTTAGGGACTTAATGCCTGCTTTTCAGAGTACTTAGGAAGCCTTCAAGTATATAACACTACTAGCTAGGGTAATACTTTCTCTAGACAAACTGAATTATCAATTGCTAAGTTTCTATAAATGGGGTATCAAATGTGTTAACCACAAAAGACAGAGAGATTATTGCTTTCACATTTTTTTTTTCACTTTATCTGAGGAAACATCCAACTGTGGTCTCAAGCAAAAACCAAACAAACAAACTAGCAGTTTAACAGTTGTTTTTCTCTGAGAAATGGATAACATCTCTTTGCGGTTCCTTTTAGCTTGATAATATATATTTTTTTAATTTATCTGTGAATTTATATTGCATATTAGATCCTGTCAGACAGTTTTGGCAATGGCAGAAGAATGAAAAAAGTGTGAAAAAGAAAACAAATGCTCCTATAGGTTACTGTAAGAGAAAGAGGAATATATACTTGTAACCTTTGAAATACAAGAGGCCAGACTAAATATGCTCAGTAATCCTTACAGACATCATTATCTATAAACAGCATCTTATGCTTTCTGAAGCATAATAGTTCATACATGAGACCTCAGTCACAACTGTGGTCTGCATTACAACAATAATTTTAACAGCTGTTGCAAAGTGTCCCCCTAACGACTCCGTTTTCCATGTATGTAACTCATCTCACAAATAGTGAATTCATTTTTTTAATAAGGCTTTAACATTAGGCATATGTTCCCGTTACATACAATTTCAAAGAGAGAACCTCTGACACTATCAGTTCAAATTCTCCTGTGAATAGGATTAACTAAGGATTGGAAACTGCTCAATCCAAATGGAGGGAACTTGTTTTCCAGAGCTTCTCTTTCCTCAGGGTAGTTTTTCTTTCAGCTTCGCTGTATTCAGTGTCTGAGAAAGCTCTGTCCTTGCACAGGCACTTGTGTAGTTAAACACAGATCAAACAAGAATGGGCTGTGTACTGTCCCTTATTTTGTGTTATAACAATATTTGCTCTATCTGCTCTCCAGTCCCAGTGCTTTGAAATAAATAATAATGGTGGTTGGTTGTGATTTCTTTGGAGATATTTGGTATTTATTATTAACAGTGATTGGTAAATCAGGAAACAGTGATCTTCTAGGAGAAGCAATTTTTCAAAAGATATTGCTGTCCCATCACTGTCACTTTCCAAGGAACAAGAACTTAAGATAAAAAATTATCTGCAGTTTACCATAATGTCATGATGCCAGAGCACAAGAACCACAGTTCTGCACAACCAATGTTTTACTTGGAAACAAAGCCATACGTGTGCTTTAAAAATTTGCCTTTACTTGTCATTTCTGATTGCATGACTGCATGTGGAAAGACAATGAAATCTTGCAGATTCAGAATGTAGCTGAACAGCTGGGTCTCATTGCGTTAGCACTGATAAAATCTCAAGAGTGCTTTATTTGTTATTGAGTCTGTTAGATTCCAGCCATACCAAGGATGTGTTTTACTTTCTGTGCGTTGAGAAATACAAACACACTGGATGTGACTGGTAGAGTACCACGTGACTCATCAGTGAAAAGCTGACACTTCTGGGGTGCAACACAGACTCTCTTTGATTTTCAGTCTCTGGTGAGACCTTAAGACAGGAAACAAATGTAAATGTTGCAATTCTGCTTCAGGGTATGTGTGAGTGCTTGTCTTTCTGATAGGAGATGCAGCATTCTGAAAATTGCGTGCAATAGATACGAAAGAATTTTGAACCGTAATTTCACTCCTCTGAAATAAAAAAGGAAGCTAAAAAAAAAAAAAGTACATTCCTGTAAAGGAAATAACATCCTAGTTGCAATTTTGTCATCTCTGCAGAATTTCTTATTGAATTTCTGTCCTCCTAGCAGAGCACTGATGGAATCATCAGCTACTATTTTTCACGGCCTCCTCAGCAGTGACTATGTCTTCTGTCTTTTGGGAGATCCACAAGGGAAAATGCATGCTTGTCTCATGCAATACATTGACTGGAAAAAGACGAATGAGTGTTTATGAACTGTGCCTTTCCAAGCCATAGCTCTTCTCAAGGAAAAGCTAGCAATCACCCCTGCATTCCCTCATGTTGGCCAGAGAAAGAACACACCCAAATCTGGTTTGCACAGGCCAGAAGACTTTTTTTTTTCAGTCACCTAAAGTGCATTTTAAGATAGAAGTGCAAATTTGTTTGCCTGCTTTGCTTGCCTCACTACTTTCATCACCTCTTTCATGCTTTCAGCCTGTGATGTTTGAGAAAGTGGAAGCAAGATTTATTTGGAAATTTCTGCAACTTGTGATACATGAAAGCTGGAAGGAGAAGGAATGTGAATGAGGATCGCTCCAGTTTAATATAGGTAAACAAAATGTACTGAAGCCCCTTATAATTTGAAGCACGTCACATTAGTAAAACTCTACCATTTCTTCTGTTCTCTGTCTTTTATTGTTGCAACTTGTGTTTTCTTCTGGATTCTGGTAAAAGCTAATAGTGTTGTGTTGCATGTAACGTTGACAAAAGATATCAGTGAGCAGTACTAGGCTTATGCCGTAAGTATCTCCCTGCCTATTAATGCTATTTCAAGTCCTACAACAGGTCATGTCAGGGTACAGAATCTCGCCCCTAGTTATCTCTTCATTCTGTGGACAAAATCTTCAGTTTCTCAGTTTGCTCTACTTTTATCTCCTTTTAAATGTCAAAACACGCTTCAAAGTTTCAGCTGTATTTTTAGATTCTATTTGACTCCCACCATCTTATAAATCATTTTTCTTCACCAGTGAAGCACTGTTCCTGCAGGTCAAACCCTTCTTTCATGCAGCGTTTCATAAAATATTGTGATACCTTCAGGTATTTCTGCTTTCTCATAGGGCAGAGATTCTCTGCAGTGTATCAAAGCTCATGACCCAGACTGCTATTAATGTAAACCATCAGAACTTCCATTATCAACAAGGTGTGTGTCTCTAATTACTGCTGGTGCTGTGCACTAACAGCTCATTTGGCAGTACAAATTTGATCCATCTGCGTATCAGTGCACGACAACTTTTCTGTCAAATTAGCAAGGGGCATATGAGACAGAACTTGCTGTTACATGGTACAGCATATTGCCTGGTACCTGGCTTGCATGGTGTCCTGCCTCTGCCCATCTGCCAAGCGCTCTACAAGACGTTGACTTTTTTGCATTATGAGGATGTGTATAGTAGGTCCCTTGGAAGAACCTGCTACCGATGTTAGCTGCAACATGGGGAAAAGTCTTGGGAGAAGCACCAAAGCTGTCAGGATGCCATTTACATCCAGCCACCGACCAGCCAGTAACATGGTGAAAACAGGAAAAGCCATTTTTAGCTCTTTGTTTTCTGTCTGTATGCAGCACTGAGGAATAGACAGCAACTCTGTGGTAAAAGGGCGTTGCTTTGTTATATGAATTTTTGTGCCCACTGTAGAAATTCGATTTGTCCTTTCTGTGTATGTATTTGTTCACCTGTTTAAGAGTTGTCAGCTGCACCAGCCACAGGAAGTTCAGCAGAAGGTATGTGAAATACCTGAGGCAGGGCAGCACTGGATGCCATACTAAGGCTGAGGAGAGAGCATGGTGGGCATACTCTGCTGAGGGGAAAGGCTGGGGAGCCATGGCCATGACACCAGCCTGGGAGCATGGCAGGCAGTAGAAGTACACGCTCAGACAGAAGTGGTGGGAGTGAAGAGCCTGAGAGTTGCTGGTTGGCAAAGAGCCTGGTACTTGGCAGAACACCCAGAAACAAACCAAGACAAAACAGAACCATTCCAAATGCCCAAATCAATGAAGGGACCCACTAAGCAAGGCTTTTATGCTTGGAGTAGTGGTATGCATACTTTCTAGTGGCCAGACATCTTCTTGGAGCATTTGATTCAGATAATTGACATTGGAAGTATGATCCTGCTCCTCCATAGTCTCTTCTATCATGGTATTCTTCTTTCTTCCCATTGGAGGATGCAAATTGTCCTTGAACTTGGGAAGACCCACATGCTGTTGAATTTAAGAATTATTTCTGCATCTTAGTTTAAGAAGTGATAATCCTCCTCATGAGAATAAAGAATAATAAAGAATAATTCATTATTGACACTCTTCTTGTGAGCCCAGCTTAGAACCAGTACTCTACGTTGGTTTGGGTCCCTAAGGTGTCTTAAGCATCTGAGCACAGATTTTGTGGCAAACTGCATCTTTCTTCAAACTGTCATATTGGACCATGCCTGGGAATTCCTTCCTCCCCAAACCAAACAGCTCTGGTACCTCTGTCTGGTAAGATTGTTGTGGGCTATATCTGAGGAAAATTATCCATCAGAAAGTTGAAGAAAATCTTCAGAGTTGCACTCTGCACTGTGCCCTACTGTTGTTTCAAGCCTGCCAGATTTGGGTTGATAAGTGTTTTTTTTTTTTTTTAATTATTATTATTATTTTATATATATATATATTTCCCAATGGCTAGTTATCGTATTGCATTTTGAGATAGCTAATCTTAATTGAAGTCTTTTGATAGGAGCTTAACAAAGCCTCAACTCTGGTAAATTCTTGAGTGAGAGAGTACCTCTGAATCTACTTTTTTTTAATCTAAAAGAGAGGGAGAGAGAGAGAGAGAGAAGTGATATTCAGGTTCCTAAATCTCATATCATTGAAAATGGAAAGGAACCCCTGGGCAGGATGGTGAGGTACCAAGAGTGGAGAAGAACAGGGTACCAGCTAGGGTCACACTGATGAAGATACACCTTCAGACAACTTTCTATCAGTAGAGTCAGCATTGCACCCTGCCATTGTGTTTTTGAAGAAGTTAATTATCCTATCATTGTTATCTTTATGGAGCCAAGGTCTAAACATTTTGACTTTGTAGAACTAAGGGCAAAGCATTTTACTCTGCTTGAAGCTCTAAATCACCAGGTTCTAAAGAATACCATTTTCTGTTTGCCCCTGCACACTGTAAAAAGGGACAGTAATTACCTAACTACCTGTCTGACTGTCATTAGCTCACAGGGTAATTACAGCAACTATTGTTAATTAATATTATTTCAGGCTAGCTGAAAAACAGGTTCTAGGCTCCACACCCCTTTCCCTCCCAAAAGGTGAATTTCAGAGCTCCTGAATTGATTTTAACAGGTTTTAATACATACATTATTGTGTAACAGACTATTAGGGATAATACCACCCTTCAGATATGCCATATGCTTGTATGCATGACTATGAATGAGCTCTTCTGTGAAATAAAAATGTTTACAGACAGGCTGTTGGCAAAAAAAAAAAAAAATCTGAGAAAAAAAAGCACAGGGAGCCTACTAGTGTTGGAGTTTATTTAGCAAAAAAATGATTTCTGTAAAAAGCCATGCAGTGACTACATTTGTCATGTATCTATTACCTCAGATACCTCCTCAAGAAGATCCCTTACAGGAATTGTGCAAGTATTTTTAGAACAGCCACTTTGGACAAGCAACATATTAAGGCAGATGAAGTCTAGGAGAAAGATTTGAGGATTAAAAAGCTGTGGACTGCTCCCTTTTTCCTTACTGGTATGAAGCACTGAAGGATCTGACATTTATACAGGTAAACACATTTTCTACAGTTGATGGACATTTTATTAATGCATATTTTTGTGTTCAAGATCTTAAATACTATACTGGTAAGCGTTATAGTTTCCCTTAAGGTCCAAGGGGTATCTCTTGAGACCCACTATGAGGGTCTCAATTATATCAATTATATTGAGATATATCTCAATTATATCTTTTATATCTTTTATATCTTTTTTTTTTTTTTGATTGAGGACTATGGTGACTTAAGATGAGTGACACGCTAAGTGTTCCCAGACAGAGCACTTCAGTTTCTCTCGGCTCTAGGAATAGTTTCCTAATACTTCATTCTGTTTTCCTTGGCTCTTCTTTTTCCTATGACTTTTTTTTTTTTTTTTTTTTTTTTTTTTTTTTTTTTTTTTCTCTGTACAAATACAGGAAGGAAGATGCAGGTCCAGCCTGCAGTTGCTCAGCTGATGCTTACTCAACTTATAGAGAAAACCTACATTGGGGTTTACACCAGCCTACTCTCACAATGAATCAATTAAATAGGTCTCCAAAATAAAACAGAATTTTAGAAAAAGCTCAAAATAAAACCTGCTTTCGGTGTAGGTATGATGTGTAAACCTAACGTAACTCCTCATGTAACTGGGATGGGAGGTACTTTATTATTTTTAATTTCAGAGTTGTTCAGACTCCTCCAACAGGCACCTGCCTCCTTCCTTCAGGCTCTGGTGGGGATAAAGGGGGTTTTTTGGCCTGAGACAAGAGGTTGGTGCAGTTTGACTCATATTTTTGAATACAACTCCTTCTATTTACTACTGTATGAGCAGTATTCCCCTCATGCTTTATTTCCTTTTTCTTTTTTACTCAATTTTCGTTCTTAAAAGATGGATGTATTTAAGGAACAAAACAAAACACCAACTGAAAGTGGCGTTGGGCAGCGTCATGTTTCCTTCACCTCTGTTTAGGTGAGCGTAGCCGTTACTTCTACCTCGGGTGACTTATTTGTGGTCTATTCTGGGGGACAAGAGGTGTGTTTTAGCACGTTATGCTCCCTCAATTCCCTTTGGTTATCTAAAAAGGGGGAAAACAGACGAAAGAAGGAGACTCCCGTTCACCAAGGGGACCCCCGCCCAAGCGCCTCGCTAGGGGCACCCCTCAACGAACCGGCTCCCCCCGCCCCCGTCATGCCCCGCGCGGCCGCCTGGCGGCGGAAGCCGGAAGCGCGGCGGCGGAAGCGGGGCTCAGCTGGCGGGGGGGTGTCGCAGGTGAAGCTGGGAAGCGCGGAGCCATCTTGGTGCCCGCGCCGGGCACCCACCCGCCGCCGCCGTTACCGCGCCGGGACCGCGAGCCGCCGCCGGGCCGGGCACGGGAGGGGGCGTCCGCGCACGGTGCCCCGGCGGCCATGGGCCCCTAGGAGCGCGGGCTCCAGCCGCGGCGGCAGCGGCGGCGGCCGGCCCCCAGCTCCTGTCGCCCGGCTCTCCCCGCCCGCCGCCCGCGCCCCCATGAGGCCAGAGCCGCTGCCCGCCGGCCGCCGGTGACGGTGGCGGTGCGGAGCCGCCGGGAGGCCGCGCTGCCCCCGCCCCGGGGGCGTTTTTGCGGCGCCGGGCAGCCCGGGGGAAGTTGTCCCCCGCCCCGCAGGCGTCGCTCCCCCGGCCCGGGGCCGCCGGGTGGGTCTTGGTGCACTGAGAGTGAGCAAAGCACGAGCTCAGGGACAGCGGCACCCGCGGGACAGCGGCTCGGGGGCGCCCGGCGGTGGAGGTGGCCGGGCTCCGCGTGTCACACGCTGGAAGCACCTCCGCACACCACAACCACACCTCCCGGCTCCGGTACACGTTGCGGACGTACACTTTTTTTTTTTTTTTTTTTTTTTTTTTTTTTTTTTTTTAAGAAAAACAACTTTTTTTAAACAAAGCGAAACTTGTCTCCTGGGATTTTTTACAAGCGCCCGTTCGTTCGCGATGGTTTCCTGCTTCTCCCACTTCAAGACAACACTTGCTTTCCTGGTACCGTAGCATGGGGATCTGAGCGGAATCGAGATTTTAAGCATTACCCGAGTCCTCAAGCCCGTCCACCTGTTAAAGCGAGCAGTTCTGTTTCTTTTTTTCCCCCCCGCGTTGCTTGTCGGATGTGATGGAACTCATGTTTGCCGAGTGGGAGGACGGGGAGAGGTTTTCCTTTGAAGACTCTGATCACTTTGAAGAAGACTCTCTTTGTTCCTTCATCTCTGAGGCAGAGAGCCTTTGCCAGAACTGGAGAGGATGGAGGAAGCAATCAGCTGGACCCAACTCACCCACTGTCAAAATGAAAGGTGAGATCACACGGTTCCCTCGGGCTGTTCTCTGGACGTGTGGGAGTTGTGGGGTGAGGGGGCGTTGCTGGGTTAGGAGATCTGCAGAAGTACCAGCGGCGCAAAGAGAAGTCAAATGCGGGCTAGTTGTGAGGATAACTTCTGAACAAAGACCAAAACTGAGAATTTACTGGGGTTCTTAAGAAAAAGTAGTCTGTTGGGTGAGCTTTCATCCGCCTGATCTCTGTATTATTGTAGTTCTGCTTTTCTGAGTTGATTTTCTGGCTTGCTCTTGGGAATCCAAAACCAACCTTGTGTAAACAAACCACAAACTTATTTGGAAATAATTATACATAGGTTGGATCCCAGCTGTACTGATTGCACTACACAAAGGTTTCACAGAGGTCTTTATAATTGCTGTAAAACTACTCATGTACAGGCATTTTTGTATAGAGCAATTTATTATTCTTTTCTTCAATTTTCTCTTTTCTATTAAGATAACAAACTTTCTTTTGTAGTAGCAAAGCAAGAGGGCCTTATGTTTGTGACAAAGGAATGAGCAAGCTGCAGTGTCTGCTTCAGAATGGTTGTTTTATTTCTTTTCCTTCGATAAGTCTTTTCTTTTTAATAGCGGACAAAAGTAGACAGCATTAGGAATTAAAAAATACGGTATAGCTACTAAATCTTTACTTATTTTTTTTTTTTAATTGCAATGTCTTTTATTGTGATGCATCATGACCCTAGAATTCAGGTGGCGTTTACGCTCAGAAGAGCCAGATGTACAGTTAACAGAAGATACACGAGCCCTTTCTGCTCTTCCTTTTATCTCCTTTCTTTTTTTCAGTCCAGAGTCAGTACTTGTCCTGTTACTGCTGACCTTCGTGACCATCAGCTGCCTTGTTAATATCTCCCTATCTGAACTGCAAAGCTTCATTCTCTTCTGAATGCTGGCCTTCCATGAACAGAGAGTGCAATTTGTAATGAATTGTGCTGAAATCTGGCAGTGCTATGCTATGGACAAACGTTCACTTGTCACTGGATTAGGACCAGAAAGTACACGTTGCGTTAACCATAGGCTTTCCAGATTAGCTGAAGTTCTGAATTTTTAATAACGATTGTAACTATCCCTAGTCCTAGATATGAAACTGTCTGCATCTGTCAACTCATCAGTAGCAGAGTTCAGGGCAGGATGGAAACTTAAAAAAAAATAAAGAAAAAAAAAAAAAGGAAGGGGATAAAGAGAGAGAGAGAAATGCTGAATACACACCCAAGGTGGATAGTGCTCTGTATCCTGCTCCTGCTGGTGGGATGCACTGGCTTTCATAGGGAACATCCTGAGCGTGTAAAGAAGGTGAGCAGTGTCAAATTGTGTTTGTTTTCTTAAAGGTGTAAATCCTGAGATGCAGAAGTAAGGGATGGGCACAGTAAATGTCACGTTGCTTTAAGTCTTGTTGAGTATATTAACTTGTTTGGAAAGAGCTGAAGTTTTGACAACATGCTGCTGTGGAAAATCTGTAGTTCAGCAGTGGTGTATGAAACTGGTTTGCATGAGATCAGCAGGTCAGAATGATACTTGGAAAGGTGGTGGTGCTTTTAGTTGTCTGCTCTCAGTGCTTCAGTGTATAAGTTTGTGTTTTCTGGGTCCTGGCCTAGTTCCTTTAGCTCTCTTGATCAAATTAAAAGCAAGCAGCAATTGCTCTCTCTACCGTCATCCAGTTGTTGCATTAAAATGAAAAATTGCTTCAATAGATTATACATAATTGCAATCTTTGGTCTCTTTCCTCACATGGGAAGCTAAGCAGCTAACATCATTGTTGTGATAATTGTCATTATTTACACCATATGGAGATGTTGCTGTTCCGGGTTCTGCAGACCTGAGTAGGCAAAGGTTGTGGTTTTTGTATTTGGTCCATACTTCTTAGGTTTTATCTGTAGGGAGACTTAATTCCTTTGTGCTAAAGTTTTGCTTTAACAAGAGAGACATCCTGAAGGGATGCTGTTGCCTGCTATTGAGGCATTTGCTGGCGGTCCCAGGCTCTGGTCAGGGTTATCTTGAGAGGTGTGTGAATGTGGATTGCTATGTAAATAATTATTTATCCACTCTATAGGTTCATGTATGGTATTACTAACATGGAATGCTTGCAGGTACTTTACTATACACAGCGTGTTGCCAGTGAGTCTGCTCTGACTTGGAATCTATCATCATCTTGGATCTGCTTGGATTCCAGAAAGCCTGTACAAATTAACTATTTTTAACACCTCTTTTTGAGATTTGTTATTTTTTTTTTTTTCAGTCAGAAAAATAGTTTCTGTCAAGAACTTGCTGGATCCTGGGGTTGTCAGTTGTAGTGAGTCTTCTGAAATGTGATAATTCCAAGTACAGCTTGTGTATTTTCTGTTTCCACAGTTTACCATTTTGTAGTGGCCTGTGATGTTGCTGCCTATGCAAACGTGAAATGAGGTTAGACACAGGGAGCTTCGATTTTAAAAGCTACAGGAAAATAAGAGGAACTATAATCTGTTAGCCTTTTCCTCCAGTTTGGAACTCAGCTTGTGTTTTGATTTGGAATCAGTCAGACAAGTTATGTAATAGAGACGATTTCTAGCTTTTTCAATTGTTTCAAGTTTGTCCTTTTGAGAATCCAATTCTTCTTTAGTAAGTTCAAAGAGAATCCCCTTGAGACTGAGGGAAGTGCTGCTGGCTAAGAATTCTTCTTCCTAAACAAACTAACAAACCACCAGCCCCACCACTTGCAGCTTTTTTACTTTTTGCAACATTTTACTTTGTGCTTGGGTGTTTTCTGTATTATGGTTTATGCTTACTGCAAATTTAACAATGAGTCTTGTTGCCAATAGGGACAGTGTTCACTGCTGAGCTCTTATTTGTTAGTCACTCTATTAATGTGCTAGAAAAAAATAATGAAAGGTCTTCTAATGAAAATAATGAAAAATGTCTAATTTTTTCTAATATGATCCTTGGAACTGAATTCTTTGTAAAATCAAGTATCTTGAGTAGTTGCATCAGAAAAACAGGACTGTAGCTGGTTGTTTTTCCTCAACTTGATTTTTACTGGTTTATGATAAATTCCTCATATGTTACTTTCTATAGAGGAGTTTTCTATTTAAATGTAGGATTGATAATATAAAGGATGAATGCATTGTGTCCACTGAATGTCCTTGGATTTTGAGACTCCTCACAATTTCCATGGATTCACCTGTACTGAAATTCCAGACAAAATTTCAGCAAAGCATGTCAGCTCTGGGAAAACCAAGAGTCATTTAGAACTTACTAAATAATTTTGTACCTCTGTTTTAGAAACGGCTTCTTCTCACACTAGGCTTCCTTGATTGCTTGTTTTTACCCGTCTTTTTTCATTTTGAGTGAGATAATCCTGGTAATGTATTTGACTAAATACATAATTGATGAGAAGCTCGCAGTTGTACTACCTGAATAAAGTAACAGGAGGACTGAATTCACCACCGAAGTTCATGTGAATAGACATTTGAAGAACAATGTCTTTTCAGTGTTTTCAGAACCGCCTGCTTCCCCAAGTTGGTTTTTGGCTCTAACTCACTTTCTTCCATGTCAAGTTACACTTCACCAATTTATCACCTTCCTACCAATGAATTTGCCATTTCCCCAATTTTCTAGACAGTCTTTTGTTCCCTGGAAACCATTCTGAGAGGCAGTATGGTTGTCTGATTTCCCTTCTCGCTTTTAAAAATAGCTGCATTTTTTTCATTGGCAATTGAAATCAGCCTGGTGTACCTGCAGAGGTTTTGCCATCAGTTATGATTACATAAGTATTTTTGCAACAGAGGTCTTAGAGTGTGTGTTGAAGTACGCTCCAAACCTACCACGCCTTTGTTTCTTCTTGAAAGCGTCTCAGCTTTTTCCCACCCTTAGTCTTTTACAGTTTCTGAAGCATCAGTGTTTACCAAACACTTAAGAAGTTGCCGTAAATACTGTAGGATTGCTAAATAATGTGCTCACAATACTTTCTGCTCAGTCTGCATTTATTCATTCACACTGGCTTATACTGGAAGTGTAATAATGAGTTGCATTGAAACTGTAATCAATAGTGATTATAGTGCTAAAGCTTGGTCTTTCTTTCTTTCCTTTAACCGTTGCATACTATATGGCAAAACCCCCTTAAACTACACGAAGAACTGATGCAGGCAGTAATCTCCTACAAAATATTCCTGTTATCCAGCCCCAGAAAATTTGTATACTTCCAAACTGTTAGGAATGCCCACAATGTTAAGTACCAGGTACAGTGCCACAAAAATACAAGTCATAGTGAGGGAAAGGTTGGCAGAGAACAGGCAGAGCCTGAGGTAAGGGTGTGATCAGTTTAGAGAGACAACCTGATCAAAGCTGGAGCAGTGTCTGCACTGGAAGAATGGCAGCGACTGATTTTCATTCATTTATAAGGATAAAGAATAAATAGCTTAGAGAGCAACACTCCTTTCTTAGAATTGCCAATAACAACTTAAATTAAAATTAACCCTTGCTCAAAGAGCAATTCAAAATCAAATACAAAACAAAAGACTAAACCCAACAACAAAACAAGAAAAAACCCCACTCTCTTTCAAATTTATGCTGTGCTCTTCAGACTCTTGTTCTTTGTTGAGAAGGGTGTTGGTGTCATCCATAGTATCCACTCAGAGCCTGAGGAAGCTGGAAAAGAGCACTCCATGGTTTGCTGTAGTTGTGTTGCTGACTTACTGAGTATTATAGCTACAATTGATTTTTTCCTACTTCATTTGTGCCTCTGGTATTGAGAAGGAGCTTATGTAATCAGCTTGCACTTCTGGGAGATACAGATGTAATGCATCTTATTTGTGTGTGTTTTTTAATGTAATATAACGTGACAAATCTGGTTTAGCTCAAATATCTTTTATAATATGCCCAAGCTTGCTGGTAACATTAAAAAACCCCAAACAATAACCGTTAAGCAAGAGTATTGTATAGCTGCCTAATGAGTTCCTTCATCGGAATTAAAAATCTGAATGTTAGCGAGAAGATATTGCAAATGCTTATGAAATGAGTGGAGATCAGCTGTCCAAAGAGGAAAGGTAACATGAAAGTGAAGGCTTAGCTCTCAGTAGAAAATAGGTTTCTCTATATTTTCTCACCCTTGTAAGTGGATTTCACCTGTTTTTGTACTGCTTCCCATTATGCATAGTGATTGGTAGTGTTGACTCACTGTATAGCATCAGCAAAAGTTCAAGTTGAGGGTTGTGGAGAGGTTGTGCAAGGTGCAGATGTGATGTCAACTCATTAGAGCTGAAAGTACTGAAGAAACTCTGGAGACTGCCATTTATCAAGACTGATTGGCATAATTAAATGCACCGCTTCGGAACAGGGATGCAGATTTCAGAAGCTGTCTAGAAGTTTCTACTAAACAAAAAGATTGTTGCATAAAGCAGTGATACGTCTGTCTTTTGGGAGGATGACAAGCTGAATGACTCTCATACATTTGCCACTTTTGCATTTTCCTGTGCCTTTTTAAGATAACTGCAAGTGTGTACCCTTCTCTTCAGGAATGGAACTGGGGAATCCATGTAAAGAAGCTATCAGGAAAAGATGTACCTTTACTGCTGCAATTTTAAATGGCCGAATTTAAATGGTGTAATTCCATTGCTGTCTTCTGACCTCTTCCTTTAAACAAGCTTCTTCTCATGAGAAGTCTTGCACATTCTTTCCATATTTTAATGTCTCATCTTTGTACTGGGAGACCTTCCTGATTCCCATGGATTTTTCTTTTTGTGTTTACTTTCTCCCTCCTTTCACCCTGTATAGCTGAATGACCAGAGATCACAGGTCCTCTCTTTGAATTTCAGGTGGACTGACGCTTTAGGGGTTCTTCTCTGTGACATGCTCACCTCCAGGGAAGCAATGACAAGGATTCAGCTTTGATTCTAGACTCTGGATCATGCTGTCTTCCTTTGTTTATGATCCATGGCTTTGTATCCAACATCCTTCCCACCATATTTTTTTTCTTTGACCTTTTCTTTACTGCTAGGGGGGTGAGTTTTATTATTATTATTATTTTTACCTGTAGGTAAGTAGCTCTTTCCTGAGGTAAAAAACAAAGTGAAGACAAAAACACCTCAAGCTACACTTTGTGTTTGAAATATGTGGTTATCTGGACAAATTCATTTGGCAATGAAATGCAAATGTCTTTTATTGATTATTTTACCCAGGATAATGCATGTTAAAACAGCATTTTCTTTTAATGCTTATACATGTGTCTCTTGCATAAGTCACTTCTTTGAATGCTGATAGCAAAAGTTGTTTTCTTCATTAAATTAATGTATTTGAATATTTCTGTGATCTGGTGCTGCAGGCAGGAAGAGCAAGTGTGAGACTAACTTTGTGTGCCTTACAGCCACTGCAGAAAGCCTTGGGCTTTGAGCCGTGCTCCCTCTGTGTATCTGGGGTCACCCGTCAGAGAAGCTGTGCGGAATGAAACTGAAGACATTGCTGCTGCTTCTGCAGTGTTGCTGATTATATCAGGAGCAAAAGAGACCAGATTTTTCTTTATCCCCTGATAATTCTTAAAAAGTACAGGAGAAGATGTAATTCCTGTCTTAATGTAAACCTCGGGAGATTTAAAATTAGAGCTTGGCTACTAAAAGATGCATTTTCATTTGTAGGCAGGTGACACAATTTCAGAACCTGCATTTTCTGGGTCTGCTTTTGAAGAATTAACATCCTACAATGGCGTGAATCCTTGTGACTCTTCACTTGACCGGAGATCTTTTTGCAAGTTGCTGAGTTCAGAAAGTGATGGGAGCTTTCAGAAGCCAGGCAGGCTTGTTCACTATGCAGAAGTGGCCTGGTAGCTTCATAAATTGCATTCAGCTATCATCAGCTTCATACACTTCTTACTTTGTAGTGGTGTTGCTTAATACAGAGGCATGATCTTTATGTTTGAAGAGGCACCAGTTAAATGCAGTTTAATATGCAAGTTTACAAGTCTGGAATTGCAGTTGTGTTTGAGGAGCAGCAATAAAGTCATAATATAACCTGTTACGGAAAAACAGCACCTTTTGTGCAGTACACATTTCTTGTGTCTTTGAGAAAAGAAGTGAGAAAAGAAGTGAACTTGTTTAGTAACTATGATGAAGTTCATTTTTAAGCAAATATAAATTCAGTAATTACAGCCATGAAAGTTTGGTAGAGGATTAGAAATGGTTCAAGTACTTAAATGGATATTCATTTTCAGAGAAACTGAGAAAGCAGCTTTTTGTACAGCCTACTTTATGAAACCTTGCTTGGTTTTGATGCCCAGTTTTTTGAAGAGTTAAGTTACTCTACAAGCTCCCAAGTGAAACAAAAGTGTCCTTACATGTTTTAAACTTGCACAGAATTAAAGGGAAGTGTGTACATGTTACTGTAACTTGGTTTAGTGAGTGGGAGAGAGGTTTCTCGTCCAAAGCAAGTTCTTGATAGTCAGTGGTTGTGGAGTGATACAACTTACTCCAGTATGTTGAGAAAAAGGTAACACAGTTGAATGTTAAGAAATATGAAGCAGAAATAAGTAAAGTAAGTGGCAAAGACCATAGGGTAGTCTTTTAAACAGACAAAATACCCTCTTTCTCTCTGCAGTATACCTTTGAGGGAACAGAAATGGACATCAGTGATTTGACCAACATCTTGTATGCCAGTTATAAAACTGGGAACAGAAACCATCTCCTTTTAATTGTCTGGTGTCCTAGTTATTATACAGTACTTTGTTCCAGGGAAAGAAAGGAATGTACAGCTTCAAAAGATGTTTTACATACTTTAATGAAGTTTTGGAGTAAATGTTTGTCTGTTTAAAATATCTATAATTAATTTTGATATGCTTTCTGTTTTAATATCTTAAGTAAAAAGTCAAAGCAAATTTACTCTTTAGCTCTTAAAGCGTTGACATCTCTATAAGATTTTTTCTTTACCAACAGCTTTTTTTCTGTCACCTATCCAATTGTAAGACTAAAGAGCAGTTATAAGGGTAATATAAAATAGTGTCATGGCTAAATGTTGATTTTCAACTTTATTTTAATGCAATTTATTTGTATTAAGCTCTTTCCTCCCTCCTTCTCTTTTGTGCCCCCCTTCCAGACATTCCAAAAGTAAAATTAAAAGCACATATATATTTCAACTCTTTAAAACATTAGGATTTTTTTTAAGATTAAAGAACAGGGATGCATAATATACAAAATATTTAGAATGCTAGTTTTAATTTTAAAATACCATATCACACTTTTCTCAGTTTCTTCCTCTGGTCCTGTAGCCTGGGGCCGGAAGCTTAGGGTTACCAACCAGAAGATTCTCATACTCCTTTGAATTTGTGTGCTTTTTGGTTTCTTCCTCTGTGGAATGGCAGTAACATTCTGGCAAGTCTGTGGATCGTGTCACTTACTAGTTTTCCATCATTTTTATCAGAAAACACTGAAACCGATATCTTTGACCACATTTTTTTGATGGTGCTTTAAAAGTTAAGGGCATGGCTTATGGAAAGTCTGCCGTTTTTTAGTATGTTTAATTCATTTATATTTGCTTACATACAGCTGGAAACATAATGTCTTCTAAAAGAATGAAACGAAGGAACTCTCAGGCTATACTTGTTACATAAAGTCTTCTGGAATTGCATATTTTGAGAAAAATAATGCTGTGAAAAGTATCTGTTTTTAAGGAAATAGTATTGCTATTACTAGTGTTTCTAGATTGCTCCAACAAAACATAAAGAGGAGAAAATGTAAGTATTGAATAGTATAAACTAAGTCAAACATGTTTAAGATGCGTTATATTCAATGGGCAAATCTTTGAGCTGATTTTTCTGTATTTAAATAAAAGTCTATTGTTAAATTGGCAGCACTGAAAAAATTTGGAAATTAAGACATGCTCTTTTCACAGAAGAGGGAAACCTGAAGAGGTTGCAGGAATAGTGTCTTTAAAGAAATTCGTAACGTCCTCATTTGGCTGCTGCAGGCAGCAGACCCGAGTGTTATTTCCTGATGCCTCAATAACATATGTCTTTCTTTGGTCCACTAGGTTTAGTTTGTGGCTGTGGGACAAGCAGTGGAACTTTCAAGCTCCTTTTTTTTTGTATGAAATTGGCATGTACAAGAAAGGGAAAAAATAAGATAGAGGGAGGATGAAAAAATCTGTCTTCAGAAGAAATCCTGTTTGTTCATGGGAGAGAAGCTGGATGCTGTCATGCAGGAGAAGGGAGAATAGATTCAACAAAATGGAAAAGGAGGTCAGAGACACCCTCCCAAAAATAGGAGAAAGGTCCACATTTTTTACAAAAATGTAAATAGTGTGCTAAAAGAAGTATTACACAGAATTTGTCTGCAAGCAATGAAAATATTTACAGGAGGTCATCCAGCTATATTTTTCACTCATGAGTGAGATCTCATGAGTTAAGACATTTACTGAGGTGGGCTGGTGAGCACCAGTGCCACCAATTCTGGCTTCCTCATCATTTAAAGAGGGGAAAAATTGTGAGTAGGTGATGATCATTCTTTGCTACCCAGAAGTACTGGTAAACAGGATTAATGCACTGGTGGAGCTCTGAAAATGAAAACTTTGGTATTTTAAAATCTGGTTAGTATGGGACTTTGCTTTACTTTTTCTTTCCCAGATATACTAGTGCAAAAAGTTAATTGCTACTTTTTTGTTCATTAGGCTAAAGATCATTAAAGATCCAGTTTTGAGCATGTCTCCCCAGCCAGAATTCAAGAATGGAAAAAGTGAGGTGGCCTTAAAGTGAATGTAGCCAAGTTACCATCAGGACTCTTTTTTAGATAGAATCATTAAAACAATGCCTACGTGTAGCCGAACGGTTCCTACTGGCATGTTGCCAATGTATGCGACAAATTCTTCCTTCAAATACAAAAAAAAAATATGCTGAAGCTGTGAACACTGAATATTTTATGACCTTATGGAATCTGTGTCTTGTTTCTTGTTTCTTGTGTTTGAAGGGCTTCAGCTTTTACAGATCTCAATATATGTTCAAATTTGTCTGACTTCATGTATTAACAAAATGTTATTCTTGAGACTTACCCTTTATTTATTTTTTTTTTTCCTTTGTAATATCCCTGTACTGGAATTCTTACTTGATAAATTTGCATCTGGCCTGTCCTCTGGAGAGTGTACAAACATGAATCCTTGTTAATCCGTGCTAGAAGCTAATTGAAGAGCTTGATGATGGCTTGAATGCCTAAGTTCCATGCTTTTAGGAAGCACTGATGGCTGATGTAAAAATTATTGTTAAGTATTTGACATTTAAGCTTCATTGTAGTCCTGCTGGTAAGTAAAGATGTAATTAATAGCTCTAAAAATTAAATGACTTCTTATGAGAATCTAATACTTTGGTGAAGTCTGTAGGGCATCATTTAATAATTCTCTTGAGCTGTTTACAGTTTCTGCTGCATATTCCTTGTAATTACATTTGCTATCTCATATTTAGGTCAGTAGATGCTGAGATGGGAGAAAAAGGGAAAAGCAGCTGTAAATGCATTTGCAGGAGCTAGCTGGATGGGCCAGGTGTGAAAATACTTGCAACTTACACCTGCGTGTAAGTTTCTTGCATGGTTTGAAGAGGAGGTGATCTGACACAGCTAAGTTAGTTGTATTCGACCCTGAATGCCTTTGGAAGTTTTCATTGACTAACGGATTGCTTTTAAAGCAGTCATGTGCGGGGTCAGCTAAGCTGCTTAACCTTCTCAAGGACAGGGAGTTAGTGTTCCCTTACTGGTTATGAGCAGCAAATGCTTCAAGACTTCTGCAGACATTTTCAGAAGATGGCTGACTTTGCTTCAGTCTTGTGATGCTGGAAATGTCTTGGAAGGTATTGCCCATCTGACTAAGCAAATTCATGCAGTGGATTTTATTTAATCAGTGCCGCACAGCTTTCTTGTGTTGCATTTGTCATTATTTTTGTGCACTGAAAATGATAGATGTACTTGTAATTAGTTCCTCCTCTGTGAACATTGTGTAGCTGCTGGCTTGTTCCATGTATTCCTCGAGACTCAGCTTTGTGTCGAGGTGGCTTCTCCGCCCTGTTGTTCCCTCTCCAGGGGCGGGGAGGGAAGTGGAAGAGAAGTCATTTCTTGTTAGAGGAGGAACTTTTTCCAACCGCAGGATACCAAAGAATGATCAGGCAGATGCCTTCCTTCTAATGAGAGGAAATGGAAATGTAATTGCTGCGGGATGGAGAGCTCGAGGAAGGCTGGGGACTGCTGCCTTTGGGAGCTTGTGTCCTGCAGCAGCACTTGGGGCCGGTCGCGTGCTGCTGTGCTGCACCTTTCAGCTGCAGAGGGAGACCCTAGAGTTGAGGGACATCACTGAGTGGGCTTTGTAACCTCCCATAAAGCTGTAGACCCGAGGTTAGATTTGTTAAAATCTCCCCCAAAACCAAAGGCAGTAAAAATAGGAGTCAGGTGAGATTTTTTTTTTTTTTTTTTTTTTTTTTTCTGAAACATTTAGTTATCTAACTTCTTTGGACTCTTGTCTGTGGAAATAGTTTTTTAAACCTGTAATGGTTTTGTGTTGGTGATACTAAAGGGTGGTGGTATCTTCTTTTAGGTTCTGACAGATGTTTAATTTTTTTCATCCTAGAGATAAGAATGCCTCATCCTTGATCTGTTCTTTTCAGCCAATAACTTTCCTATAAGCCCAATAAAATTGGCCTGATCTCATTCTGATAATGCTCAGTAATGCAGCGCTTCAGTGTTTGCCAGTGCATTTGTTTGGAGGCCAAGCGATACTGCTCTGGGATTTAGGCCTAGGAGAAAGCTGGGTAGAGATTAATTTTGCATGTAATACTTAAGGACGGATACTAATGGTGGAGAGCAACACGCTCAATGCTGTATGTTGCATGGTGTTTTGTGTGACATCCTTACAGCATTAGAAAACCTATCAATACTTCTTGATACAGATGCTCAGCTAGGATGCAGTCTGGGTTTTTGACTTGTGTTTGTCTTCCACTGTCTGTGTTCAGAATAATATCTGGTCCCTGGTGGTCTTCCTAACTTGCTTGTTTGTTGTCAGCCACCATGGTTAATTTCAAATTCTGAGATTATAAAATACTTTGTGCAGGGCAGAAGTGGAAATAAGTGGTGGCACTGAGCCTTCCTTTGAGGAAACAGAAGCTGTTTGATCTCCGTGCTCTGAATGCACAATGCAGGTTATGCAGTGCGCTCCTGCATGGAGCGGGAGGGGTAACAGCACCGGGAAAACGACTTAGCCTGCAGCTGATCTGCTTCATCAGCTGTGGAGTTATTCTGAACGTGAGCTGCCCAATTTGTTGTGAAACCTTGGCCAGCACTGGCATGAATACAGTGTTTTGTAGCACTGTCTGTCTTTCTTTACAAAAATCTGCTGTTCATTTTAGGTTTTCTAACAGCTGTCAGTTGCTTGCCCAGGCTGCTCTTTTTTTGAAATGAGTGTGTTTTTTTTTTTTTTTTTTTTTTTTTAAGGAGGGAAACAGAAGGGTGATGGGTGATTGGATTAAGAACTTTCTTGTCTGCATTTCCGGAGGAGGTTGTCAAGTTGTGAATGCTGCATTGCCTGCCTAATGCTGGTATTACGGTTTTTGGACCTCAGTCATGTTAGAGTGGGTGAGAGTTGAGAAAAGAGCTTGCTGACGTTTTGTTCTTGAGATTCAGAGCTTATGGAGAGACAAATAGATCTCATCTCGCATAAGGCATCAGCATAACATCAGATACTCCCATTTCATCAGCGCAGCTCTGTGCACAAGATTTTCACAGTCATTGCACCGGTGAAGCAATAGAATTAAATGGAAAATACAGCTTTCTGTTCTGATCTGGTTTTGTCTTGCGTTTGGAGAGATTCTGACATATGCTGAGAGCAGATGCTTTCTGTAGGTACTTCGTATGTGTTTGCAACAAAATCTTATGTGAACTGTGAGGCAGAACTTAAGTGACTAGAATCTTAGGAGTTTGAGTTTAGTGATGGAGGAAAGTTCAAGTATTTCTGTCCGGGAGATTAGAAATCATGGATTTTGGTTTCAGCTTTATCTCCCTCCTTTTCTCTATCAAACATCTTTTTGGTCATTAAATATAGCGTGTAGCTTTCCACCTTTGCCTCGTCCAGCAGCTCAGATGATTGAATCAAGTGTTCTTTCTAGATATCTGGAGATATCTGGTTTCCAATATATGAAGAGTGTGTAACTATGATACTTTAAGGACATGAGGACAAGTTAATAAGGAAGGAAAGTAAATCTCTTCTTCAGCCAGCTGACCTTTGGAGTGCAGAAAAAGTTTTCATAGGTGTGGCTATTCTTCAGCCTAGAAAGTACAAGAGGGCCTTTGAGGGTTATCTACTTGGCAATTAAAGTTTCCTTGGACATACTGAAACTCTTTAGTCATGGTCACTAGTGATGAAAAGAGGAATAACAGAACAGAAGTGATTTTTCTTAGTAACGTGTCACAGTGCCCTGAAGAGAGGATTTCCTCAGATATTTTGTCTCTGAAAGTATCCTTCCTGACATAGGAGACTACAGATGAAGCTGGGAGGGGTAGAAGTGAACAGTTGCTCCACGGTGTATTGAGAAGCTTGCCTTCATCTTCATGCACATTGTAGCTTCTTGTTGTGAGGAGCTGTTTCTAATGAGGTGGCTGATGCCCCAGGCCTGTCAGTGTTCAAAAGGCTCTCAAGTGTGGATAAAAAAGGTTCAAGTGTGGATAATGCCCTCAATAAAATGCTTTAACTTTTGGTTAGCCTTGAAGTGGTCAGGCAGTTAGACTTAATGATCTTTTTATGTCCCTTCCAACTGAATTATTTTGTTTTGTTCAATTCTGAGTAGGTATTGCATTCATCTGTGGTTGCTTGTTCTTTTCAACATTGTTTTAGCATTAAAAACAGGGGTGCTGGTAACTAGAGCATCTCAAAAGAATGCTTTTCTGAAGGTAAGTCACAACTATTTTATATAGCAGTGTATGGTGGCTGTTGGTTGTGTAGAACAGGGAGAAATGAAGAATTCTATGGAGGAAGCTGAGACATGGCTGTGGGATTTTAGATACACTCCTACTGACTTAGACATGTAGTAGGTTCAGACTTTTGGGCCTTACACAAACATCGTGCATCTTCTAAGGTTTAGTTCTCATGTCAGGTTATTGGATAGGATTATAAAGACTCACCAGCTTTTTTGTGCATTATGAAATCTTGTGGAAGTGTTCTGAGAAGTTGGCCTAATACTTCAGCGCTTTATAATTTCAAAGATGTAACTTTAAAAACAATAACCTCAAGATAAAATACTTTTTAACTCACTCTAATATTGAAGCAGCCACCAGTAGGAGTTGAATATGAGTAGGAAGTGAATATGTAGGATTCCATATATGAGTAGGAGTTGAGCATGTAGGATCCCCCTACTCAGTTAGGTTCTTGGCTTCCTTAACAAAAATTGTTTTAGGTTGCAGTCTCTATGCTTGATCTTAGGACAGTGGTGATATTACTTCTCTGATAGCAAAGTTAAGTCAGCTGTTTTATTTATTTATTTTTAGCTCTGTATGCATGCAGAGTGAGTATAAAAAATGTCTGTGAAATAAGTTTATCAGATTTTTTTATTTTTTATTTTTAAATTTAAATAATTCAGATGACCAGAAGGAGACCTGCAGGACTTAACAGGTTTAAACTTACTGACACTTGAAAACAAAACAAAATGCTTATCCACCACAAATCCAGAGTGTAATTTAGTATTGTATTTTGCAAATATATTAGGACATAATGTGCAAAACAAACATACAAAAGTATTAATTTTTGGTGTTTGGGTGTACTTTAAGATCTGTACTAAAGAAAAAAAATATTTTCTTGCTTCCTAATCATGGAGACAGAAGTCATGGTGTCAGGATACATCTATACATTTAGCCAAATTATATACTTGATTTTGAAATGAGGTGTGAATACAGAACCAAAAAGGTAGTTTGAGCAATCAAGTATTTTTGATATTTGTAGCGTATTTGCTACTTATATGAGCTGTTCATGACACAGGGTTAAGCAATTTTCAGAAACCAAATTGAGCTGAGATTTGACTTTGTGCTATGGCTTTTGTTGCAGATAACAGAGACCTTAAGGATGAGTTCGACACCCTCTTGTGATAAAATTAGCCTCTGCATTGGATAAAATAATAAATAGCTATTCTTAAAATGTTATTGTGGTTGCAATGGAATTAGTATAGTAATAGTTGCTGCAGTTTGTCAGTTAAATGTGAGGTTTCCAGTTGTTGACCATAATCTGCCCATCTGGGGTTTATTTGTATTTTCAAAAGCGTTTGGCTATGAATCTCTTGATTGTTATGTAGTATACCCTAATGAAAAAGTTCTGGTACTTGTTCCACTTCTCGAATATTTAGTACATTAAAATGTCATTCTGTGGCTTCAGTCTGATGTAGGCTCACCCAAATTCTCCTTTTTGCTTTCAACATGGTGTTATATATCTCTGCGTCTGCTGCCCTACCACATTATTCTCAGTGTAATTTCACTGCAGAAAAATGGTTATGAAAACCAGACAGAGCTGTATAACTCTACATGGGGGAAATAAGAGGTATAAGAAAGTCTTGTGTACACTGATCCCAATAAGGTTTTAAAATTTTAGCTGCACTTGCTAGCCTGTTCTGACTATGTGGATATTTTAACAAGTACAAAAACATTTGGGAAAGGAAACAAAACAAAAGGAGCCCTCAAATCAGAATGCTCCTTTCAGTCATCTTCTCTGAGCAAGTGATTAACAATCAGCAGCAGTGTTTGTAGCATACCTTCTCCATCACTTAATACCTATTTTTTTCATCTAACCTTCTTGTTCTCTCTCAGCATCTGAACAACTTGCATAGATGAATTCCACTGAAGAGTTTCTTCCAGAGTCTGCTGCTCTCTGTTATTGCAGCTGCCTTAATGCTGAGGTGTGTTTTGCAGAAAATTGGTTTGAAGTAGTATCTGAGAAACAAATTGCCGAAACTATTTTGACTTGGTAGAAAAGCTGTTCTAGTGTAAAGGAGAGTTGTTTATTTTCTGAAGATTGACACTGCTTGACTGCTTTAGGAGCCAGGAACAGGCATCTTCACGTTTGTTCCTTAATCTGTAAAGAAAAGAACGCCCTACTTTTATCAATACTGTGGTTTGCTTGATTTTGACAAGGAACAGCATTGCCTTTTCCCGTTAGCATAAGATGGCATGGAATTGTTAATCTGAAACAGAGGAATGCCAGCTGAAGACAGCTGGGAGTCAATATTTGAGTATTATGCTGAATCTTCAGCTTCTCAGGTTGCGTCATGCCGTAGGTAGTCAAGCCAGACCTGGATTAGGGTGGGGAGGTGTGTGTAGGGAACTTCTTGTGTCCATTCAGTTGTCCAGGTCTGACACTGCAGGGTCTTGTTTCAGTCTTGGGGTCTGAATTGCCCCATCTGCGGGCTGGCACATAGCACAGCTTCATCACCCCTCGGCTTGCCAGTTTGTGCTTCTCCTCTGCTATTTGAAGCAAGAAGTTACACTCTGTGCTTGTTCAGTCTTTGGCATGTCTACTGAGCTGCCATGAGAACACCAATTTGCTCCAATTGTGCTGGAGCAATCTGTGATGTGTGTGTGTGTGTGTCCACTATGAACTGCCCACAGACCAGCTGTCTGGTTCCCAAAGGTCATTTCAATGCAGAGTGTGGTGATTTTTTGAGGGAAATAACTATCTAATTGTAAGAATCACCACATAAGCCTAAAAGAGGGCATCTTGAGTGAGACTTTTCTTTTTTATCTAATGTGCTTTATTAGATAGTCTATTCTAAGCACAGGTCTAGCTAATCTTTCTTTTCCTACATATTATAGCTTTGTAGCTGCTCCAGCAGTTTGCCTGTGAGCCTTTACAATGGCATTTTCTCAAGCGGTTCAATTTAGTTCAAACTCTTTTATCTTAAATCCTTTCTCCCCCAGCTTTGGCACATTTTGGCATAGGCTTTTAAAGGTGAATAATGCTATTGTTTAAAGTGCTTGTTTATTATCTCTCTTCTGTATGTTTAAAACTGTAAGTTATTTGGTTGCATCATGTTGTAAGTATTTAGCTTCTTTTTTGGAGCTTGGTGGTTTTGGTTGAATATTTCATATTTCACAAAGTCTTGCTGGCAAAGAGTAGAGTGGCTGCAATACCTCTTCAACTCTGATGGAGAAGAACTCTTTCTTTATGTCTTTGAAAACATAGCTGCTACATTTGTGACTGCATCATGAGGCTTCCATTTAACTGTGCTTAGGTAATTTACTCCAAAGATCATTATCCCAAGACTATTCCAGGATGCTCCTAATATTCCACCATTTGTATGTATGCTGTACTACTGTTTTGTGGATGTGCTGTATATTTTAATAGTGTGACCTGAAGTTTGGGAAGTTGTACAGGACAGGTATTGGCTTCCTGTCTTACAAGTCTGTGCTTAAAAGCCACAGACCAGCAAGCTGACAGAATGTGCCCTTACTGCTTCCGTGGGCTGCAAGTACATAGTTCAACACTTGTGAAGATCTTCCCTTTCTGATGACTTTACAGGGCTGGGATCTGCCTGGGCACAATGCTAATGTGACAGAAAACTGAGTGGTGGTGGTGTGTTTGTGACTCATTGAGATTGTTCTGCTCGTAACTGAATGCCTCTCCTTTGGAAAGAGAACTAAAGTAACTGGGCCTTGTGGAAGGAGCGTTGGATGAGAAATGCTTTTGGAGGAAGAGAATATATCCTATTTTCAGGCATTTGCAGTGTACCGTGTGTTTTATCCTCAGTTTAGAGGTGAATTTTGATTATTTTTTTTTTAAAAAACATACATCCTGCTTTTTGTAGATGTTGATTATGCAGCAAAATGGAAGAATAATAAGGAAAGAAGTGTAAGAAATGGCCTAAATACCTTGGGTCTAATCTTTATTCAAAATGAAGAGTAAATTTTAAATTTCAAAGGTCATGTTTCATTCTGCAGTGTTCACCTTGGGAAACTGTGCATTCAAAGCATTGACCTTAGAGTATTACAGAGTTCAAGACAAAGGCAGA
Source organism: Heteronetta atricapilla (assembly GCA_011075105.1). NCBI lineage: Eukaryota > Metazoa > Chordata > Aves > Anseriformes > Anatidae > Heteronetta > Heteronetta atricapilla. Next base: position 15,803,448 of record CM021736.1, on the reverse strand, counting down.
GTTTTCTGATGTTTGTTGCAAAGTTGGAGACAGAAAGGAATATACTGACTTCTCATGTACTTCTTAAAGATATCAACACCAAGAATAATTTTTTAGAAAGGAGGAAACCGAGATTAAAATAAAACCAACAGCAAAATTTTGGAAAGAAATGTACAGAAAACAGTAAGAAGCCAAATATTTTTGAAGAGGTTTGATTTAGGTATATTATAGTTAAATGCAAGGCTTGCTCTGCTGGCCTGTTTTTGAGAGCTCTCAGCACTTTTTTTTTGTTTTCAAGGGGTATAAGAGAGAATATGTCACTGCCTTAAGTCAAGGGGCACTTTACTGATAGGTATTTCTGCTTGATTTGTTTTAGTTAAATGCTTAAGTGGCATTCCACAGTGGCAGATTTATCTTTCTACATGGCAAATCCTGTAAAAAAGAATGTAATTTTTACCATTTTTAAAAAATGAGGGTTGTGAAACAAGTTTTATAATGGCCCCACACATACCTCCTTCACCGGTCAAGATTGCATTTTGCTTTTTTTCTGTAGTTTTTCTGTTCTTCTCATTTTCTCTTTTGATAACAGAAGTGCCTCATATCATTTCCCCATCTCCTTGTTCTATCTATAGTTGGATTACTTTGTTCCACTGTGTTACATTTTGGACTGAGGCCAATGGTAGAGGTGAGAGGAAATGTGAGATGTGGGGTAGGGATAGCTATAAAATCAAAGCTGTAGACTGATTTGTCAAAAGATAAGGCAGCCTAAGAAGTCTTACGATGTAGTTTACTTGTTCTGCTAAGAAATCCCACCCCATTTTCTTTAAGGTATATGTAAAAAGTCAGTGAGTTGTCTTTGCGCTGTCTTATGGCATACTGCGAGATTTGTTCACTTACATTTGTATTTATTCACTTGTACGTATAGTTTATTTTTAGGATCATGTGTCAACTGAAAGTAACCCAATGGAAATAATGTAATTAGATAACAAAACATTCAGTGCTTGGCCAAGTTGGATTTGTTTCAGTTCCATTTGATAACTTTTGTATTCTCTTTGGCCCTATTTTGCTGATTATTCAAGCAGTTTCTTCTCTTTCTCTTTGTCATGCAAACGCTATTATTGTACTGAAGAAAACATAGCTTTGTTGGAACATGATCTGTTTTTATGAAAAAGTGTTGGCTGCAATTCCTCCAGCCTACCCTATACTAGGAAAGGTTAAGCAATGTAGCACACGTATGTCAGTAAGCCCTGCTGGCACAGAATCTGCTTCCACTGGTGAAAATGCGTGTGTGTGTGAATAGCTTGTATTAGCTGTTTTGGGGCCGGGTTTGTTTTGTTTTGTTTTGTTGTGTGTTTTGTTGTTGGTTTTGTTTTGTTGCTGCTGTTATTGTCCCTGAAGGAATAATCATAGCTATTATAAAACTGTGATAAAAATCAAACCTGTAATTCACATGAAACAGTAGCAAAAAGTGTGGGATGGTTCCCATGCAATCTGTGTGTTTCACGTGACAATAGATGGATGGGATGTGATTTATTCAGAATGCTTTAGATGTGTTTGGTCCTGCCTCTCAGATAGGATGTACAGATTAGATGATCTCTCTAGTTTTCTTCTAGACCTTTGCTTTGAGTTTTGCTAGTCGTTTAATGTGTAGGTCAGAATTGATGAGGGTTGCTTTCGTTTCCAAGACTTGAAGAGTTTCCTTTGTTCTGCTCGGACGATCATGTCTGCTTCCCAAGGAAGCAGAGATCCTTGCTATTGTGCTTCACAGTTTAAAATAGTCTTCTCCCTCAGATAGATTTATTGTTCGAGTTTGTCAATGTTCTATTACACTTTTGATTTCATTACTGTATCATTTTTTACATTGTTTGCAATCTTCTTTCCTGTCTTTATCGTTGCATTCTGAGTGCATGCTTTCTCCTTTTCTTTGTTAGCAGACTTTCATTTTTGTTCTTGCCCAAAATGTATTTATGTAGTACTTGAGAGTACCTTTTGTCTGTTTTATTGATAATACCATTTGATACAAGCAGGTGTGAATCCACCAGTAGTAGATTTGTGTGTCTAGAGAGAAACTTTTGGAAAATATTTTGTTTATGACTGAAAAGAAACTATTCAGAGTCTAATTTAAGCACTTAGCTGGGGCTGTCCAGCTGACTTCACAGGAGGCCTAATCATGTGCTAGATAAGTGTCTCTCTCACCTTGGCTACACGGGGGACTCCCCCCTTGAAACTTAGGGCAGTTTAAATTTGTAATTTTAGTATTCACATTATATGCCAGCTTAGCTACTGTACATTCGCCCATCATTAAGGTAGCATTGAAAAATTATTTTCTACTTTTCAGTTATCTTTTACCCTTTGTTTTCCATGGCTCTTTTCCTTATAGAAAATTAACCATTTTAGACAGATTCATGGCCTTACAGATAAGACTATTGTTTTTTAGATTATTTTTTCCCCAACAGGTGTTACTGCTTTCACCTGTTTCTGAAGAGGTCTAAGTTGCATGCTCTGAATGTCTGAATGCACATTGAAGTGATAGTTATGATGGTTAATTGACTGCTGTCTTCTGCAGATTACTACTAACACAGTACAGCTGACAAATCTGAGGTCAACACAAAGTCAAACGGTTACCTTAGTTCACTGTGTAAATCTGTTAAAGTCACAGGCTGACTTGCACTGGAGCAGATGAGGAGTTCTCTTGTTGTCTGGTCCATTGACTGTTCTGTGAAAAATCATGATCTTCATCTCCCAAAGCACAGTGTTTAATTCTTTGGTCATACGCAAGGCTGTCCTTAGAAGAAGAAAAGGGGCTTGCTTAGATTTTTTTTTTCTTTTTTTCCCCCCACTGTTGGTTTCCATGACAGCATCTGAATTTCTCTTCCTGATTAAGTTTCTAAAAGATTAGTACTTAAGTGTGTTTGGCATCTGGTTTAGTCTACATTGTCTCATCTGTTTTGGTCTTACTATTTTTGACTGAGTCTAGCCATCATAGCACTCTAAAATATTTTATTTCAAATCTATTCTCTGCCATGTTTATAAATGGTTATACTCCAGTGTTATGATTTGTTCCAAAATGCTTCAATATTCTGTATTTTCACACACAACTCTTAAGTCATTATTGTATTTTCTACACTGTCTTCTTTTCCCACTTGTCCTTTTCACTTAATGTAGCACAAGTGCTTGACAAGGAAGAGAAAAACTCTAAAAGTCATGTGCTACTTGTGCTGGGATGTCTGGTGCCACCCCCAGTATCTTTCTTACAGAGTAAATTCAACAGACTCCTCAAATAGGGCCGACTTCCATACAGTTGTGGATTTTTTTTTTCTCAAAGTCATTGTCATCCGTGATCAATTTAAGACTACAATGGCAAGCAAGGGGTTTTTCAGCCATAAGACTTTGTGAGCTGACACAACGCTGCTGAAGTGACTCATCCTCCTCAATAAAACTGCAATTTCTTCTCATAGTATGAAATCTTGGCAGAAGAAGTAATACAGGGGAAGCTGGCTAGAGTGTTTCTTAGGAAGTTATTTCCTCTGAAGGAGACTTTTGCTAATATATCATGTGATGGTGAGAGGGAGGCAGGGATCCATGGGGAAAAGTGGCAGCTGGAAATAGGGTCCTGCTGGTATCTGGACTGTTTATCCAGCCTACTCCCTGCTGGTGTCTGAAAAGCACTTGAGAAAAGATGAGGGTTGGAAGTACACTATGTAGTACATAAATTGCTCTAATGATTTTTATTCACTCTTGACTTCCCTTTTTGGGGTGAGGTACCCTGTGGGCAGGGAATGGACATAGCCTGCAGCAGCAAGAAATCACCATGGGGTTCTCGTGATGAGCTTGAGTACTACTGCCTTGTTGACAGAAAGGTCCTGAAAATTGTTAGATCAGGGGCTACGAAGTTGTCTGATTCATCAGAAAGCATGTGTTTCTTATGTGTAGTAGCAATCTCTTTTTCCCACTTGGAATACAGATGTTTTTTCAGGAGAGATAATTTCAGTAATAGTTGTCAAAGTATTTTTCTTGAGCTAGTTTAGATTGAAAGAGAACAGCCATGCTGTGTAATGAGGTGAGTGGAGGGTAATTGCAGTGATCGTACCAGTGCTTCTAGTACTACTATGCTTCTGCTAGCACTACTGAGACCTAGTAACTGATTGTATGCATGTCCTAGTCCATTGCAACTATAAAGAAAAGTATTTTTAAGAGTAAGGCATACTGATAGAATAATAAGCAGAATGCTTTTGCTTTGCTGTTTTTCTGTCAACCCAGTCTGACTTTAGCATTTCTAATCCGACCTTCACAACCCACAGCAAACAGCTATAAAAAGGAATACCATCCACTTGAAGTCATGAAGCTCTTTGAAAAAATGCACAGACATTGCACCTGATAATGATTTTTTTTTTCAATTGTTATACCTTTGTGGATAGAGGTCATTAGGTGTTACCTCTTTTTTAGTACTGTATAATGAAAGACTTGGATAAATTGCCTCTGTACAAAAAGTGTGGTTAAACCCACAAAAACTACCTCTCCTTTCATTGCTTAAGAGTTATTTCAAGTATTAATGTGCCTCAGTTTGCATCTTCGGTTGTATCTACTAATACTGCAGTAACAGCAATGATATTTAAGGTGATTGTGTTGTACTACTTAAAAATAGTAGTTATTTTACTGACCTGCGTTGGCTGTCAAAAGTAGAAGTGAGATGACTTTTCCACCAGATCTTTTTTATCACCTTGCTGTAAAGAAAAGGATAATCCACTTTACCATCACTATTTTACATTCTGCTGCTCTCACATTTGTGGATGGGATTACAGAAAGAACCAGAGGCTCCATATATAATGTAGAATAAAAATCACAGGCAATGGAGAATTAATGCTTTGAAGGTAAAAGACTGACTCTGTCCATGAGAAAGGAATGTTGCCTAATGAATCTAATTTCACTGTAATCAAAAAATCATAAAAGTGGATTTTGGAAAACTGTATGTTCTTTCCATATTTATGTAATCCTACTGTTTGACAGGTCTGTTCAGTACTGGGGGAGATGCTTGCTGTTTTGCTGCGTGCATGCACTTTCAAAGCCCTCTTCCTTCCTCTCTGGTTCGCAGCTGCTCTCACTGGAGGGCATCTCTGAGCAGTGGGCGAGAAAGCATTGCCGACATCAGGGCTGCAGCTCTCCCTGGATATGTTGCTGGGAGGGCAGTGGAGAGGGGAAGCTGAGGGACAGATTGGTTTACATTCTGTCTTCTAAGGGTGGGTAAGAAGCTGGTTAGGGAGGTGAAGAGACATAACACTGAATACCTGAAACTCGATTAATTAGGCTTTTGGCAACAGGATCAGGAAACCGGGGAACCAAGGCTGCTGTAGGACAGGAGGTGATCTCAGTAAAGCAGTGAGGTCCTTGCAGGTCGTGCAATAACCAGTGACACCAATTCAAGCAGCACGAGGAACAAACAAGAGGAGCTGTAATCCTTGTCTCAGTCTCAGAGCTATGATGTTATTGGCATAAGCAAAACTTAGTGGGAAGAGTCCTGTGACTTGTTTATTACGATGCGTGGTTACAGGCTTTTCAGAAGGGACAAGCAGGGCAGGCGAGGCAGGGGTTGGTGCCACGGGTAATGGAGGGGCTTGCAGCTGGGAATGGCATGGTTGAAAGCCTGTGGGAAAGGATTAAGGGACAAGCAAATAAAGTGGATATTGTTGTGGGAGACTTCTGTAGGCCACCCAGCCAGGATGATGATGCCAGTAAATTAATTATAAAGGAACTAAGAGATGAGATACCTCTACATTTAGCACCCTTGTTCTTATGGATGATTTCAACTGGCCAGATGTGAACATCACACAGATATGATAAAAACAGGTCCAGGAGATTCCTAAAACACATAGGTGATAGCTTCTTGGTACAGGTACTAAGATAGCTGCCTGGGAAAGGGGCCCTCCTAGATCTGTTGCTTGTTAACAGAGAGGGTCTGGTGGGTGAAGTGGCAATTGGCGGCCATCTTGTCTACAGTCACCAGGCGATAGTTGAGTTTAAAATCTTTGATGATAGGAGGCAGAGCCCTGAGCTGGAGGACTGTGACTATGGGAACAGTAAACTCACAGGCAACACTAAGCTTGTGGGGAATTTGCTGCTTTAGGTGGATGCACGTAAGTCTGTGGGGATGGATGGGACTCATCCCAGCTTATTCAGAGAGCTGGCTGATGTCATTAAGTCTTGGGAATCTGGAGAGGTCCCAGTCAACTGGAAGCTGGCAAACATTGTTTCAGTTTACAAGAAGGGCATGAAAGAAGACCCTGATAGTTACAGGCCCATCAGTATCACTTCTGTGCCTGGTAAAGTTATGGAGAAAGTTTTTCTGGGAATTCCTAAAAAATGCCTGAAAGACAATGCAGTCATTGGTTACAGCCAACATGCGTTCATGAGGGGAAAAGTCCTGTTTAATGAACTAAATGTCCTCCAAGTTTCTTAATTTCCGTTAAGATAAGGTTACCCATCTAGTACCTAGAGGGCAAGACATATGAGGAGCAGCTGAGGGCCCTTGGCTTGCTCAGCCCAGAGCAGAGCAGGCTGAGGGGAGGCCTCATGGTGGCCTGCAGCTCCCTCACGAGGGGAGCGGAGGGGCAGGTGCTGAGCTCTGCTCTCTGGGGACAGCGACAGGACCTGAGGGAACGGCATGGAGCTGGGACAGGGGAGGGTGAGGCTGGGTGTTAGGGAAAGGTTCTGCATCCACAGGGTTGCTGGTCACTGGGACAGGCTCCCCAGGTCAGTGGTCATGGCACCGAGCCTGCCGGAGTTCAAGCAGAGTTTGGACATTGCTCTCAGACATGTGGTTTGGTTTTGGGGTCATGCTGTGTGGAGCCAGGAGTTGGACTCCGTGATCCTTGTGGCTCCCTTCCAACTCAGCATGCTCTATGATTCTATGAACATAAGCCTGGTGTTTCATTATAGAGTGTAATGTAGCTCAGAGCAAAGCAGAAACGTAGGGTTCCCTTAGCCTCATGATAAAAAAATCTTCATCTGTGCTTAAAAATGTAAAAAGTAGTTTGGTAGAAAGAGTGTGATTTTATTTATTTACATAAGGCTCTTATGCCCTTAGTTAAGATCCTTAGGAGTTCACTGTAGTCAGCAGTGTACAAACGTGAATTCCAAGTTGCTTTTGTAAAGAACTTGAAATAAAAAGACAGATAGTTGAAAGGTAGAGGAGAGGGGAAGAAAAAAAATTATTCTATTTTAAATGAAATCCTTGCAAATTGCAAAATCCTGAAGGTAACCAAAAAGTTAATATTAAGGTTCCCGGACAATCTTTCCATTGCTCTCTTGTGCATATGCATTGTAGTAGTTCTTCTCTGTGGGCTGCCATATTGTAAAATATGTGAAGTATTTGCTTACCACAAGTCTTACTAAATGGCTTTAGCTTTGTCAGGAGACAAAGTCTGAGTTACCAACATCCACTATATAGGCTAGTGCAGCTCTCCTGATGAAGGACTGGATATTCAGGAATATGTTCCTACCTATGCTTGTAGGGGCTGAAAACAGGCATAACGTTGGCAGGCAGTTCTTCAGAAAACTTCTGTGCTGCCTTTTACTGTATTATCAAAATCTATCTCTGGTGAGATAAGAGAGGAAGTGGAAGAGCTGCTCTGATCTCTTTGGCCTCTCTTGAGTTCTGTTCCCTCAGTGGTTAATTGTGTTTTGTTTCTTGTCTTGCCAGATGGGCTGGTGATCCCATTGGTGGAACTGTCTGCAAAACAGGTTGCATTTCACATTCCATTCGAGGTCGTGGAGAAAGTTTATCCTCCAGTGCCTGAGCAACTGCAGCTTCGGATTGCCTTCTGGAGTTTCCCTGAAAATGAGGAAGATATTAGGTAATGCATACTGTTTCTGCTTCATTGTCTTATGGAAAAATTTTATTCACTAGAGAATTACTGTCTATTTAATGTCCTGTATGACCACTGCTCCTGCTGTGGGTATGTGCATTTTGTAAAATGTGGATGGGTTAATGTGGGATATGCCATGATACGGATTTTTACTGCAGGGTAAGCTGCTCTGCATATTTCCCAGGAAGAAAATATACATGTGCATGTTCTGTGTGTAAACGATAGCAGTTTAAATGCACACTTCAGTTTGCTTGACAAAAACCTGTTCGTAAAGTTTCATCCTTTCATAAGTTTTATGTAACGTTCTGTCCACTTTGAATCTGTTTCTTGAATTATAACTTAACTGAGCTCAGGAGTGATTGGGGAGGGCTATCTCAATATGCTGTGCAAGCTTTTTATTAGTTTAAGTAGGAGAACAGGAATTTGCTGAGTACGTCAGTGGTTAGAGTGAATATAGCCAGGGAGATGACCATATTTCTTATGTTTCTACATAAATTGGTTAATTGGTTGAGCATGTAGTCAAAAACTGTGTTATTAGATCTTTTAGATCTTTTAGCAATGTATTTTGCCTGAAGCTTTTTTTTTTTTTTTTTTTTTTTTTACTATAGTATGCCTACCTGTGTATATGTGCATCCATAATTTTGTGGGAAAGTATGATACTATAGTCTTTTAGAAAGGATTATCCTGATAATTTTTAAATTCTTGTGCCTAACATTCTGGTATCAGGTGGGGGAAGTGGTGTCAGAAGTGCTGATCATACATAAAGAGTTATAAAGATCACCTGTGATGGACTAGAGCAAGTCAGGTGTTGGTTGTACATGCTTGTTATTCTGATGAGCACAGGTGTAAAAATCTCATATGATCACGTGGGTAACTCATCTAGAAGTAGGAATTTTACTTTTGCTTGCTAACATTGGACCTTGAAGTGATTTTAGGTTGTGAATATATTTGTATTCCAGAGTCTTTAGGCTGAAATTACTAGAAATGTCAGTGGCTGTATGCTGACCCACTTAGGAAGAGACTAATGATTTTTATGGTTGAAGTGTAATGGAGAAATGGAAGAAAAAAGCTAGATTTCATCTTAAGGATGAAGATAGTAAGTATTTGTCGAAAGCTAGGTTAGAAATGGAAAAGGAGAGTAATGTGAAGTTTCTCAAAAACAATTGATCTTTATATGTTATGTTTATCTCTTACAGATTGTACTCATGTTTGGCAAATGGCAGTGCAGATGAGTTCCAGCGAGGGGAACAGCTTTTCCGGGTGAGGGCAGTCAAAGACCCTCTCCAGATAGGTAAGAACTCAGTAGCTCCTTGTCTCAATATATTTCAGATTCCCCAAACCGTATCTGCAGTGATATGACCATGTCTCAAAACTAGCTTTTCTGGTATCCTAGACCCTGTGCTACATGTATTTTTGTAATGTCTTGAGCTAAATAGTATGTTTATTTCAGCATCAATCAACTCAGCTGTAAAATTGAGTGAGAAGACAGAAATGCCCTACAAATTAGATCCTTAACCTGTTTCAGCATTTTGGGAAAAAACTTTATAGAATGCTTTTGTCTCCATAATGCTTAAATTTCTCATTAAATAAGAGAATTATTATTAATAAATTTCTCATTAATAAAGATCAGACTTTCTGGAAGTCTGATCCAATTAATGCCTTCCTAGCATATATGTATGGCAGAGGTGAAGTTTGCAAGTCTTAAATATTATTCTTATAGCAAGAGAATTATATTTATAATACAGCTACTCTTTTAGTACTAAGGCAGAAGGAAAACCCTGTTGCTGGATAGTGGGTTTTATTCCTTCTCACTTACCTTGCTCATTTTACATTTTACAGTTATGAAAACTAATTTTATCTTAAACAAGGAACTGAACTCTGTATTTTTCATGAAATCCGTGGAAGCGACGAATAATGTTGAGTCAGTTTTTTCTAGTGACAGCTGTAAGACAGGAAGGAGTTATGTGAAATAAGGACACTAGTGTATTAAGGTGGGCCATGCCAACTCAAAGCAGATGTATTGTTTTTTCTGCAAGTATAAGCTTCAAAATTATGTTATTAATCAGCATGTAGGAATTGGTTATATTAAGGAAAATGATAATATAAAAAAGATGCATAATGTTAAAGATGGAAGTCTCTCCATTTTCCTGTGATAAGAGATGGAGACTTCTATGGGCCTATTTAATCTCTGGTACCAGTAATACCTAAATCTTGGTGATCAATAGAATTAATAAATTTGGTAAAGAACCCTTAAAAGGTATGAAAGGGATTCATGCTATATAAGTTGGGGGAGAAGGAGGCAGTCATTGGTACATGCAAATTGCAAGACATTTATGAACAGTTTTCTGAATATGGGGTAAAGCTTCTGAAAGGATTTTGTCTAAGCTGTTGCTTGCTCTAATAATGACAGCAGGCATCTTGGGAATGGAAGTGAAGTACTTCCTCATACATAAGGTATATTGAAGTTGTCAGTGAGGCCAGATAGTAATTTTGGATCATCAACAAAACAGAGCTAAATAGAATAAAATTAAATTTTGCACACATAGACCTCCGATGTCAGGACTGAGATGCTGCAAGAGGCCTTTAAGATTGAACTTCAGGAGGACAAATGTTTAAGAGAGACAAAATGAGTTACAATGAAACTGGCAGAAATTCAGTAATTCCTGGGATGTTAATAGTAGAAAAGAGCAAAATATTTAACACGCAATGCTAAGACTGTGGTTAAAACCTATTTCAGTAATAAATTAAAATTGAAAGGAGGTATAGAAAAACTTAAATGAACAAAGTCTGGGAATGTTAGTTTAAAACCTATGCTTGGGGGTGGAGAAAAGGAGTAGGAAAAAGAGGAGGTGGTGAACAGCACAAGGGAGGAACTTCTTGACCATGCATACAGTAACTGAACTTCTTAACAAAGGATTGTGTGTGGAAGGGAAGGAAGTAACTTTGTTTAAATAGTAGCATTGTTTCCTCTTTGGGAGAGGAACTTTGTCGAAGGAACGATTTTTTTCTCTGAATAGCAGCTCAGAAGAGGGGCAGTACATGTGGGGTGGATGTCAGTTCACTTGTTTACAGTGATTTTACAGTGTGTAGTTGCAGTTTTAAGTTCAATATACTGACAAACATGAAAATAAATATTTTTTGAGACCTTTTGAGGTCTCAAAACCTTTTGAGAGGGGATTTGATTCTGGGGGGAGTCAGCAGTGTATTGTGACATTATGATCGGTAGGACAAAGGTTGAAATGTGCTTTGTGCTCTTCTGTCTGTGGTGGTTTCACTCTGATGGGTAGCTAAACTCCACCACAACTGCTCTCTTGCTCCCCCTCCTCAAAGGAAGAGAGGGAGAAAATACAATAGGAGAGGGCTCAAGGGCTATGATAAAGACAAGGAGATTGCTCACCAACTGTCACAGGCAAAACAACTGATATTAAGTGAGAAACTAAAAGCAAACTACGAACACCTTTCCCCACTATCTACTCTCTATCTCCTATCCTAAGCAGTGCAGAGGAATGGGGCTGTGGTCAGTCCATAACACTTCATCTGCTGTTCCTTCATGGTCACCCTCTGCCCCTGCTCCAGCACGGGGTCCCTCCCACAGGATACAGTTCTTCCCAAACTGATACTGTGTGGGCTTCCCACAGGCTGCAGCTCTTCAAGAGCTGCTCCAATATGGGTCCATACCATGGGGTCCATCTTTTGGGAACAGATTGCTCCAGAAAGGGTCTCCCCAGCTCCCATAGAGCTGTCTATTCAGCAACTCCCACGAGATCCCTGCTCCTGTGTGGGCTCGTCTCCACAGGCTCAAGCTCCGGCCCAGGGAGCTGGGGAGCAAAAACAGGGCATCCGTATTTCATGGGACCTAGTCTGGGCAGCAGTTGATTTACTTATTTATTTATTTTAGCTTGATCAAACCATGTGTCTCAATTGAGTATCACAGGTGACAGTATGCTGCTACCTCTTCCCTGTGATAAGACCTGCTTCACCAGTGCGGTAGATAGCTCCCGGCACGGTGTGTAGTGCATCCTAGGCCGAATATCCTCTGAAGTGTTGGTACTGGCTGCTTGACAAATTTGGTCTGTGCATAGGTTAACTGTTGGACTTGATGATCTCAGAGGTCTTTTCCAACCCAAATGATTCTATAAGTAGTAAAGCTTGTGCTTGTAAGAAGTCTAAGATGCGCTTTATGTGTAGAAGCCTAAATGCTTTCACAGAAGTGCTAAACTTGCTCTGTGCAGAGAATTTAAGAAAAATGGTAGCCAGGGGAGTGAGATTCGTGACATAGCAATTCCCCTGGTCTGCAGCCCATTTGTGAGGTCTCTTGGAGTGGAGCTAGCCAAGAGTAGAAATAAATACATCTCATTTTTTTATTTTTTATTTTTTGGTGGGCTACGTACAGTTGCAGAATGAATGCTACTGGTACTTGTAGACAGTTTTTAAAAATGTACAGCTATGCATGGAGGAAATAAGCTAGTACCAGGTAGTGAGTGCAGGAGGTGAATGGGAGGGAACACTCTTGGTCTTGTGACCTTCATGGGGTAACTGGGTCAGTAAGCGCATGGTGTAGTGAGCATGATTCTTGTCTTCACATTTAAGCAGGCAAGTAAGAGCTGTGATCTGCAAATAATAGCAGTTTGACTGTAAACAAGTACGGTTTGATGGCCATTTCTTTAAACAGGAGTTTTGGGCTAGGGAGTCCAGCATGGCCTCCCTGCACTGTCACCATTTCAGTCTCAGGATGTTCAGACTTTCATAAGCTGTGCAATGAACTGAATTGTGGTATTAGTTTCCTGTGCCGTCCCCCAAGCAGTTGTTCAGTACAGCAAGATGGCAGTGCAGAGGAATCAGACAGATCTGCCTGAATTGGCAGTGCCAGTGGTGGATGTGTTCATTAAGCTGCAGTTTGAGTTGAAGCTTGTGATACGCCATGCTGAAGCCCTTAAGTTTTCTTTGCCTCTCTTTGTACTAGTTCTTCCCTCTTTGCCTTTAATCAGTTAGCGGTCTTCATATACAAATAAAAAAAATCACGGTAGGAGCTTGAGAAGAGTGCATAGCTGTGACCCACTCTTCTCTAACACCTTTAGAATATTTCTTTTTCTTGGTGAAATAGAATTGCTGCAATTACAATTTGTGAAGTGCTTAATTTGCTTTTGTGAAAATTAGGGCATTTTGGCATTTGTAGTATACCAGAAGGACTAGCCGAGCTGTTTGGGTTTTATTATCCAAGTATGGAATACAAAATAGAACTGTAACTAGTAATAAGCAGTGCAGTAATTTTGTGGTGAATGCCTTCTTTTGTTTTGATTCTGTTCCAATTGCTAAAATGGCTGAAGAATTTGGGTGGCATTATGTGTACTAATCAAAATAATCACCCACATCAGGAAGAGGATTTTAATTCTGGTGAACAGGAGAAATAGAAAGGTTAAGTAAGGTAAGAGCAAGTTTGTATTGGCATGGGGATTATGTTTTGAGGAGGAAATACTGTGCATTGTTTTAAATGAGATTTAGTAGGTCATGTGCACTCTTGAACACCATCATTATAGTAATCTCACAATATCATAATAAAAATTTAGTAGTGTGGGTTTATTATGTACTTGCCTGTGCTGATGATGGAGAAAGTGTTTCAGTCATCTGTCACAAGCCATATTTTTTTCACTTAAAGTAGATGGTTGGGCTGAATTTTGCTTGCAGCTTTGATGCCCTTTGTGCTTTCCATGCTGCATTAAAACTGAATTTAAGACTAGTAAAAAGGTTCTGATGCTGATATTTGTTGCTACAAATGATGATTAACTGGTGATTGGAACCTTAAACACAAACAGAAGATTCGTGCTCCTGATGGCCTTTTCCTGGTTGTAATACATGTGCCTTTGGATAATCATTACCTGCAGAGGAAGCCTCATTTTGAGTACAACTGGTATGCACTGTACACGAAGTTACGGGAAGCCAAGTATTGTTAAACTGTTTTGTTATCCTGCCAGAGATAAGATTCATAATTTGTGTTTGATCATGAACAAATGAGGCTGGATTCTTTTAAGTGTTATTTTTGAAATTTTCCTTTGTCAATGATTTTAGTCTAAAAAAAAATTGTTTTCTGAGTAGAGAGTTTATAAAATGGGATTTAGCAAAATTTCAAGCAGGCATGTAATTTGTGAGAAATTGGTAGCCTGTGAAGCCACAACTTGATAGTAAGTGTTCAGGTGTAAGTGCTGCCTTCTTTAGTTCACTGCAGAATTGTGAAAATTAACAGAGCGGGAACTAATTCTGAAGAAGTCACCTAACCTGTTCTTTTTGCACTGTTGCTAGAGTTCGTTAACATAGAAATCATGCCTAAAATATGTATAGTCTGACTTTGACCCCATGATAAAAAGTCCCACTTTTCAGTGCTGGCTTTATCCAGTCCTGCTATTCTTTTATTTGTAAAATAAAAATTAATATATTAAATTTGGTCATTTTAAACATTTTACAATGTGTTTTGCCTTTCTGCTAATACTCTAACACAGCTGATTGGGAAGAAGGACGTGCTAGAGACTCTAACTTGTAGGTATCATTGCTAAACATAGAATTTTGCTGTTTAAATGCCACATACCTGAATGTCCATGCTATCTGAATCTGTCTTCCAGGCACCAGTGTAGTAACTTTGGACTTTTGAATTTTAACAGGTTTCCATCTGAGCGCCACTGTGGTACCCCCACAGATGGTGCCACCCAAAGGTGCATACAACGTGGCAGTCATGTTTGACCGATGCAGGATCACATCATGCAGCTGTACCTGCGGAGCTGGGGCCAAGTGGTGTGCTCATGTTGTGGCGCTTTGCCTCTTCCGGATACACAATGTAGGCCTTTAAATACACTTCTGCTCTCCCCTAGGCATCCTTTTCTCCAAGTCTCTTGTCATTACCATTTTATGCAGCATGCACTCTCTTTAGGGAAATTGGTTTTGGCACTACTTTTGGTTACAGATTGTGCAAATGTGCACTCACAGTTGCAGTCTGCGGTGTGAATTGACTGAGGCTCTAAACTGCAGAATGTCCTTTGATAGTACAAATTGCTAAGAGGAGATGCAGAGTCCTTTTTGGACCCTTCCTGTTTCTCACTTAAATTCAAAAATTATTCTTTCTTCTCTTCTGGAGGAGTGGAAGGTCACCAATACTTATTTTTTTATTAAAAATCTTGGTAAATGTGGGATTTGAAAACTCTTTCTTGAGGTTGTTTGATAATTGAGAGTGCAGAAGAAAAGTCATTTTGATCACCGTTGGCCTTTATGTTCACCAGTTGACTTAAACACATAGTGAGACAGATAAGTGTCATTTTTACTTGTAGATTTCAAACAGTACGTTTATAATTTTACTGGACTGCTAGCATTCTGCATGGCCTTGTATAGATAGCAAGGTAGGTACTTCTTGTCCCGGGGGCTCCAGGTGAAAACAGGTGGAATCAGCGTGAGACACACAAGTTGAGGGTTCAGACTTGCATGCAGATTTCACAGAATCACAGAATCACAGAATTTCTAGGTTGGAAGAGACCTCAAGATCATCAAGTCCAACCTCTAACCTAACACTAACAGTCCCCACTAAACCATATCCCTAAGCTCTACATCTAAACGTCTTTTAAAGACTTCCAGGGATGGTGACTCCACCACCTCCCTGGGCAGCCTGTTCCAGTGCCTAACAACCCTTTTGGTAAAGAAGTTCTTCCTAACATCTAACCTAAAACTCCCCTGGCATAACTTTAGCCCATTCCCCCTCGTCCTGTCACCAGGCACGTGGGAGAACAGGCCAACCCCCACCTCACTACAGCCTCCTTTGAGGTATCTGTAGAGAGTGATAAGGTCGCCCCTGAGCCTCCTCTTCTCCAGGCTGAACAATCCCAGCTCCTTCAGCCGCTCCTCGTAGGACTTGTTCTCCAGGCCCCTCACCAGCTTCGTCGCCCTTCTCTGGGCTTTATTTCTTCAGTCTTTAGGAAGCAATAAGAAATATATCTTAAGGAAGGATTAAGCTTGGATGATTGAAGGAAACAAAAGATTCTCTGCTGTCATGGAACCCTTTATAGCTAACATGGTTATTTATGATTAATTCCAGATTCTTAAATGAGTGCTGATAACCTCCTGAAGCTTGTTTACATTTCACATTAGACAATCGTAATAGGATTATGTTAATACTCAGATGTAGTTTCATTCAAATATCAATGTACTTTTTGTACTTAAAGCAGGAGAATTGGCCAAAAAAATAGGTTCTGCTTTGAAAGACTTTCATTTTAAAAAGTGGGTATTAAAAGTGAGGATAGGAAACAAATTCTAGATTACACTATTGACATTCAGAAAGTTTGGATCCTCTGTAAGACAGAAATCACCCTTCCCCTTCGGTGTGAAAGTGACAGTGAAATCATTTTCATGTTTGTGTATACTAATTGCTGACACTAGCAAGTTACAAGCCAAGGGATATTGCTCTGGATAGACAAATCAATATCAGAAGCATCTCTATTATCAAAGTGGTCTCTCCTGCTTCCAACTTAAATTTTATGTGGGTTTCATTTGGGTACTTTTTATTCTGTCTATTGAAAAGGGTTAAGAAACAAGTATTCATTTTATAATCTATTGTTTTAAGATATGGAAAAGGAGTGATTTTAAGATTGAAGTCAAAATCTCAAATGAGATAAATGAGGCAGTTGTGATTCTGTGAAACAGTCCCCTACAGAGCTGGTTGCTTTGCCAGAAGCTTAAAGAATAATGTCCTATTTTAGAGGTTTGTTTGTGAAATCCCTGCCAGTATTTGTGCAATTGCTAGCAACAACAGATCTTAAGCACAGCTGTTAAAGCAGTTTCCTTGACAAGAAACTTAAAAACAGTTTTGATAAAACCTAGACAGCTTATTTGCATCTTATCTGCAACATACCACATAATTACAGGGGGAAAGATTGTCTATCAGGACCAAACATGATATGCATCAACATAGCCACTGTTTGTGATACTTTATCCACTCACTGGGCGCAGGTTCATTATGTCTGACTTGGTAATGACAGTCTATATCTCCTTTCCTTTCTTCAGGCATCTGCAGTATGCTTACGAGCACCTGTTTCTGAGTCCTTGTCTCGGCTACAAAGAGACCAATTGCAAAAATTTGCTCAGTACCTAATCAGTGAACTTCCACAACAGGTAAATGGGGACGATCAATAGGACTATTTTTTTTTTTTTAATTAAATTTAGTTATCATTATTTTGGGTGAATTTATGTGATGTCTTTTGTTGCAAGATTACCAGTTTTGCTATTTGATTGTGAAGTTGCCAGAAAAGGTTTTAGTTCTTGCCCTTTTCAAGCTTGCCATTCTATTATTTGACAATTGTCTGTTGTCGAGTAAAAGATTAAAAGTCTTAAAAGAAGAAAGAAGAGTGATGTCTATTCATATTAGCATAAATACGTACTTAGCTTGTGGAAGTAAAGTTCAAACCCAGTAAAATAAAGCAAAGTTGTGAAAAACTTTGCTAAGAATAAAACCGGTTATTCGTTTTTGTGTTTTGTGGTTGGATGAATGGAGAAGACTACATAGGGGATGCAAAGTACATACACATCCTAGGTAGGTACTTTCTAATGTACCCAACTGATGACCTTTTGACTTTGCTCAATGCAGCTTCTTGTTGATTCAAGAGAATCATTTGGGTTATGCAAAGTAATAGACATGCCGTTTTGTCAGTCAAAGACAAAATCTGCTTTATTATTCCTTAAATAACTACGCCATTCAAGGTCAGGTCATTTCTATAATTTGCCTAAAATGCTAGCTCAAATTGCATAAAAATACCAAGTGACTGCAAAATTAAGAATATAAGGGTTTTGCAACTTTTTATGATGGCTCAACCAAATGAGGCTGAGAAACACTGGCCTACACGAGTATCTGTCACATTTCAGTAGTGTGTGTGTTAATTATGTCTAAGACTTACAATGCTGTCAGTATGTGCCTAAAATTTATATTATGATGGTATGCCTGGTACACTAAGATACTCTGTTGCTAAAACATCCCCGTAACTTTTATACAGAAATAGTAATCTTCTTATGAGAGGAAATAGAGAGATCATATAATATGAAAACATTTTTTTTAAAAAAAACACATCTTTTTTGTTGCTGAAATTTACACACCAACAAGTGTGTGCTTCTTGCTTTGTTACATAAAAGACAAAGCTTTTCTTCCCTCCTTAAGATCTGAAAGTCATATGTCACTAGTCTGTTTGAAAAGGAAGGTTTTAAAAGGTTAGTAGTGGTACTACTAGTTTCCTGAGTATCATGTGAATTGTTTGTGTGATATAATGCTTTCATATATTCTGTCTGCTCCTTTTTGCAAGGTTTATTTCTCCTTTCATGTTTACCAGCTGTGCATCCAGGAACATCTGGACAATTTAATTATTTCTATCTTTCCAGATAACCATAGAATCATAGAATGGCTTGAGTTGAAAGGGACCTTAAAGATCATCTATTTCCAACCCTTCTATCATAGGCAGGGATGCCACCCAATAGATCAGGTTGGCAAGGGCCCCATCCAAACTGACCTTGAACACCTCCAGGGATGGGGCATCCACAGCTTCTCTGGTCAGCCTGTTCCAGTGCCTCACCACCCTCTGAGTAAAGGATTTCTTCCTTATATCTAATCTAAATCTACCCTAATTTAGTTTAAAGCCATTACTCCTTGTCCTATCGCTACACTCCCTGACCAAGAGTACCTCCCCAACTTTCCTGTAGCCCCCCCTTGGGTATTGGAAGGCCTATATTCTATTTTGTAGAAATGTACAATGTCCTTCTGAAATATTTTCTTCTGTTTGGATGAGTCCATGTTATTTGCAAATATAAAGGTGTACTGAATATTCCTTGCTTTACAGTAAGTGTGAGTAAGTAACACAGTCTGTTGTCTCCTCCTCAAGAAATGAGAAAGGAACTAATAACCTACAATGCTGTTGTTTACTTCTTAGGCTTTGAGCATAGAAAGGGGGTCTTGCATACAGGTTTGCTTTGAGAAAGGAGAGAGGAATTCTAATAGCTAGCTTGCTGTTGGATTATCTTTAGCACCCTCTACTGTCCTTTCTGAAAACGTCACTGTGTACTTGATTCTTTTGATGTGCGAGTCCTTCAGTTAGGAAAATCCGGGCAAATATTTGGCTGCATATATTGGGGTAAGAAAACTACAAATATTGTGTATATTGAAGGTTTCCTTCATGTTTGCAGATTCTTCCAACTGCTCAGCGCTTGCTCGATGAGCTGTTATCTTCTCAGTCCACTGCCATCAACACAGTGTGTGGAGCCCCAGGTAACCTTGATATATGTTATTTCAGTAATCTGTGTCAAAGATAGGAAGCAGATATATTTCCATTGCTTTGAGTTTTTGAAACGATAGGTTACAAAGTATCTGGAATTGCAGGTGGAGGTCAAAGTAAACGGGATAAGTGCAAGCATAC
This sequence comes from Heteronetta atricapilla, assembly GCA_011075105.1. Lineage (NCBI taxonomy): Eukaryota > Metazoa > Chordata > Aves > Anseriformes > Anatidae > Heteronetta > Heteronetta atricapilla. Next base: position 15,784,181 of record CM021736.1, on the reverse strand, counting down.
ATGTGGTGCAGCTACCAGAAATTGTTAGTATGATGGACTCCTTGGGGTATATGCAGGGAAAGGGAGCATCAGGCAATGCACCTCTTCTAACAGAAGATTTTTCTGTTTAGCTCTGTGTTAATGATAGACTCCTGGAAATGCTGGTTGGAGTGAACCTCTCCAACCTGCTACTTGAAACAAGATTATTGGCAACCCTCAAATGAGTTAGCTGTGCTTTGGGCTAACTTAGCCAAGTCTTGGTTACCACAGAAGTTACAGAGCATTGCTGTTTTAGAACTGCATTACCCTTATGGTCAAGATTTTTTTTTTCTGATATCCAATATAAGTACCACATTTTTATTGTCTTGCACTGCTAATAAGAGTTTGTGTGTTTGTGACTCCAACTAGTTGTAGGCTGTTAATGATAACCCTTCACCGTTTTTTTCTTAGTCAAAGCATTCCCAAGCCACTCCTCCTAGATCAGTGTTCCATTCCCCTCACTGCTTTTGTATCCCTCTGCTATATCCTGTCTGGTTTCTCAGTGTCATTCCTGGACTGGAAGATTCAAAACTGGATACAGTATTTCAGGTGTAACTTTAGCAGTGATGAACAGAGGGGGATAAAATAAGTTCACTGAATTGGCTAGCTGTGCTTTTTTAAATGGGAGTCACGTCTCCTGTTTAAGTGTTGCCAGTTGTTCAGGTAATGTAATGATAACATTTTGAGATATTTCTGAATAGAGAGTTCTGCAATGGGTGAAATAAACTGAGTAACATTACTTGTATGCTCCCCATAATCTCTGTGGTTGGGCACCAGAGGAAAATCTCTTCAAAATCTGCAAAACCTGTGTATGTGTTCTTGTGTCAAGATCCCACTGCCGGACCCTCTGCATCAGATCAAAGCACCTGGTACTTAGATGAATCTACTCTGAGTGACAACATAAAGAAAACCCTTCATAAATTTTGTGGACCTTCTCCTGTTGTTTTCAGGTAAATTGTTTCCTCCTGAAGGGAAAAAGTAATATTAATGTAATCTGTAAGCTTATTCACTGTATAGTATGCACCCTTACACGATTCCATGGCATGAAGGATGTTTAGTTTTGAGGTAACTTTTTTGGATTCTATTTTTGCATCGTTTATCCAGTGTTACTTCAGTAGAGCACATTGTATTTGCACAGTACCTTACTTGTGTGGTTTTCTTGTTCTCATCATGTGTCCTCTCTTTTAAGTTATGCATGGCTGTCCTGTTTAAGATGCAAATATACTTTTGGATGTAGCATATACTCAGGATTTTGTATGGCTTTGCTTGACTTCATGTTTTTCTCAACCTTGCACTTCTATTTTATCCACAGTGACGTAAATTCAATGTATCTCTCTTCCACGGAGCCACCAGCTGCTGCTGAGTGGGCCTGTCTCCTGCGTCCCCTGCGAGGAAGGGAGCCTGAGGGAATCTGGAACCTGCTTTCTATCGTGCGGGAGATGTTTAAGAGACGGGATAGCAATGCTGCTCCTTTGCTGGAGATTCTGACTGACCAGTGTCTCAACTATGAACAGGTATCTGAGCCTCTTTGCTATGGAAGAAAGAATTCTGGGGAACTAGGATGAGTCAGTAACTGATCCCACATGTCTGTACAATCCGTCTCTAAATAACTTTTTTGATAACAGTCTATATTCATTATGGGCATATGTTTCTCCACACTAAACTTAGGTTGTAGCTTGCTCTTGTGCTGACTCAGTGTTGTCCCAGCAACACTGTACCCCTGAAATATCTCAACACTTTTGACGCGAATATATGGAGTCTGAACTGTTTTGTTCAGCAAATTTGTTTTGATTTCTGACCAGTCAAGATTATTTATTGTAATGATTTTTTTCCTAAGCAAGTACATCACATATGAGCTGTCATTTTTATAAAGCCTAAAGAAGTGTGTTGGGTGATAGAACCTCAGGTTCCTTTGTTATTGTTGTAGAAAATACGTTTTGATGGGTCTAAGTAGTGATTTTTTGGATATATTTTTAGTTAATATTAGGAAAAATGTTTTCTTTGGCAGTTTAGGATATTGATCTCACTCTAATATAAAATACAATGCACATTTCCTTATTACCTTATCACATACTTCAACTTTGAGCAGGGGAAAGGAAATGCTTCATTTATCACATTTGTTCACTTTTTTCCTCCAGATGTGAAGGCCTCTAGCAAGAGCACCTCCTGCGAGTGTTTTGTTTTGTTCTGTGGGCATGTGCCTTCCAAACAGAAAAAAACTGAGGCCCTTAGTTCTCACAAACCAATACAGCTTTAACACTCTCTGTTATTCTGAAGTCATATGAAAACATGGTACTAACTTGAGCTTCTGTTTCCTAGTGGGTACTGTAATTAAGTGAGAGCAAGAAGTGGGATGTTAACCACAACACAGCTCCACTGAATGTTTTCTTCTGCAGATAACTGGCTGGTGGTATAGTGTGAGAACATCTGCATCACACAGTAGTGCTAGCGGCCACACCGGGCGCAGCAATGGCCAGTCAGAAGTAGCTGCTCATGCCTGTGCAAGTATGTGTGATGAGATGGTGGTTCTTTGGAGGCTGGCTGTCCTAGACCCAACTATTAGTCCACAGAGGTGAGTACCAAAGTCAGATAATCTAATGGGAGCTAGAACTCTTTAACCAATGGACATCATCCTCTCGTTTATTTTTGTCATGTGCAAACACACTCAGGAGTTTTTCCCTGTAGATGACTTGTGTTTGTATCATTACCTCATTGACTGTTCAGCCATCACACAGTCCTTTTGGAGCATGTGCTATGTAAGGTTGAAGAGCATTGTAATTGCCTTTAACTTTAATTGCTTTTGCTGCTTACTTTTAGCAACATCATGTAGTATGAATAATTTGTTGGTTTCTGGGAGTTTTGCTTTACACATGTGAATGTCTGCATTTCAGTGTCCTAGTGGAGAACATTTTTTTGAGAGATAATACAGGCTTCTAATAAATTTTAATGCTTTTTGAATTCATCTGTTTGGCAAATTAATGTATTTCTGTTTAGTGCAGTCATTTACTGTTGTCTATTTCAAGATGGACCATTTCTTGCTTTCTGTGTACTTATGGAGCTTATTCTCTACAGCGTATTGGCAAACAGTGTCACTGGTGTATTATTTTCTGTCAGTGTTTTCAATCGTCTGAGGAAAGACTGAGAAACTTATGCAGGATTCTGAAGCAGATTGTGCCTTGGTAAATCACTGACAACTTTATGTGTGCCTTGGTAAATCACTGACAACTTTATGTAGCACAACTTGAATAGCAGTTGGAGATATTGATAGCTCACTGAAATACTGTGGTCAGCATTGTGATAGTATTTTTAGTGCACGCAGCCTATGAAGTGTAGGGTGCTAAATATATTGAAAATGTCTAATGTGATATATATGGACAGAAAATGTTTTTCAGAACAGATGAAAACAGGATGGTATTTTAAATACAATTACATGTGAACAGCATTTGCCTTCTGTGAATTTTTGCATAATGTTAGTACAGTGCCATATCCTTGTAAGGTACACCAGGAACACCAAGTGTGTGCAGTTGCTGTCTTGTAAAGTTTACGGTATGAAGTAGGTAAATACAGCAGATGAAGACAAGTCAAAAACTGTAGGAAACTAACACAAACATCAATCGAATCATATCGAAAAACCATAAAAGGTTTTGGCTTTTAATAAAGTATGTAATAGTGCTACATATATTCACATTCCAGTTATCTGGTGCAGTTCAAATTTGCTCAGATCTACTTGAGCTCATGCATAATTGAAATACTTCTGCCTGATTTCCTATTCTCTTGGCATTTGAATAGTCACCAGAAGAACCTTCTTCTATCCATCCTTGCTATTCTTTCCAGTGAATCATAAGGAGACTTGCTACCTAAGTCCAAATTCATTGTGGGCACTCACCCTTAAGTTACCTTTCCTGAGTAATTTTCCCTCCTTCTTTTTCCTTCTGAAAATCCTCTCCTCAGTTAAGCCCCACTGGCCTGCTCCCTTGCGAATTCATTTCTTTAGATAAATAGAAGCCGTCTATTCTGTTGAGCTTATTTTGTTCTAATACCCTTTTCACCTAACTTGGGTCAACCCATTTTGATTTTGTTTGGTTTTCTTTAGCTTTTGATAGGTTGATGGGATTGAAGTGTTGGATTTGTACCTCAAATCTCTTAGATCTGTTGCAGGAACAAGATGGCAGTTGATTGAGACACTTGGCACAGAGCAAAAAGACTTTCTAGAAACTTATTAAATTAGTTTGCCTAAACATTGTTATCCATTCAGACTGTCTTGTTTGCATGCTTAGGCTGTACGTGAGATTTGGAGCTGTGAAATGCAGAAATGCTTTGTTCTTCCTGGGGTAATATGGAACGTGGGACTACCTGCTGGGTAATTTAAGTGAATTTAAGCCTTCTAGCTTGCTTCTTCCTCAGTTGCTTAAACATCAATTATATATTTGTTTTGCTTGCTTTGTGCCTATGGTTGGTAGTAGTTTAGTCTCTAGAGGACAGCCTGCTACAGCCTAAATTAACTTGCAGGGCTCTAGATAGGCATATCGGGGAAGAAAGATACATGTCTAAGAGGTAGATTACATGATCCTATCTGACATAGTGCTTCTCTGGGCAGGCTGTATAGGTTGTACTTCTGAAAGTCTTGACTGGAGTTGTTCACAGTGCCATTTCACAGCTGCTGCAAACTGTATTATCACAGAATCGTGGAGTATCCTGAGTTGGAAAGGAGCCACAAGGATCATGGAGTCCAACTCCTGGCTCCACACAGCACCCCCCCAAAACCAAGCCACATGTCTGAGAGCAATGTCCAAACTCTGCTTGATCTCCGGTGGGCTTGTTGCCATGACCACTGCCCTGGGGAGCCTGTCCCAGTGCCTGACCACCCTGTGGATGCAGAACCTTTCCCTAACCCCCAGCCGGACCCTCTCCTGTCCCAGCTCCATGCCATTCCCTCGGGTCCTGTCACTGTCCCCAGAGAGCAGAGCTCAGCGCCTGCCCCTCCGCTCCCCCGTGAGGGAGCTGCAGGCCGCCATGAGGCCTCCCCTCAGCCTGCTCTGCTCTGGGCTGAGCAAACCAAGGGCCCTCAGCTGCTCCTCATATGTCTTGCCCTCTGGACCCTTCACCATATTTGTAGCCCTCCTTTGGATGCTCTCTAATAGTTTTATGTCCTTTTTATATTGTTGTGCTCAAAACTGTATGCTGTGCTTGAGGTGAGGCCACACCAGTGCTGAGTTCAGTGAATGATTCCTACAGCATTTCCTCATGGCACTTGCTGATCTGAGACTGCTGAGGCTCACATCACTAATGCCTTCTCTGAGGCAGATAATCAGGGCAGGTGGCATTTCATTTTAAACATCTCAGTTTGTATCATGTTTTCATGCTGGCACTATTTCATTTTGTTTCTATGTCATGGGCCTGTTCAGGACTTCATTGTTGGTAGACCTGTTTCCTTTTTCTAGCCTGTCTTCTTATTAATGTCGTTTATAAGTAGTCCAGCAGACTAGTCTTCTGATCAAAAGGAAGAGGTGTTTTGTGGGTTATGAGGTAGTTTGGTGGTGGTGCGTTTTGTGTCTGCTTTCTAACCTGTCCTCTTACTTCTTCTCTTAGGCGCAGGGACCTTTGCTCACAGCTCAGACAGTGGCAGCTGAAAGTCATAGATAACGTTAAGAGGGGTCAGCACAAGAAATCACTGGAGAAGCTCTTCCAAGGTTTCAAGCCAGCTGTGGAAGCATGTTACTTCAACTGGGAGGAAGCTTATCCCATTCCTGGGATCACCTATAGCAGCTCTGACAAGAAGAACTCTTTCTGTTGGGTAAAGGCCATCCAGCAGAGAAGCTGCCGGTTGCAGTGTGCAGAAACTGCCTGTGAGGCTGGTAGAGTCCATGGACAGGAGCCTGGGGGATCATGTCTGCAGCCTGGGGACAGGCTGCGTCCATCTCCCCAGGAGCCAGCGGTTCGCCCGAAGGAACTCACTGGAAAGCGGAAAGTTGTGTCTGAAACGCCACAGAGGGTTCTGAGACGACTTTCAGCAGAAGGTGATAAAGCTGCGTATAAGACTGCAGTGGGCAAAGGCAAATTGCCAGTGAGCAAAGGCTTGACCAGTAAACATAGTGGGAAACGGCGCATGAGCAGTGAGGACAGCTCCCTGGAACCAGACTTAGCAGAGATGAGCCTGGATGACAGCAGCTTGGCTCTAGGGGCAGAAGCCAGCAACACATTTAGTTTTACAGAAAGCCCGCTGAGCAGGAGCTACAGGGATACCTTTGAGGAGGACGGTGGGGTGTACTTCTCCGAGGGACCTGAGCCAAGTGTCAGGAGCAGTTCCACGGCCAAGAAGTCATCCAAGGATCCTGTGGGGGAAATGGGTAGTGGTGATGATGATCTGCCTTCTGCAGACGAGAACAGCGGCGGTGTGAGCCTGAAGCCAGAAGAAGTAGGAGAGAATGGTGCAGCAGGGGGAGGGGATGATGGAGAAGAGGAAGACGATTACCAGGTGTACTACCTGAATCCACAAGAGGTAGCCAAGGAAGATGATGACAAAGCTGAAGGGGGGAATGAAGAGGAACAGGATATATTTGCTGGTATAAAGCCTCTGGAGCAGGAAAACCGGATGGAGGTGAGCTGAGTCTAGTTCAAAACATTGTTTTGCGTTATCTTTTCATATATTGATTACATCATGTTCTCACCATCCTCCCAACTGTCACACTTAACCTAGTATGTTGTTATAGCAAATGCTTAACCATAAAGTCATCATAACCCATTATATCCATGGGTACCTATATATATGTAGGTACCTACAGTCTTACTGTACTGGTATCACACTTCTCTGTTTCTCTCAAGTTTGATTCCCTTTTGCTGTGCTCACTCCAAATGTGTCCAGTTTTAGCTGGTCCGTCTCGCACTCCAGAACTTACAAATGTACACAGAACGGTGCTTGCTTTTTCCTCCAGCCATTTGGAAATGGTAGAATAATACTCCACAAGCCAGTATTGGGTCCAGTCCTGTTCAACATCTTCATTGATGATCTGGATGATAGAGTAGAGTGCATCCCTAGTAAATTCACAGATGACATGAAACCAGGGGGAGTGCTGGGTAAACCAGAGGATCGTGCTGCCATCCAGAGGGACCTTGAACGACTGGAGAGGTGGGCTGACAAGAATCTCATGAAGTTTAGCAAGGAGAACTGCAAAGTCCTGCAGCTGGGGAGGAACAACCCAGCTGGAAAGCAGCTTTACAGAATATGATTGAGGACTCTTGGGGGATATCAAGTTGAACACAAGTGAGTGGTATGCCCTTGTCTCTAAGAAGACTAACACTATTCTTGGCTGCGTTAGGTGAAGTATTGCCAGCAGGTCAAGAGAGGTGATCCTTCCCCTCTACTCAGCGTTGGTGAGCCCGCACCTGTGTCTGGCTTGGGCACCCCCAGTACAAGAGAGACCTGGACATGCTGGAAAGAGTCTAGTGGAGGGCCACCAAGATGAAGGGACTGCAGCACCTTTCCTCTGAGGAGAGGCTGAGAGAGCTGGGACTCTTCAGCCTACAGAAGAGGAGGCTCAGGAGGGATCTTATCCATGTCCGTAAATACCTGAAGGCAGGTGCAAAGGTGGAGCCAGGCTGTTTTCAGTGGTACCTAGTGCTAGGACAGGAGGCAGTGGGCATGAACTGGAACACAGAAGGTTCCATCTAAACATCAGGAAGCACTTCAGTGTGTGGGTGACTGAGTGGTTGTGCAGGTTGTCCAGAGAGGTGGTGGAGTCTCCCTCCTTGGAGATCTTCAAAACCTGCCTGGACGTTGTTCTGGGCAACCTGCTCTAGGTGCCCCCTGCTTGAGCAGGGGGCTTGGACCAGGTGACCTCCAGGGGACCTTTCCAATTTCAGCCATTCTGTGATTCTGTGAAAACTGAGATGAAATTCATAATAAGTAAGATTGAGGAAGGCCCAGCAGGAAAATATTAAATCCAGCTATGTAAGCAGAATTTTTCTGGGAGGCCAGAGATGATGTAAATGGATGGTGTCACATTCCTGTAATAACCTCAAAATATGTTTGGGGCTTGCACCTATATATACAGGCAGCCAAAATGGAGATGCATGGAAATAGTTATTGTCAGTCAATTTGAGTTTTAGTTTCCTTTGAGTTATTCTTTGATCTTTTATAGTACTTGGAGGGAAGATGGGACCTGGACCTAATCATGTGAGATAATGCTTTTTAGGGGAGCACTTAAAAGGATAGAGGTGAAGACTGAGGAAGGAGTTCTCTGAGAGCACCTACTGCTGAGGTTAATTGTGAACTATGTTTGCAAAGGCTTTGAGACAAGTGGTTTGAGCAGGCTGACTCCAGCCTGGGGGAATGTGGTTTGAGTATTACCATCTGTTCTTTCTTGTAGATCCTGTTTGCCTGCGCAGAGGCCCTGTATGCACATGGATACAGCAATGAAGCATGTCGCTTAACTGTAGAGCTTGCCCGGGACCTGTTAGCCAACCCTCCAGATCTCAAAGTGGAGCAGCCACCAACTAAGGTAGAGTGAGTGCTTGTCTAGTTTCAAGGGTGGAGGAGGGTAATGTAGAAGGAAGGTGTGGGATGGGAACAACAGCATTCCCAGGCATTTTGCATTTACTGTGATTCCAGGCCCTTCACTGATGCTGATTTTGGGTTGAACTCCTTTGGGTGTCATTCATGTGCCTGATCTTGATTACAAATTCCTCCTCAACCAGGGCAAAAAGAACAAAGTATCAACTAGCAAGCAGACGTGGATGGCAACTAACACCTTGTCCAAAGCTGCTTTCCTGCTGACTGTGTTGAGTGAGCGGCTGGAGTACCACAACCTGGCCTTTCGAATAGGAATGTTTGCTCTGGAGCTGCAGAGACCACCTGCTTCTACCAAGGCTCTGGAGGTACAAAACATTTTGAAAAGGCAGTATCCATAAGAAATATTGTGCTGCTTAAATGCTTACGTTTATACGGTTGCCATTTAAACTCTTGAAGTTTGGTTATGTTTTTATATGTTTCCTTAAAATTGATTGCACTGGGACAAAAGGGAGTGTTCACAAATCCCAAGTACACATTGGTCTGCCAGAAACTTGATTAGAAATATCATTTCATCTGGGTTTATCTCCATTGAAAAGAAGCTCAGACCTCAGTGCTAAAAGGCCTATGATTTCAATGAAGCTACAGACATGAGAACAATAAATGAGAGCAGTATCTTTTATGAATATTTTATTTCAATTGGAGCACTTTAGTTCTTGTTATCTCAAATATGTTTCCAGTTTGCTTAGCTAATCTAGGGAAGAAAAAGCCATTTATAAACTGAATTGTATATATTTTTGTTGGTGAGGTGGTTTGAAGTGTATTCCTTAGGGTGAACTGGAGCAATTGTTTCATGTTTGAAAATTGTTGCTTTTCCTGATATTTCATTTGTTGGCCTGTGAGCACGTGCACAGCACAGGCATATTGTTTTGGACACTACCTGATTACTGCTAGGCTTCCTGTTTAGAAAAGAGAAGTGTCCAGTTAAGACTTTGTCTGTGTGATTTGCAGCCACCTTGCTTTCACTGCAGGATTGAGCAGTCCCTGGAGATGTGCATTATTGCTAGTAATCCACCAAGTACACTTGTTCCACTGATTATCTGTACTTCTTACAGTCTGATGAGAAGATTAAGTGTGAGATTGGCAGCCACTAGCTACTTAAGCTGTTCCAGAGAAAACAGTCACTTTCACACGTTAAAAATGGAGAGAATGCAGGAGTGACAGGGGGTAGTGAAATGTAGTAGGTCTTCATCCTGGTGTGCAAACACAAATGGAGGTCACCCCATGCCATTCAGCTGCTAATCAATCCCTTGTCTCTAATGGCTGTATTACTTAACTTAGCATGCTTTTTCCTACAATTGTGAGTCATCTTTTCCAGGGACTTAGCCAGTAAAACACTTCTAATATTCCTATGAAAGCGGATGCATTTTTCTGTATGCAGCTCAAGAATGGATGATTTGAGTAAAAACAGAGGTTGTGCATAAATCTGAGGCAAGACTTGCATTAAACTCGAATGTCTGTGTTCATTGCGGAGGGAATGGTAAAGGTGGCTTGGGAGCTAAGAGCTACTGTAATTTAATAATCCAATAAAAACTGTTGCTTTAATTCAACATATGCATAGGGAAAAATGGTGCTGATGAAACCTTCTCTTTCTTTGTGGATACTAACCAGGTGAAGCTGGCTTATCAGGAGTCTGAGATTGTAGCCCTCTTGAAGAAGATTCCCTTGGTCACTAATGAGATGAATACTATTCGAGGAAGAGCTGAAGAACTTCGAGAAGGAACATTATGTGATTATCGTCCAGTCCTGCCTCTTATGTTGGCTAGCTTTATATTTGATGTCCTGTGCACTCCAGGTACTGTCTGCATTGGGAACTGTCTGCATTGTCTGCAAAGGGAACCTTCTGAGATTCCAAGTCTTGAGAAGGTTTCAAAGAGAAACTGTCTTCAGGATAGACAACCTAATCTTGATTCTTCCCACACTGTTGCTTGTTCTTCCTTCCATGCTGCTCTGGAGATAAGAATTCTCTTTCCTTCTGCCTACATTTGAAACTTAGCATATTTCAGCACTCTTCATGTGCTTTCGTAAAATAGCTAAAATGATTAACTTTTCCGCTTTTATGCTAGTTATATTCAGAGGAAGATAATATAAATCTAGTATTTTTAAAAAAAGAACCCAACAATGTGGGATTAGATGATATACTTGGCATACACCTGGCTGGTTTGGAGGCTTCTGAGTTGAGAGAGAGAAAGGGGGATGGGGCGGGGGAACAAGGCAGTGATGTGATCCTGGAACTGCTAAAAGGACTAGGAACAGGACCACCAGAAGCTCTGCAAATTCAGAGAATTCAGAAATAGCTTTTGCCCTGAGGTTCTAATTCTGAAAGCTGAGCATTAATTCTCTTGTCTTCTTTCAGTGGTTTCTCCTACAGGTTGTAGACCCCCAAGTCGTAATTGGAATAATGAAATGCCTGGAGATGAAGAGCTTGGTTTTGAAGCAGCTGTTGCTGCTCTTGGTAAGAATCTTTTACAATATAAGTTTTTCCTCATCCATGTTCTGCATCCTGCCTTATTTTGGATGGTGAGAGATGATAGCCGATTCCAGTTTGGTCCAGAAATTAAAGGGTTTGCACAGTTTATCAGAACAAGATGCAGAAAAATTCTGTACGTCGGATTTGAGGTGTCTTTGCAAAGCTGTAAAAAATGGAAGGGTGATATGGGACAGGAACTTGAATGTTAAAGCAGTGAGTGTAGTTTAGCTTTATTCTTGCTCTTTCCTCCTGGGAGAGGTATTGCCTAGGCTTTGATGGAGATGGGTATTTTCAGAGAACAAAAGGCATTCATTTCAGAAGAGGTTACACAACTATGGTGAAAGACTAGCAGAAGTACTCTCAAGTATTATCGTGTACTGGATTCCTGCCTCTCATTTAGCAGCTTCAGCATCAAAGCAGTAGTTATATGTATTATGTTGATAATAGTGTATGCCTGTTTTAAAGCTGCCTGCAAAAGAAGGAATAGAATGGATTAAACCAGGCCTGTCCTCTGTTGCCTCATGTCTGAAAGGGCAAAGATGAGTTCTGTATGGAGTGGGAATACTGGCTTGTAGCATCTGCAGAAACGGGAAAAGTTTGTTTCAAGATGAAGTGGACTTGCCTGGGCTCTTTCTTCATGGCATATTATGATCAGGTTGCTCTGACGGTTGTAGCAAGCTTAGTATTCTGGGGACAGACAGCAGCTCCTGTTTATTTATGACCTGTTTTTGAAGTTAACAGTAGGTAACGAATAGGTAAAATTCTTCTTTGCCTGACAGTGAGGTGAATAAAATAGTCTGAGGTGTATATCTAGTGCTAAGGATGTGGTGTAGTCCCGTGGGCTCACTTGACTTTTCATCCCTCTTTTCTGGCCTGCAGGCATGAAGACAACTGTCAGTGAAGCAGAACATCCTCTGTTGTGTGAAGGCACCCGAAGGGAGAAAGGTGATCTGGCACTAGCCCTGATGATTACTTACAAGGATGATCAGTCTAAGCTGAAGAAGGTGAGCCTCCCTTTAAAAGGGGAGAGGGAGGTGCGGAGCAAACCATGTTTGGGTTTTGATGGATTTCAGAGTTTTTCCAGTGAGCATAAATTGCTATGTCATGTACTGATGATTTACAAGCCATGTTGTGTTTCTCTTGTCTCACTGATGCAAAATCTGACTGCACAGTATGCATTGGCCTGGAAGAGGCACTCTTACCAAAGGTTTCTTAAGCTCCAGATGAGGGATGCTTTCTGATGGTATCTAATGCTTTTGCTTACCTGCTAAGCAAGCCCTTTGTCCCAGGGGTTTTCCGTGTGCACTCTGTGTGTTGCATGGGGATTGATTCTGTTTTGCTGCAGGGATGTTGGCTTGCTGAACAGTGTATCCAGTAAAACCTTTGTTTATGTTAATCTCTCACCTCTTCTATTTACAAGTTCAATCCACCTGTGCTTTTATTTTCCATACAAGAGAGGGTACAGTTCTGCCCCTCCTCCCTGCCCCATGCCCGAAGGAAGAAAAAATAACAAAAACTGCTGAAGCTTCAGGAAGGTTTTTTTTAATATTTTATACTCAGAAACACTTCTACCTGGCAAGAATATGATTAGTGTCTTTCTGTCTCCTAAAGGAGAAGCTCTTTTGCTCATCCTTTCTGCTATAGGGAATAACAGGGAGACTGTGATATTAAATATTAAAAGTAAGTGCTCTGTCACACTCATGGTGTTCATTTCATGTAGAAAGTAAACAATAGAAATGGACAAACATAAAAGATGTGGTCATGCATTGTTCCCCAATTCTGTAATAAATAAGGATAAGAAAGTGTTACTGTAGATCAGTGGAAGACAATTTCTCTAGTGTCTGAAAATCTCAGAAGGCTTTGCCAGTTCCTCAGTAATGGTATGACAGAGTTTTTTGGATGATGAGCACAGAATTTCAGTGATTTAAACAAGAACATCTAACGACTGGCACTAAATTTAGAGTCCTCTGTTCTGTCCTTGATGTGCCAGAATTACTTCTGTATTGTGAGTTCTGGATGCTTTCCAAGTAAAGCCAATGGCTTTTTGAAGTGAAAAGGGGGATAATACTGAGTACAAATGAAGCATTGCTTCCTCAGCAGTGCAGGCCACATGGAAGTCAAATGTGCATAGCTGATCTTTAGTGCAAGAGAATAAACATTTTTCTCCAACCATAATGCAATTTGTTGTCCACCAGGAAGTTGATTTGGTACTTCCCACTGTTTTGTAGTGTAATGCCTGTTCTCTTACCTGTCTGGAAAGCTCTTCTTTGTTTTTTCCTTGCTGTTAAAGATTTTAGACAAACTCCTGGACAGAGAGAGTCAGACTCACAAGCCACAGACTCTGAGTTCCTTCTACTCTTCCAGCAAGCCTACAGTAGCAAATCAAAAATCTCCTTCCAAACACGCAGCCCAGTCCACTGCAGCTATCCAGCAGCTTCCAGGGACTTCTGTCACTCAGCAACCTGGTGTAAGCCCAGCAGTTCAGAGCAGTCCTGAGAACTTTGTGGAGAAGAGTGCACAGGGTAAGATGTGATTTGTAAGGGCTATGCTTGTCTGTATTGAGTAGTAGTCAGACTTTATATACTTTATATTACCATCTGGCTGCTTGGTAGTTACTAGACTGTCATTTCTCTGTTGTTTGGCTGAATCCATTTCTGTACATGTTGTTGTTGTGTAGAAATTCAAGCTAATTTTCAGGCTTTCCTACCTTGACCCAGCTGTGTTAGCCAGTTACCTTGAAACTGCTGTGTTTCCATCTTTTAGGTTTGTATCAGAGGTGCAGTGTTCAAAAAGTCACATACTGAGTCAGGTGCCTTCATGCAAGATAAATAACTAAGATTGGTGAAGGTCATTAGAGATAAACGGGGTGTGATTTTCTTCAAGTGGTGCTTGCAAGCATTACATCTGTTGGAAAGTGGATGTTCTCTTAACTGTTCCCCAAAAAATCAGGCATAACTGAAGATAAACGCAATAAGATTAGGGTTGCTGGAGCATTTTTCTTGTAAAATTTCATCCACAGTTGCAGCAAATTTTCCAAATCTTGAGTTAAGCTTAAGTGTTCTTGGCCTGCTATCTGATGAAATGCTTAATACAGAAAGAAAACGGAGATAATCCTACTCATAAATACCACTCATTTTATAAACGCTTTGCATATTTTGATATTTATAATTCTGAAGTGACCACATCTGGTTTTAGAGATGCAGAAACAAGCCATAATTTTTACTGTGTCACCGTGCTGTTTATGCAGAGAGCTCTCAGAGGTCCCCCTGTGAGCCAGCTGGTGAGTCCACTGTCCTGAAGCAAGAGGGAAAGGTGCCCAGTCGTCTGGCCCTTGGAAACCGAGGTGGATACAACGGGAGATGCTGGGGTTCACCTGTTAGACAGAAGAAGAAACACACAGGTAGGAACTGACTAGTTTGTACAGCATTGAGGGCTGTGCTAGGCATTGCTCTGGGGTTTCAGTTGTTCCCTTGCTCTTTCATTCCACTTGTCAGCCTTTCCTGTACTACAGGCGCAGTTGATTGTCTCTGAGGTGTTTGGTATGGCAAAACAGGTTTTGATCCATAGATTTCCTCCCCACCTTCTGAATTGCAGTTTACCATGTGCATACTTTTCTCACAGCAGCTGTGTTCCAGGTAATGGATTAGGTATCTGGAACAGAATGTTTGTTGGGCTCTGGGAGCAGAGCACTGTGCTCCTGGGTACAGAAACAAATTCGGAGGAGCTGCTGCCTCTCACGCTTCTCTTCAGAAGGGTGTAAGTGAGAGGCTAGAGGATATGAAAAATCTTTGTATAAATGATGCAGCCTCTACCAGCAGGGTACCTATAGAACCTAACTTTGTATGTATGTTATTTTCTTGTTATTAAGCTTGGCAGATGGAGTGAGGGGCTGGGACAATGCAAAGGAGGAAATAGACAAACACATTGTTCTTGGACTATTCTGCTTTTTAGTCCAAGAACTGTAAAATGTCAGTGCTACCTGTGGCCAAACTGGCTGATTTAATCTGTTTTAGTTTGCAAAGTTAAATGTTCGCTGACATGACTGATACTAGTTGGGACTGTAGGTGACATGGATAGAAGTTTACCTGCTGACTGTACTGTGTTTGTTCTGGTATCATAGGCATGGCTAGCATTGACAGCAGCGCTCCTGAAACCACCTCCGACAGTTCTCCAACACTCAGTCGGCGACCACTACGCGGCGGGTGGGCAACAACATCATGGGGCAGAGGACAGGACAGTGACAGCATCAGCAGTTCTTCGAGTGATTCGCTGGGATCTTCCTCTTCCAGTGGCAGTAGGAGAGCCAGCGGGGGAGCCCGTGCAAAGACTGTGGAAGTTGGCAGGTAATGACTGCACAGAATCGACCTCTAGGCCTGATGTCAGGGAACTGGCATGTGTGCATCAGGAAGTGCTTCCTTGGGAGAGTTTACTTTGTCTCCTCTGGACCCTAAAATAGGAACTCTGCACACAGGTTAGTGAACTTGGAATATTATTGCTATCTGAAAGTTTCCTCTGTGTGTTTCCCGTAGGTATAAAGGGAGGCGGCTGGAGAGCCATGCTCCTCATGTTCCAAACCAGCCATCAGAGGCAGCTGCTCACTTCTACTTTGAATTGGCCAAGACAGTCCTCATCAAAGCTGGTGGAAACAGCAGTACCTCCATCTTCACCCACCCTTCCTCCAGTGGTGGGCACCAGGGACCACACCGCAACCTTCACCTCTGCGCCTTCGAGATCGGGCTGTATGCACTAGGGCTGCACAATTTTGTGTCCCCCAACTGGCTTTCTCGAACGTACTCCTCCCATGTCTCCTGGATCACAGGTTACAGCAGAACTTCATCGGGAAGCTTGCTTTTGGGCAGGAAGGGGCAAGGGGGCGAGCTTATTCCCAAATGTGATGATGATGATGTTCTATGGTAGTCACGTAAGCTGCTGGCCCAGCTGGCAGCACAAGCCGAGCACCAGTGATTAACACTGTTTTGCTTCAGTCCTCTGAGCCACAGACCTTTCTCAGAAGGTTTTGGAAAAGGGAGATACACGGACTGGTTTTAACCTATCCTTTGGGGGTCTGCTGAAGAAATAGACATTTGTCAAGTTTGAATGTGCTCTTTGGCTGTGTTCAGCATTTCACTTTCTTCCTCCTTGTTTGTACCTAGACCTACTGCCTGCTTTCTACCCACATGTTTTCCATAGCCTGAAAAACACACCTTTGAAAAATTCATGTTTGCTGACATGACAGAAATAGAGCAATAATCCAGGCTGTGGTTTCTGGGTACTAAAATCAACTGTAGCAAGTTCCTCTCTGTCTGAAATGCATCTTTAGCTTAACTTTGATAATGGCACCCTCACTCACTGCTGGCTTATCAAGGGCTCTTCCCTGCCCTGTGTTTTGGGAGGAAGAGCCTACATTTGACCTGAAGTGTAAGAAGAGCAACTGGGCTCTGTTGCTGCTACTGAAGGAAGTAACGAGTACATCTCCTTTTGAGGGAGAGCTGACAGTAATGCTGTTGGGCATGGTCAGTAGTGTGAGAGTCTTCTCTTTTACTCTTAGGGCAGGCTATGGAGATTGGTAGCGCAGCCTTGAACATCTTGGTGGAGTGTTGGGATGGACATCTGACCCCCCCAGAGGTGGCATCATTGGCAGACAGAGCCTCGCGAGCCAGAGACTCCAACATGGTGCGGGCTGCTGCTGAACTGGCGCTCAGCTGCCTGCCCCATGCCCACGCCCTGAACCCAAATGAGATCCAGAGGGCTCTGGTGCAGTGCAAGGAACAGGTGAGCATCGCGTTGGGGCTGACTAGCACAGGCTGACTGCCGGCATCAGGGACATGCTGTTACTTGGGGGCTTGGCCCCTCTCTGCTACTGGATAGCCCTAGTCTTAATTCTCTGGGTTTGTCTTTAATGCATAGCTGAGGTTATTCTGCTGCATAGTTGTGATCTAACTGCTCCCCTTATCATCAGTCATTTTAGAGTGCCTTGTACTTCTTTGTGGTTATAGTTTTATCTTCTGTTTCTGGTCTTGCATTCTTCACCTCTGGTTTTGCTTTTTTTCTCACCACCTTCAGGACAATCTGATGCTGGAAAAGGCCTGTATGGCAGTAGAAGAGGCAGCGAAGGGAGGCGGCGTGTACCCAGAAGTCCTCTTTGAAGTAGCTCACCAGTGGTACTGGCTTTATGAACAGACTGTTGGTGGGACTCCGGCCCAGAGAGAAGGTGCTACGGGCTGCAGCGCTAGCGGTGCGCGCGCTGCCTCCGAAGCAACACGGGGGTTGACAGACAACCGGGTGACCACTGAGCCGACCACTGTAACAGTAGCAGCTGCAGTGACTGCAGCAGCAACAGTCATGCCAGTGATCTCTGTGGGGTCAACCATGTACCAGCAGCACACGATGGCAGGGCCGGCGATGGCGCACACACACACGCAGGGCCTCCACCCCTACACCACCCTTCAGACTCACATTCCCTGTAATCCCCAGTATATCGGACACACTATCCAGCACATGCCGCGTCCAGCTGTCTTCCCAGTGCCTGGCTCAGCATACCCGCAGGTGAGTTTTGTCTGTAGCTTGTTTATTTACAGTAATTTTGTGTGGCTGGGGAGTGTGCGGGGCAGGACCTGCCGTGTCTTGAGATCTGGCTTCTGTGCTCACTCGCTGATTTGTGATACTTAGACTTCCCAGCTCAGCTTTTGAGCTAATAAGGAGCCTCCTGTGGGTGCATGTAATGTCTCAAGAGAATACAAAAGATAACATATCGCTAGTTTTTGATTTTAATTTGATTTTAATTGCTCTGTAGTTTCTCAGAATATACAAGGCACTTGACAGAAAGTTTGTCGTCTTGACACCAAATAGAGACTACAGAGGGAATATTAACAGAAGTTATTTTAACCCCTGCCTGTTTTTGAAAGTTCTCGGAATGTTTTTGTGGAAAGTGATTAGATTTAAATGGAGGAAGAACAAGCAGATGTAATAATAGTCATGTGGTGCAAGTTAGTTACTGTGCTGCTTACTAAGCTTCCTCCTTGTAAGATAGGATTTCCCATGCTCCGGGTTTTGTGTGGGGACATCATGTTTTGAACTTCTAAATGGTCAAATAAAGTAGAAGTGACTGTTGTCTTTTTTAGGGTGTCCATCCAGCGTTCATAGGAGCTCAGTACCCTTACTCAGTAACAACGCCATCATTGGCAGCTACAGCAGTGTCATTCCCTGGTGTGCCAGTCCCATCCATGACGCAGATTGCGGTGCATCCCTATCACAGCGAGACGGGACTGTCACTGTCTTCCAATGTAGCGAGTAAGTGTCACAGCCCTGGGCTGGGCATAGGAGGTACAGCCTCACAGCTGTACCCCAGCCAAGTCCTGTTCCTCACCATCGGTTGGTTGGGACCAGAGTTCTTGCTCTGAGAAGTTCTGAACGAATCCACCCCACCCTAAAGATGTGCATGCTATGGGGCACTGGAGTTCATTATGGGGCCTGATTCAGCTAGTGGAGCTTTAATTTCTGTGTAGATACATTTCCAGTATTGAGATAATTTTGTCCTCTCTGTTTAGAGATGTCCTGGCCCTTCTGACCTCTAACTTGCTAGAGCTTTTGCCTTCTTTTTTTTTTTTTTTTTTTTCCCCAGCAGCCTCTCCTCAGGACAAGGTGAGCATAGATGATCTTGAGCAGACTTGTGATTCCTTTGGGTCAGATAGACAGACAGTAGCACTAACAAGTGTCTTTCATGCCCTGAGGAATTTGAGGCAGCCGGTACCTGAAATGTGGAACTTCTGTAGAGAGGACAGATGTTTTGGCAGTCATGGCAATGGCAGTCTGGATGACTGCTCACACGTTGTGTTGAGGCTTGAGTGGTGGTGGAGATCCATCTGGTAGTGAGCAGCACTGGAACAGCAGATGTTGACTGAGTTGTGGGCGTGTTCTCATTGCCATGGGGTTCTGCACTAGTAAGTTGTGGTTGGACCCAGGCTCTGTTATGCCCTAACTGAAGAGGCTGTAATGTCTGTCTGTTTATGAATTTGCTTATCTATCAGTGTGTTGCAACTCACTAGGTTCTGGAAACTTGGCATGTGGGAAAACACTTAAGAGATGTACTGGCCTCCTTCATATCCAGATTATCAGGAGAAAGGGGATTCCTTTTCAGTTACTTTTAAGTGCGCTATCTTTAATTTCAATGCCAAAAGACACCACAAAAGGAAATAGAAGAGTCCTGAGGATATGAAGAGCATCTTTTGCTGACAGCCTTAGTCCTAGGCTGATACCGTGACCCTTAACAATGAGAAACCATTCCTTTACGAGTTATGAATCTTCTAGAACAGTTAACTAATCCTAGAGCACTTAAAATAACAAAAGGATAAAACAATCCCACCCTTCCCGCTTGCCATTGTTTCTGGTTTTCAGAAACTTGTTTTCAGTTCTTAAAATACTGTTTTGCTGTTCCTGGAGTACATAGGCACATGGTGACGCTCAGGCTCTGACAACAGTTCAGCTTAGCTCATTCTTGTGGGTTTTTCTCCTCGGCCAGATGTCAAATGCAACGTGGATTTTGCCTCACTTTGTGGGTTGTTTGGCACTGTGTGTCTGCTTGGCTGAGGAGGTCAGGCAGATCTGTCCTCGGAGGCACATTGTTCTCAGTTACTCAGCTGTTCACTAGTAAACATTAAAAAAATGTTGGAGGTGTCAGGGGAAGAGAAGAAATCAGAATTTGGAGCATTGCCCAAGCATGGTGTAGTGGCACCACACAGAACCTGTGAAATACAGGTAGCAATGTGCACCCACCTAATGGCATCTCTGCTCTGAAATGTGCAAGAAAACCTTGATTTTCCTTTTCTATGCCTTTCTTGAGAGAGAAAGATTAACTCGAGTCCCTTGTCAGAATACAGCTTACTGGCTCAGTGTTAGCTGCTGTCTATACACGCTTGTGTAGTACAATGTGTGATGGGATTTCCAGTGATTTCCCTTGAATTTGCTCGTATTAGTTTGATGTCTGAAGTGTCTCAAGTTTCCATGCAATTTTTAATGTAGGTAACTGCTGTCAGCGTATGCAGGAGCTGTTCTTTACGAGGTTTGATTGGAAGCTAGCCTCCAGTAACGTTCTTCCCACGCAGTATCTGGATGGGGTCATAGCTGACTTAAACAGGGTGGAAGAACTTTGCAATGTTGGACTTTCTTTGAGAGACTTAATATTGTTCTGGCTCAGTGATTTTCCTCAGCAGTTTCTCATCAGATGTAGATGTGCACGTGTGTTTCCTTAGACAAGAAATCAGAACCAATCATCATTTACTAATAGCAAAGGCCTTGGAGCCAATACCTATATTGACATGTAAAACATGGATGATATGCATGTCCATGGTATACTGCAGAAGAGATGGGCAAGCATGTAATCAACCCCCTTCAGACCCTGCTTGCAAATAAAATAAAGATATTCTTAGCCCATTGTATTTCAGTTGTAAGTCTGTGGGTTTTGGTTGCTCTATTGTTCTGTTTAGGGGAACAGAACAGTACCTTGGCAGGGGGCGGTCAGTTGAGGGAGATGATGGCCCAAGGAAACCTTCTCTTAGGCTTGGTGGTGGGTCCTAATGCTGCTGTTTTGCTCTCTTCAGTAGGAAGTGTCCATGCAGGATCAACGTTCCCAGCGATTCAGGGGGCTTCCTTGACAACTCTGTCCTCACAGCCCAACTCCCTTGTTACAGGGAGTTTTCCTGCCGAGGACGAGCAGCACAGTCAGCCTGTGAGCCCCCAGGGTCTGCACTACCTCCACTCCGCATACCGAGTTGGTAAGGACGGCCAAGTGGGTTTCTATGGCCCCCGTGAGAGGGATTCAGGGCAGGGCTGCAGGTTTTCACTGTTGTTTGGCAATTTGCTACTGCACCTGTTGGGGGCGATGGCATCCTAGCTACCTGGGGAAAGCCAGTTTATAATCATACGTGGAGGCTAAAAATGGAGGCACAGCAATCCTTCCTCCTTTGCTATGAAGGTTGAAAAGTTGCTGCTGAGAGCTATGAGACTAGAAGAGAAAGCTCGGTGGGTTAGAACTGGGAAGAGTCTTGCCTTGCCTTTTAGCTGGTATATTGTAAACGAGTCCGGCGAGTGTTCTGAGGATGTGACTGTGGAAGTTGTGACAGTTGGAAACAGTGGAGTTAAGTTCCTGCTGCTCACAGATGGTGCAGGCACACCTCTAGTTTAATACCAGTTGAGTCTTCAGAGGCACGGCGGGATGTGACCTGTGCCTCTCCAACTAGGTTGTTGAAGGCTGACACGGAGTGTGGGGATGTAATAGTATTCCTTTCCCAGCCACACTGGTTATGAAGAAATAGTCTGCCTTACACTGCCGCTGGTACAGGGATGTCAGTCAGTTGTGGGATTTGTGATTGAGCATAGACTGCAGGGAGCTACTCGGATACGGTCACAGTCCAAGCCAGCAGGTACTTGGGGAGGGAGGAGGAAGCCTCCTAGTATAAGCAAAGCCAGCACAGGACAGCAGAAGAAGTGAAACAGCAAGAAAATGGAGGAAAAACTGTCTGGATATTGCCTGAGTTTTTGTTGAAAGCTAGAGAAGAAAGTACTTGGCAGTCAGAAAGGGGGTGCAGATGTCATGGGAAGCATCACAGCGGTAAGTAGTAAGCCATGAAAGACATTTAATAGCCTGAATAACAGAAAAGGGGATGGGGGAAGAGGATCTGGAAGATCAAGACAGGCTTTTGCATTACATAGCAGCTGCTGGTATTTTAAAGCTGTTTAAATGGGAGTTTGTGTGAGGAACTGTAACAGAATGAGTGAAAAGGTTGCAGATTGACACTACTGCAGTTCACTGTTGGCCTGTTGTCTTTGCAGCTAAGTAGCTTGATTTGGGTAGCCTCTCTGTTGCAAAACTTGGAACAAATCTGTTGCTTCCAGGACAACTTTTATAGTGCAGCCTTTGGGGCTGGACCCTGCTGTAGATCCTAGTGGAACGTCTCTTGGCAGCTCTAGTGAGGTGTGATGGCTGTGCACATTCCCCAGCCTGGAGCAGACCCAGCTGCTTCCTTTGGTGATAGTCCCCAAGATGGGCCTTGTGTTTCTCTGTGGACTTTTTGCAGACAGGGAATTTGATGCTGGAGAAGGGCAGGCCAATGAGGTGGTGTTGCAGTGAGTGAAGTGCTAGACTAAGTCTTACAGGGCAGAAGTGCTGCTTGACTCTGGCTGCCCCTCTCTCACAGGGATGCTGGCTCTGGAGATGCTTGGCCGAAGAGCTCACAACGACCATCCCAACAACTTCTCCCGCAGCCCACCCTACACGGAGGATGTAAAATGGCTCCTTGGGTTAGCTGCAAAGTTAGGTAAGGCTCAGAGCAGTACTTCAGCAGAAATCCACTTCTTGGGATTTGGACCATGGGGGGGAAAAAGCTCTCCTAAGAGTGAAACTTCAAAGACTGGGTGAGCCTGCTGTCTGATTCCATTTCTGAGGGTTTCAGAAGATCCTTGCTGCTCTTCTACCCAGGCAGTCATCCCTTTTCCGGGTTCTGTAGGCATGCTACTGTATTTTGACGCACTGGAAGCACATGGGGTTGGACAGGGCTCAGAACTTCCACTCTGTAACAGTAACTGTTTCTCTTCCTGTTCCACTCTATCTCATAGGTATTCTTCTCTTCTTTGGGTGCATTTATGCCTTCTGTGAAGACCTTTTATAGGAGTAGATGCTTAACCCACGAAACATTTGGGTTTCCTTTTCCTTTTTTGAGGGGGATTTGTTTTATTTACACTTCACTTTGCTCTTTTTTTTTTTTTCCATCTTATGTTCTTAATTCTTTCATCAGCAGTAAGAACTTAAAAGCAGCTCTACAAACAGCCTGTCCAGTGGCATGACTTCTGCTGTCAGGGGAGCTCCACTGCAGACAGCAGTGGGGAAGCTTGAATCTCCTTCCAGCATCCACCAGACTTGGGTGCTGGTGCTGCAGGTGCTTCCTAGATGGGCAGGCTGGAAGACATAGGAGGAGGTGCGGGGTATTCTTTTCTCGGTAGATACCTCGCCACACCAGTTTTCTTTCATGTCTCCTTTAAAGACAGGTAAACTGGGAATATCAGTGACTGAGTGGTACTTGGTCTCTACTCAGACCTGATGGATATATCAGAATAATTTCTTATCCCCATGAGTTCGCTAGACTCTTCCCTAAGCCTGCTGGAGGATACATTACACTGAGAAGAAGGTGCTCCAAGTCCAGGTTCTTGCTGGGAAGCGCATGATTTTTTGAGTGTCTCTTACCTTAACACTGTTGTTCTGACCTCTCCTTCCTGTGCAGGTGTAAACTACGTGCATCAGTTTTGTGTTGGTGCAGCCAAAGGGGTGCTGAGCCCTTTTGTGCTGCAGGAGATCATCATGGAAGCTCTCCAGCGGCTCAACCCTGCCCATGTGCACAACCACCTGCGCACCCCAGCCTTCCACCAGCTGGTGCAGAGGTGCCAGCAGGCCTACTTGCAGGTAATCTGTGGTGTGTCTTCCTGCCAGGCCGCTGCCTGCCCTGCAGGAACTGCCTGCATGAGCACGTGCAGAGAGGGGAATGGGCCTTGGGTACTGGTAGCTGAACTGGTGCGCTGCCTAATGCGTGCCTTGCCCTCAGCAGGGACTGCAGCAGGCACAGCTTGCCTGTGTGGAGGCTGCATACGAAGGACCACACTGTGCTGATTCTTCTAAGGCCTCTTGCTTCCTGTGCTCACCACACTGGATGGAGTGGTTTTATGTTCCGTCTTCTTTCTTTCTCACTCCGAGTGCCACACAGGTCTTAACTTTTTCCTTGCTATGTTTTCAAGCCACCTATCCAACTCTTCCTAGCCTTTTTATTCTGTCCTCTTTTGTAGTCTGTCTTTACCACATCACAAAGCCTTGGCATGGCTGGCTGGTGTGCCAGTGCTGGCATTAATAGGGGAAGTGGCTTGGTCATCAACCAGTACAGATGACATACCTCAGGTTTTACAAAGGTTTTACAAGATTTTTACCAGGATAAATGTGTTGCCGTGAGCCAGCTGCCTGTTTCTTAAAACACTGTAAACAGGACACCCTACGTATACCTACTTCTCTGAGTAAGTGACCATAAGGGTGGTTCTGTAGACATACTGTCCAGGTTTGGTTAGCTGTCCTATCACCTGGATGGTATTTCTGGGAAGTGACAGCTTTTTTTTTTAGGGAAACATTTCTCAAAGGCTGGACTGGCAACTTTGGGGCCTTATTTGATAAACTGATGGAAGTAGCAGATGATGACAGACTGCTAGCCCTAGAGGTATTTTGTAGCAACTTAGTGCAAACCTCAGTCTTGCCGTACTCCTCAGTGCAGATGATGTCCAGTGAATGTGCTGGTCCCCAGCACATTCCCCACGTGTGACCTGCAGAATGAATGGTGTGAGGGCTGGATGCTGGTGGGAGATGGAGAAGGGCTTTAGCTGACCCTTTTGTTCTGTACTGTGCCACCAAATGGTGTTCACAAAGAAGAAAATGCCTGCTGATGCTGTGTAGTGCATTTTGGTACTCTGAGGGTGGCGGTTGCCTTGGACACGTTAGGATGTAAGATACAACACTACTGTCTTTTGAGCTAACTCTCCTCTCTGTCAGAGCCTCTGAGTCTCGGGACCTCTCATGGGGTAACATGGTCGCGTGGCATATCACCTTTGGAGCTCTTGAGTCCTGCTAAGAATGTCACCAGCTTGCGGGTGGTGAGCAAATACCTTAAGGCTTTTTCCCTGTTTCCATCCAGTACATCCATCACCGGCTGATCCATCTCATTCCAGCTGACTACGATGACTTCGTGAATGCCATCCGCAGCGCCAGAAGCGCCTTCTGCCTGACTCCCGTGGGCATGATGCAGTTTAATGATATTCTCCAGAACCTAAAGCGCAGCAAGCAGACAAAGGAGCTGTGGCAAAGGGTGTCTCTGGAAATGACCACCTTCTCACCATGACAGCAGGCGGAGCTCCATGGACACACAACCCTTTGCCCCGCATAGTTGTAGTTCCATTTACACCATCCTTCCTTCTGGTGTCTTTTTTATTTTAGTTTTAACTTGTTGGAAACCACTGATTTGATGTATTTATACCATGACATTCCTCTCCAGCACTGTTGCGTGTTGGCGCTCTGCTTTGCTCGCTCTTCCTCCACCTTCCCAGTGGGCTACAAGCTTCAGAGGCATCAGGTAATGAGAAGGAAGTTGAGCTGGCTGCCCTGTGGTGTAGTCACTGCTTTTTTCCCTGAGCCCCTGGAGGCTGTCCTGCGAGCAGTTTGCAGTGTGATTACACACGTGTTTGAGGGGTGGGGGAGTCTGTCTGTCTTAAATATTTATTTTGGCATTTATAAATATGTAAACTTTTTTTTTTTTTTGTATGGGCTTCTCTTACTCCACACACCATCTCCTGTTGGGAGAGGCTGGGACTGCTGTGCACAGCCAGTGCTCCCTCCATTCCTTTCAGCACCTCCTGCTGAGAGAAGCTGAGACTGGAGTAGCAGGGCCAGGGCCACCTCTGCAGCTTTCTGCTCTGCTGATAGCAGAGGCTGGAGCTTGGGCAGTCAAAGTCCAAGAGGGCCCTGAACTGCCTGGAGACTGCCAGAAGTGCTCAGGCTCTTTCTCAAGAGTGTCCCTCACTGGGCACTCCTGGCTCTTAGGATGTTTTGATCCTGGTTGTTCGGAGTTGTACAATCGTGTTTCTTTTGGCTGGGGTATTACTCTCCTGTAATCAGTTTCTTATCCCTTATCTCTTCTCGTTTCCTGATTAAACACTCGTTTTCTTAGACTGACTCTCTCTTCTCTCTGCTGTGATGTTGACAGTGATGGAACTGGCCAGCTGTGTGTCAGTGGGAGCTCCTGTGAGCTGATAGATAGCTGTCTTGCCTTGGGAAATAGCAGCCAGCACGAGGCAGGAGGCCAGAGCCAAAAGTTTCTTGCCTGGTACTGCTCTGAGAATGACATGTGTCTGCAGAGGCTGAGGGGCGTGAGCGCAGCTGATGGCCTGCAGCATCCTGGTGCAGCATCCACACTTCTGCCAGCCTCTGGATTCCTCTTCCAGTGTGGACAGCAGCAATACCGTGTGGTGATGGGCAGCTCTGTATTTCCAAAACCTTATGCAAAACAGTAGCTGCTCGCACTTGATTTAATTGTTAAGGACTAGTGGTGTGCTCCCGTGAGTTTTAAGAGGTACTTGGTGAACTATCCCAGAGATCCAACAGGGACAGTGTTGCAGAAAGTTAATTTTAGAAAGCTTTTATTTTTGTGCCAAGGAAATTTTAAAGGCTACTGTCGTCAGTAAGCATACAAGCACAGAAATTTCAGGGTTTTTTAAATTGGTAATCAGAGAATTGACGGATGTTAAGAATCTTAATGTCTCAATAGTAATATATTTTGCTTCTTACTTGGATTTAAGCAATGGCAATAGGGAGCTTTTAGTTTCTGCGAGGTAAAAATGTATGCCTGTGTGATCTTTTCAATGATGCTCTTAAGAAATAAGTTAACTAACTAACTAAGTAGGGCAAAGCAGATGAACAGGCTCCTTTGGTTTTCTTCCTGTACTACACAGGCCAGCGAGTGTAATTAAGGTTGTGCTTTTGATTGTACAACAATAACTATTTAAATATCTCCTTAGAGCCCTTTGTATACCTCCATAAGGTGTTCTGCTGTCTAGTTACATGCTAATTATAAATGCTGATGCTTGTAAAAATATGTTAAATTTTGTGTTTTTTAAACTAATTCTGTGTTGGTTGTGAGCTGCCTGTTATTGAGCAGAAGTCCAAGCTTTTGAGAGGACAGCCCCATCTCTGGAAAGTCTAGGTTCCTGGAGCACTTTCTCTGGTTCTTGTATGTTCCGAACTGGGAAAGTAGTTTGGAGAAAAAATGTTTTTTTTTAATAAAGTCTAATCTTTTCCTTTCCACTTACACTTAGACCCTGAATGGGCAAGCTTTCACACTCTCACAATTAAAATACATCAGGAGCATGAGAACATTGTCACCAGTATCTTTGGTTTGAGGAAATACAGTGGAGTTGCTCACAGTGAGGTTAGAATGGAATTTACAGGGAAGTGTACTTGCTTGCTTTTTGTGTAGTCCCCATAAGCGTGTAAGAGAAAAGAAATAGCAATACCCATTTTCTTCCACTGTGCTCAAAACTCTCTCTTTGTTTTACCTGCTCCAGTCCTTATACAGAGATTGCACTGCTTCCATTTGACAGACCCTGTCAGAGTTGTCTTCCAGCAGCTGCAGAGCCCATGCAGGAAGAGCCAGGGTATCTCACCTCAGACTGATGTCGACCAAACAAGCAGCTCAGTGGTATGAGCCACAGGTCAGTAGTTTCAGAAATTTCCAGTCTTTGCTCTGAAAAAAGAGAGTACTCAGATGTAGCTGTGAGAAAGAGGAGCTGGGTGGCGATGCTGCCTTCTCATTTATTCACATCTGCCTGAACATGCTCTACGCTGGGTCTCTGGATCTGTTCATCGTTTGTTGTTCCTGAGCTGTATCCTATGGAAATGTACCTGAGCAAGGACAGGAAGATGGTGAGAAAGGAGATGATTTTTTTTTCCTGCCGTGTGGTGGGTAGACTTTGGAAGTAATCTTTCCCTTATATGAGATTAAGTGAGCACCGGTGGTCCCAGGTGTGTTAATTTACCATTAAGTTAGAAAAAATAATTCCCAGTGCAATCTTGTTAGTTTGGTCACTATTCCAGGTGTGGGGAAAGTAGTTAAGCTTAGAAATTCTGAAGACGCTTCAGCAGAAAACCTGTGAAAGAGCAGAGGTCACAGCCACCCCAAATTCCCTTTGACTTTCAGTTAACCATTTTGTTTTTTCACTCTGAGTACACGTTCTCTAGGGTCCAAACCCTCACCAGCAACACATGTGCTCAGTGCAGTTTAGACTATCTGCCAGGCAGCTGCCTACTCTAGAGTTCTTCCAGCATAGCAATGTCTTTTATGTAGCTGAGATGCTGTTTTATTGGGGGGGGGGGGGATTGGCTACTGCTACTTCTCAGGTTTGGCAACAAATGCTGAATTTAGTCAGCATTAATAGTGATGGGTATTTATCCACACTTATGTGAAGGTGGATGAAATTCTGTGACAGGTGACCTTGCAATGGGTTATTGTCTCGTTTGCTGAAGTTTGCATCCATTCCTTGAAGGTGGGCGGCATGAGGTCTTTAGATTTTATGTCTTCCTTGGTCCCCTGTTTACGATGACTTTCTCTTCCTTGCCAGATTTATTTTTCACATGTGACCATAGGAAATATTTTTTTCTCTCCCCTTCTCTGAAGAAGTTAGTGGCCATTTAGTGTCTTTTCCCCTTACCTGTACGTGGTCTTGTCCTTAAAAACAAAGCTGTATCTAGGACAGTAGCATACCTAGAACTTAATTTTTTGATCCCTGCATAATTTCTGAGTCTTTAGGGGTAACATCTTGGCTTTATTGACTTGGTAAATGTGCCACAACTACAGCTGGACTTTTGGCTATTTGGCTCATCCAGAAGGAATGGTGTGATGTTGTGTTCTTACACAGTGGATAAAACTGTGCTTGCTCCACATCTCTTGCTACAGAAACACCTTTTTTTGGTATGACTCAGGTAGGTACACCAGTGTCTGTGAGGGTCTCCTTCCCGCTGTAGGGGAACACGGAGGTCATAGTCACCTTCAACCATCTTTCTTGCCTGTGAAAGTTTTCCCTTGGAAGTCTTTCCCAGGAATATGTGTTAGCAGAACATTACTTGCCTTTGGACTTCAGTGTCTTTGCAGCCAGTGTTGGAGCTGTCATCTGATGATGTGACATGCCTAGCAGGTAGGACTAGAGTTAGATGAAAAGTGCGTGTCTTTATATGCTTTCTTTACTTTTATTTGGGATATGTATTCTGTGTGCCCTAATTAGAGCACCATATGATGTGATTATGGTAAAGTAACAAGAAAGAGGGTCTTTCTTAAATAGTTCCTTTTTTGTTTACTACCTTCCCTCTCATGCCCTAGCGTAATTCAGATACGGATTTTGAACTCCTTTCTGATTCTTGTTCCCATTTTAAGGGTACTTGAACTTGAGGCAAGGTAGGCAAGGCTCCTGTCAAGGAGCGTCATTAATCTGTGAAAACTGCAAGTGCAGTTTGGGGATATTCTGTGCTAGGGTTTCAGTTTGAGCCTATGATTAATTAAAGCGTTTTCTCAGGTCTAACTGCCAAATGCAAGCCTTGTGAGCTGTCACAAGGTAACGTCACTGCTGCGTATTGTTAATTGTTGGTACAGTAACAGTGTCTGTGCTCTGTAAGCAATTGTTTCCTGTTCAGTGTTGCCTGTTTGCAGTTATAGCATAGCTACTTAATACTGTACAGTCTGCACTGCACAATTACTCTATTGCTGTAAGGGGATGGTGAGCTATAAGGGGGGAAAATGCTAGTAATGCATTAAAAAATCTGTTGTGTATAGTATGTGTACGTGGATAGCATGCAGTATGAATATGGAATGGTCCCTCATAATTTCCTTTGATATCATGCTTTACTTTGCCTTGTTTAAGTCAAGCAGGAGTGTATCACTGTTAGCAATGCTGGGGCTTTAAGGGCAACAATTGTGCAGGGCCTTAGTGTCAACACATTGTTATAAAACTTGACATGCGCCTTTTCCCATACTTGACTAGACAGAATTCTGAGAACAGTCTGATTTATGATCCTTTGTTACTAATGCAAAGTAAACTTGAGCTGGATTTCAGCCTGCTCTTGCAGGGTCAGAATTATGGATATAGGGTATGCAAGCATTTTGGAGAGACTAGACAAGTCAATAAAGTGATATGGATGAGAATGGGGAGGATTTGTGTCTTGAAAGGCAAATATTCTTTACAGGCAACAGTAGCTTGAAGAGATAAAGAAATTATTTGTACATATTTCACAACAGTATTATAGACGAAAGCGTCAGGCATACTTTGTTGTACCAAAACCAACTTGTGCTTTTCAGCGATAAGTTAGTTCTTAAACTTAACTCTAAATGTTTACTCTCTTTTTTATAATTCCACAAGCCATTATGTAACAAGGGGACAGAACCAAACAAGAGTTAAAGCCCAAATAACTGAGAGGAGGGACGGTACCGCTACTCACTCCGTTGCCTACTGAGTGAATGGATTTTTTCTTCCTAGTGTGAGGCAGCCTACTGGAAACACTTGTGTTTGTTAGATTACACTGACTTGGTGGCCTGCTCAGATGCACAGTGAGCCAGCGAAGGGATGAACGACCAGCTTCATTGGGCATGTTCAGGTCAGTTTGTCATTAATTTTCTTACCCTGTTATTACTGCTACAGCAAAATGACCGGTAAGGAACCAAAGGCGTCTCTTAGTCAACTGTGCATTCGAGACCACCGAAAAACAATAGGACCAGCTTATTTGCTCAAGATGCTTGTTAGATTAATGTAACTATAGACTCCTGTGTTTCTTTCTGATTTCCAGTAGCTGTAGGCTTCTGCCAGGATTATGCCCTTGTGGCACTGTCATCATTTTTTTTTTTTAAAGGCAATTTTCATGGATCAGATTGTATGTAGAGTTGAGCTATGCATAGAAATTCTACATAGAAATTCTTCCAGGACCTTTAAAAGTTTTTTTATCCTTTAATTGGAGAATCATACCAGTTGCCAGCATTGCCCTGTGTTTCCTGTACTGAATAAAAAGTAGTCTATTACTAAGTATCTTTCTGATTGAATTCCAGAGGTCATGAATGAGTGAGTAAAAGTTTCAACTTTATCTTGCTGAGCATTCTTTGCTAAGGTTAAAAAAAAAAAAAAAGTTTTCTTAGCATTTATTTTGCCCATTCTCACCTGCCATGCACACTTCCAGTTCTGAAGTGATGTTATCCTGCTACTATTTTAGTAGCAGGACCTTTCTGATGGCTCAATTTTCTATGCATCAGACAAAAAAATATACATTACAAACCAATTTTCAGGTAATGTTCTGGGATTAACAAACATTATCCTTGTCTTGAAAGCTAACTACTTACCATGAAGTTTTCCTTACTGAACAGGGAGTTAAGATAAGGCTTATTTAGTACTTACTTCCACTGTTAAAATGAGTTGTAAGGGTGAGCGATTGTGTCAGTACCTAGTAATCAAAGTATCTCACTGGAAAAGACTTCTGTTGGTTTTTTGAAATTAGACCTTCTGATATTGTAAGAGCTTCTTTTAAGATGTGAGGGAGGCTCTTCCCACAGCTTTGAAGGGATGGCTGGGAAATGGGATGCTTCTACAGCAGTGTGCTCTAAGAGGGAGTTACCAGATTTGGGAATGACTCTTCATCAGCTAAATCAGCTAAGAACATCGTACATCTGGATCTGGCCACAGCAGGTGATTTGTTTTCCATTAATATACGCAGTAAAGAACTAGCATAGCACAGAAGTGATCAGTGGGAAGGGAGGGATAAGTAACAAGGATATAGAGCTTCTTCTTGCTGCCTTGACGGAGGGACCATCACCAGTTTAACAGCCCTGACATTTAGAAAGCCCCTCACACATTTATTCCTGGTACCTTATTATTATTTTTTAAAAATATATATTTGAATCTATTTCCTTGAAAATTTACCACAATCTTGAGATAAAGTATGAAGTAATTGTCTAAGTGACAACCTGTAATGGATTAAAAGAAGGAAGCTGTGTGTAACATCAGCAGTAGCACAGTTCCTGGGATCTTTCTGTGTAAAAAATAATAATAATATGAATACCTGCTCTTTTGATGCTGTATTTGTTTCTGAAGTGCCTGCTGAAGTGAGAGCTGAAAGGTGGTTTTACAATTCTGTCACTACTGTGACTATTTAAATATTTTCTTACCACTTGGATGTAAGGTTACCGTAGGTCTACCCATGGGCTGCTGGCCAAGGCCACACAATGGATGCATGACTGGTCAGAACGTTCACAGCAATGCTCTGTTGCTGCAGCTGGGAGCTACTGCAGCATAGCTGGGAATAGCTCAAAAGTCATCACTAGTACAAACCAGTAACAACGAGTCTCCAACACGGGTTCTCTGTGTCGTGCTGCCACCTGCAACCCTATAGATGCATGTGCAGAGAAAGACACCTTCGGTGCACTGTTACTGCTGCAGAAAGAACTTATACTTGTAATTAAAACAAACACCTCCCAGATATCAGCTGTAAGAGCTGGAGTAGGATTTCCATTTTTTTTGTCTTTACCGTTTTACCAGCTGACGGTCCATGACATCACTCCAAAGCATGACAAAGAAGAAAAATAAGTAGTACATTTATTGAATCCACTTTCTACTACTTCTAGCTTTTATTCAGACACTTGTGCTCAGTTTCGAGAGCCAAGAATTTCTTCATTATCATTCAATGTGAATGATGCTGTACATGATCCAGTGCAGGAAGTTGGGCTCTTCTCTCCACCAGGAGTGAGAGAGGTTTTTCTAGTCTTTCTGTCCTGTTTTTTTTTTTTTTGGCTGCACAAAATAACCCTTTCCAAGGGCACGTGAAATAAAATACTATATTGCATACTTTATACATTTACATACAACGGTAAATGCACCATTCATTCAGAAATACACAATACCTAAGGCTCAATGGAAAAGCTTGGTTGAAGCAACTTTTCTCCCCCAACAGGAGAAAAGGAGCTCAAGACAGTTGTGGAAGTTCCCATGATCTGTGTTCGCATGGATCCTGCCCCCCTCGAACTGCAGCAATCGTTATGGGCCATCTGTATCCAGGAGAGGGGGGATGATGGCCCACATGACTTCAGAAACTCACGGCTCAGCAACAGAAAACCTGTACAACCATGACGGAGGATTTCCTCTGAGAAAAATTATCTGGCAACTGCTGGAGGAGGCACAGCACCTTAGTGTACTTACTTGACTATGTGCAGAAATAGTAATCTAAACAAGGAGCCCCTTTTGGATACAGGAAACCACTTAGAACTCTAAGCTTCCCCTTTATCTCTGAATGATACTTACTCTTGACTGTTTTTTGCATTTCTCCTTGCATTGTTGGACTGCAGGGGGACTAAACAGGTGTTAGCTATCAGCATACATGGTAGAGACCCTGGAGCTGTTGAAAAGACACAAATGTTGCTTTTTTCAAAAAAGCTGATCAGACACAGAGAATTGAACAATCTGTTTCAGCCTTATTTAACAATACCTGAGCTTTGCCTCCCCCAGCTGCTGTGCTCTGCTAACACAGGCCTCAAAAGTGCTCTGAAGGGGACTTACCATTCCTTCCATTACCTTCTGAAAAGGCTAAAGTCCCTACAGAGAAATATTTGCCACGTAGTCACATATGGCAACCTTTTCCCTAAGATAAGAAAATAATTCTGTGTCAGTAGCTGCAGCTTTGCCTTATCTCCCACTGCCCATTGACCAAAGTCATTGGACACCGTATCGCACCTGCAAGGCTGCAGATAAGGAGAGGCAATCTTATTTCTGTTACATGTCTCTTAAAAGGTGCAGTCCTCACTACCCACACACAGCAGCACTGTAAGTAATAACCATGGCCACTGTCTTCCACATGGGGAGGAAGAAGGTGTTCTTGTACCTTGCTGTTGCCACACTGCTAGCTAAAACTGGGGTTCAAGGGACCAGATTGCCTTTTATTAAGCTGCTCCTCTTTTCTCAGCAGTGGGCTCAATACCTTACTTCTTAAATCTTTTTTTTTTTTTTTTTTCTGGACTCGTAAGAGAAAGACATCAACCCTCCAGCTAGTGCCCATTTCATATACTGAGAAGAGTAATTTAAACATAAAATGTTAACTACGCTCTCTCCTGCTTGAAGTAGGGCAGGCATTACAAATCCTTCCTGCAAGTAAGAGTCAGAGTGTAACACATCAATAATACCCAAGAATGAGATTTGTACTCCATGCCCCAGGGCAGTGTCAGAGGTAGCAGCCCTTCCCAGTGGCAGGGAAAGGTTCCACGTGCACGTTCTCTGCCTACTGCTCATTTGTCCAGTTGTTCTGGCTTGACAAGAGATGGCATCATAGCACATGTTGGAGCACCACACATCCCAATGGCACTGGGGACAAGGGAGTCCCCCTCAGCTCCAGCTGGAGTTCTGCAGTTCCTCCCGCAGCCAGGTTGGAAGGGGCTGTCCAAGTCTGTTCATCAGCTTGGATAATTCAATGTTGTGCTCCCGGTAGAAGTCTCTTAGGAACAGCCGTGACTGTGTGGAAAAGACAAACCACATTAATGTAAAAGAAAATGTTACCCTGAGCACATTCCTGTCCCTGTTCCACAGCTCATTTCCTACCACTGGTGGTAGGAAAATCCAGGTTTGTTTGCTCATTGTGCTTCATGTTTCTGTATCTCTTGCTGCCAATAAATTTGAGACAGTTACTCACCGAGGAGTCCATATCAGGGTATTTTCTTCCTTTACTCTTTCCTAGGCATTTAGTCTTTCCTCCATCTAGCAGCTGGCACCAAAATCCTTTTGCTTCATCAAATCTGAAAAGGACACTTGTGTTTATAAGATATAGCAACATGCTCAATTAGTAGCAGCAGAAATTAAATAACTCCACAGCTATTTTGCATTTCAATGCTTAATTTTTTCTTTTTTGGTTTTGTGCTATTCAGTTGGTGTTGTTTTTATTACTTCACTACTGCGACAAAAAAATCCTTTACAACCAC
This sequence comes from Heteronetta atricapilla, assembly GCA_011075105.1. NCBI lineage: Eukaryota > Metazoa > Chordata > Aves > Anseriformes > Anatidae > Heteronetta > Heteronetta atricapilla. The sequence continues at coordinate 15,749,563 of CM021736.1, read as the reverse complement.
ACTTGGTTCAGCTTTATGGAAATAAATTAGAGAGGTAACTTGGTGTTACAACATTTGTCTGTCAAGCTTTGGTGAAAAAAATCAATATTTTAGTGTATATAAAATCATTTTAAAACGTCTCTTTAGTTGAGAGGTGTTAGACAATTCCCCTGTGTGTTTAAAGCTTCGGTGCTTCTTCTCTTGCTAAAACACAGGTATAAGGCAATATTAGGAACCATGTCAGGTCTATCCAGTGCCTCAAAGATGAGCTTGAGGGTCAAACAAGTACCAAACTCTGAGACAAGCTGACCAATACTGCTTCTTTTCTGACCCTGGGTGAAGGGGAGGGGAATCATAACAGCCAGTATCACTGCTGTGAATAGTCCATTTAATATCATGAGACGTGCTTCAGCAAGTAAGGCTTTCAAGTAAGCTGACATTTCTTCAAATATGCACACACCCCTTTAGAAAACTCCTGTAGGAGGAGAGGGCCTGAATTGGTACTACTCTCTTTAGTGTTGAACAAAGGGCAATCGCACACCGACACATCCACCACCCTCAGCTAGCATAGGCTGATAGCAGCGATGTGAAAACAGGTTTCAGCTGCAGAGAGCAATATTAGAAGATTCAAGATCGCCAGCGGGCTTACAGAGTTTCTGCCGAAGACTGATATTGCTACAGTTCACCTTGAGCTAGGACTTACTTAATCTGTTCAGATTAATTGCACTTACACTGTGGACAACAATCACAGTAATGGCTGAGTAACGTCCTTCAACTTGGCAGCAGCAAGGTACTGCCTCTGCTAACTCTTCCTCAGACAGCTCTGGGCACCTGTCAAGTCCACGTCTTCTGTAATAATAAGCTCTTTACCTCGAAACTGTGTGTTGTGTCCCTAATCTCCATCTAGATGAATATAAGAGCAGCCTGTCACACATTTTATCATACCTTTTTCTGCTTTCTGCCAGATTTGATGTATAACACCAAGTGTAAGGAACTCTAGTAATTCCAGCACCTTTAGTGAAACCACTAAGACCAACTAGAAAACATCATAATTACTGCTGTGAGCAGCTTCATGCTTCTCCATGACAGTGCCAAAAAAACAACCCTTCCCTTTCATTTCTGGAAAGACTAAGTGATGATTTCAGTCTAGTATGTCATGCTATCCAAACACGACCATCTGAACCTAATTTTGGGGTTTAGACATAACCTCTGAAACCTTGGCAGGTCTTGCAGTCAGAGGTAAGACATATTCTTCCTATCAAGTTAGTATCACACTTGGCTAAGAAAGCAGCTTCCCCCAAAACAATTCCTTACCTGAGGGCCTGGGTGTAGTTGAAGAGCGGTGTAACTCCCAAGAACTTCTGGATGTTGTCCATTACAGAGGCAGGGTTGTGTCTCAGCTCCTGACCATCCACAATGAGAATCTGAAATAAAAGCAGCCACCTTAACCTCTGACAGCTTGTGCTGAGTGTGACATTTGTGAGCTTTCTGTCTCTCAGAACTGCCCTGGGCCTTCACTCACGTGAGTAGTCTACTGACATCGGTCTATTCCAGAGCCACATGGGGGAATGCGGCCCAATAAAGCCCAACAGGCTTTGCTTAATAAACTTGTCTTTGGTCAAACTTCCCCGTAACTGGGCACTGAGGCGCAGCAGTAGCATATGCTTTATAGATTGTCTCATGTATCCTTTTTCAGATGTCAACCATTAGGCTAAGTATTCTTCTGTAACCTAAGATTACTCTCCTGTTACATGTATGATAGACAATAATGAACACTTGTGCTAATAAATTACCTATTCCAAAGAACACAGCAGAAAAGCAGTCACGTGAGCTGAAGTCTGGGCAAAGGAGGAGACCCTCACCCACAGCAAGTACAAGGATGGTGTACCAACACAAAGGTACCACCACGAAGAGCAGCCATACAATGTGATTTCGTTATTTAAACAGTGACCACGCCGTTGGTTTCACTGGCTCTATCATTCCTCACAAGAATAGTAAAGCAATGAGATTCAAGCCCATGAATGTGACGGTACATTTTATGTAGGAACAGTTGATGTTTGCCTGCTCCAGCTCCACAGACAGGGAGGAACGCATTAACTGTGAAGGAGGCAGGCTGAGCTCTTAGTTAAATTCCCAGTTCTCACACACAGAAGACATGGGTGGCAGTATTTATCACGCTGTCCTGAAGGAGTTCCTACTCGCCACAACTTCTCCTTGCAATGTGGCACCAGTGACTTCTTCCTCTTTCTGCTAAATATTCCATGACAAATAGCTGGATTGCACCAGTCCTATTCTGACAGTACCCAGGGATATGGGTCTTGCTTTGTTCTCCCTTTTCTCTTTTAGTCTTGGCAGATCTATCACGTGCAGTTCATTCTCTGCCAAAAGAGCGGCCTAAAGTGACTAATGGGCATTGTAAGACCGCTGGAGTACAGACTGTCTGAGCAGAACTGCAGTAACAAAAAGGAATTGAAAAAATATTTTCCCACCCACAATGTAGTGGACAGCTTATAAATGTCTTGGGAATTTAGAGACAGAAATAGTCTGTAGTGTATATTAATTGACCTTTTTCAAATTTATACACAAAACTCAGAAACCTGACATGTCTGCAGTGAAATTTCCCCTCAGCAGACATCTAAAGACTTCACAACATGGAAACTGCAAGTGGCAGAGTCTAAGAGCCTCTCTTTAAAGCAAGGAAACCACAGCAAGTGGATGAATACCCGCAGGGCCTGTAGAGGGTCCCAGGGCTGCAGGCTGCCTAGATGAAAGGGAGTGCTGACACTGCTGTTCGTCCTGAACCTCTCAAGCCTGGGGAGCTGCCTGGGAGATCACAGAATTGCCTTGTACTCATTTACTTTTACAAATGCAGTAAAGTACAAAATTGAAGTATTCAAGTCTGATTTCTTACCAGCTCATAATAGGAAGAAGCAAGTGGTGGGTTTTGTTCCAAAAGGCAAGACGGAAGGTGAAATGAAAACAGAACATAAGGGGTTGGGGGGGTGGGGTTGGGAGGAGAGAGAGGGGTTTGCTCTCAGCTCCCCAACAGTAAACCTCGAAAGAGACCACTCCCTGCTTTGACATCTCAGTTGCAGGCCAGCCAGCAGTGTCCATCCCCTGGGCCCAAGGGTTTTGCACGATCTCATCCAAACTCAGCAATGTCAAGGCATCATCAGTCTATTTCACCCTACTGCCAAATGTCCTACCTGCCCAGAGGGGTAGTACGTCAGCCAGCGCTCCAGGTGAGTTGAGTACCAGCCAGGGAACAGGCATCGGCTCTGCAGGTTGCGCAGTTCCTGAGGGGCCTGGGATTTTGCAGAGATCACTTGGAAGAAGGTGTAATTGAGCGCCACAGGGTCATTGTGAGCACGCTGGTGCTGAAAAACATAAGCTGAATTAAGGAGCAGGAAAACAAAATTCTACCTTTCCCATGCCAGCTTACACACCAATGTGCAGACCCTTTGTACCTGACTTTGTCCACACCCTGCAGGCAGCCCACATCACCTCCCCTGGCCTGCCTGTGGAAATGGATCCATGGCTTTCTGCCCCACTGGAACATTTGTCTGGCCCTCACCCAAAGAACAGTGTAGGAAAGTTACCTGGTACCATGAGTAGGCTCGGTCAGCAGGGTTGATCAGAACTGTAATGATTTTGGCTCGAGGAAGCAGGGCTGCACCGCGTTTTGGTACCACCTCTGTGTCAAAGTAATTGGCACTCTTCTCAAACATGAAGTCTGTGCTGGCATTGGAGGGGATGGGAAAGAATTCCATGTACCTGCCGAACAGATGGGATGCTGGTGAGCGCCATGGTCTGGTAAAGACAAGGCACTGCAAGCTCTAGGAGAAAAATTCTGTTCACAAAAAAGGCCAGAACCAGACACCTGCCCTGCCACTGACCACTTGTTTAGACCTAAATCATTTGTCTCTTTGTACCTCAGTTCATAGCTGAGACATGGGGTCAAGAGCTTTGCTGTGCCTCACAGAAGCCTGTAAAATCAGTAACACAGAAACTCTAAAACATCTGAATAATGGGAAGGGAGAGGGTAAAGAGGACAAGATTCTGTAAATCACTGGAAGACTGCTCTGCTGGAATTTAAACTTAAAAACTCAGATTGTATCCTAAACACAAACATTGCCCTCTTGCATGTGGTGCTATATTCAGCTCAAGTTGGACGGCTTTTCCAGGGAATGCACGTGAAAGCCTACGCTTTCCAGGCCCATCTATCAGCTAGCAGTACTACTCTGCAGCACGGACTCACGGGAGCTTCACTCAAGTACCAAACACCTTCCAGAATCTTTTCAACAGTCCTCTAAGTGAACAGAGAGGTCACACAAGGTCCTGCATCACTCTGGGAAGGAAATCCCACAGCAGAAATCTTACAGCTGTCCCTCAGAGCCAGACATGGGGGAGTGGTGCCACAGTGCACCCAGCTGTGAAGCTTCAAGCCAGACACACTGGCAGTTTCTCTGCCTGGAAGCAGAGTGGCGTTATAGTGCCTCTGTGGCTTAGTATTTCCCTGCTGGGTGGAAACACCTCACCATAACCGCATACTTGTACAGGCGGAGATCAGGGTATGCACGTGGCCAAAGAGACACTGCAGTCAGCATAAGGCAGGCGGTGACATCTCTGTAAACCTGAGGGGCACAGAACAACAGTGTGGAGGTTGTCCCTTCTGTCCTCTGTGTCTTAACTCAGAACCCAGTAGGAACTTTTCGGTGAGCACACTGCTGTCTGTTCTGCGTGTCAAATGAGAAGAAACCTCACGGCAGTGGTGGGTTCAACAAAGAATCTCTAAATTTTTAAAGCTAAATCATGCCTGTAAGTATCTCCTGGTGAACAGTTACTAGGATCACAAACTACCCATCCTGCTCCTGGGAGTAAACAGTTGGGTTAGCAGGAAAACAACGTGCTAAGCAATAGCAATGAAAACAATTGGTTACAAACGGAGAAGCTACTAATAAGTCTGAGGTGGCCACAGATACAGTCTCGGGAAAAGACAACACGTGCAACTTATCACAGAAGAACAAACGTCAGGATTCTTACCAATCGATTCCTTTATGATAGTTGGGTCCATTGAAAAACTGGATCTCCTCAAAGGTGGATGGACTTGGGAAGTTACTGGTGACGGCTGGATGCAAGGTCAAGAAGAAGTGCACAGCTGTGGTGCCTGCAACAGGAACCAGTTAACAGGACCCGGGTCACACACAGTTGGCTGAATCAAAGGCTTTCTCTGCTCTGCACAGAACAGTCCCAGCTGGGCACACTTCTGTTACACACAGCTCAAGCAGGTTCCAACAGCAGTCACACCAAGCACTTTGGGGCTGAGCATGGCTCAGCAGTTCAGTCCCAGACTTTAACTCATGCAGCTGGTTTAAGTCACCTCCTTAGCACAGCAGCTGCCACCCATGGTGACTATATTGCGTTCTTGCCACGGCTGGGCTACTCCCATCCTTTTTTTTTCCTGGTAGCACAGCCACACTGTCACGTGGCAGAACCCAGACCTGCTAAACAGATGTGACCTGGGCACTGCAGGACAACGTCATACGCTTGGGAAGGAGATGTACTAGGGACATTAGTTTCCTCGGATGAGAATTCAGCTAGAGATACAGCTCGGCCTGCCTCTGCTGTGGATGCTTCCCCTTACCCAGCCTAGCCTGACAACCCTGCTCTGCACCCAGCTGTAGGGCTCCAGCAGGTCAGTAAATTGGATACCAGGGGAAGGTTTTCTTACTGTGCCATTGCAAGCAGCCTGGGCCACAACATAGGAGGGCCCACACTGCACACACACCAACAGAACACAGCGATACCGGCAGGAGACAGCAGTTTGGCCGGGAAAGCTTCCTCCCACAGGCCAGGATCACCATTTGCTGTGCATGGCTGGTGGCTGCTGTTTCAATGCACTACAGAGAAAGCCAAGGTTTGAAGACCTGGCTTTGGCTGAAAAGATTTTGCTGTCTTCAGGACAGAAGGGAGTCCTCAGAACAGTACGAGCAGATGGCCATGTTGCTGCCAACCACAATGCCGCAGCAGTTAAGAGGTGGTGACAGAGGTCAGACAAAAGAGGATCTCAACCTCCTCCTGACAGTGACATGGAGCATGCAGTGCGTACAGAGATCTGTCGCAACAAAAGCACTAGGGGACATTCATCGTAACCTTTGCTAAGCGTGTGTTTAGTCCTGCTGACAGCTTATGTCTTGTGAAAAACTAAGAAAGGTCATGGTTTCTCTAAGCATGTGGGGAAAAGCCAAAACACAGCTCTGCAGGTAGGGCTTTTCCCTGCAAATCGGGACTGATCCAAGGAAACTGCCAACATGCAAAGTGACAGACTTGCCAGATTTAGTTTAGAACAAATCTGAGATTCTCTGAAATATCCTCCGTGGTCATTTGGCAGCTTGCACCAAGGGCAGCCGTACAGATCTAAAACAGAGACCTTTCCAGCTCTCCTCTCTGGAGGAATGAGATGAAAGTTGCAATCTATTTTCAGATAAATTAGAAAGATAAACATTACCAGTTTTCTGAGGTCCCACGATGAGGAACTTGGGGAGTCGATCACACGTTTTCTCTTTGGACCAGATATCCTTGTGCCTCTTATCATCGCAGGGATTCTGCAGCATGTGAGATGGGATTAAGCATTACCACAGGAGCAAATGGAAAGGGGAGGAAAAGCTGGAAGGCCAGTCCTCCAGGGAAGATGCTATTAGCATATGAACACTTCACAGCCACACTGCTGCTCTGCCAGGCATCAAGAAGAGTTAGATAAAACAGGAGGGAACATTTTCAAACTCCAAAGTGATACAGGAGCCAAAGTCCCCCTGAGAGTGTTAACCACAGGTCTCGCCCTATGCAGCCACACTGGGCGGGGCCCCCACGACAGTACAGCTCAGCATCTGTGGAATTCTGGCAGACAGACAACTCTATCACCCTCAGTTAATTTCATCTGCTCATTACCATGCAGAGAGCTGCTGTGCTGGGATAAAATGGAATAAACATGTTTTTATTTAATGAACATGAATTCTGCGGTGTGAAATTACTTTACGATTAATCACATTAACATGCCTGCAAGCTTTTCCAGCAACAAACAGGGCTCCTTCCTCATACACGTAACATTTCACAGTGCCTTGCTCTAATATAAGTCCTTTAATGATCCAAACTTCCACCACCCTCCTTCCAGTCACCTCCAACAGCCATCCTTGCCCCTAAGCTCACACTGTGACTGCGGCCTACCACCCCTGGTCCCCATCCCTTCCACTTTGCCATTTGCCCCCCGCAGCCTGAAGCCACAAAGGTTAAACCTAACGACTTCATGCATGACCACGCTGTGCTCTGGATCAACAGTCTCTCTGCTTTAAGTGTGGGACACACCTCTTGGAAAACCACTAAGAGCGGTTCAAACTGCCTTCTCACCTGCCACAAGGGATTCTTCTCCTGGGGAAAGATTTCGAAGTACTTTTTTGCAAGTTGGACAGGGGGCAGTGTTTGCAGGCGAAGATTGGTCCAGCACTGCACAAACTTGACCAGGCTCTCAAAGGTGTACAGTCCCAGGCGGTCATTCCCGTAGTTAGACAGGTGTGTCATGAAGATGCTGATCTGAAAAGCAGAAGGACATGGGATGATGCTAAATCAGGTAATGGCGTTGTTTCCTCCTGGCTTGTTTGCACTGCCAGGAAGAGGCTGCCCTGCCTGTCTGGGTTGACAAACATACATGTGCCAGTGTACAGCTCAGCAATGATGAAAAATGAAATACATTTAGTGTTTGCAAGGCAGCAGAAACTCAGAACAGAAGGAGGGACATGCGTGGAAGAATGACTGTATGGGTGACTGAGCCCTCCGCATCCTCTGCCTGCTGGTGCAGGGAGGGGAAGGGACCTCAGGAATGGCAGGGGCCCCCACTGCTGAATCCTGGTGAGGCCAGCAGGCAAAAAGAGGCTTTGCTGGCAGGGGGGCAGAAATGGCCTTCCCTCTCCCAGTAGGAAAGAGCAAAAGGAGGAAGGGGGAGACAGACAGATGGGCTTGGATGAAGATGTTTGCTGGTATTCAGGAGGTCTGAATTCAGTTTTCTGCCCAGTGTCACCACGGACCGTTATCAGTGCATCTCAGCTGGAGGTGCTGAGTGATAGTACCTCATTGTGCCTGACCATCCCCAAGACACTGGAAATGAATTTAATCCTGTCCATGAAGTGATCACACCTCAGGGTCTTTGCATATGCAACAGCAAATAGTGGTAGCACTCTGGGACACATTGAAACTGAACGGAGTTAAAGAGTTATCGCATTTGTCTGCCTGTGAATTTTTCACTTCTGGTTTCCTACTGAGCTGACAGGGGCCCTGCCAGACAGGCTCTGGCACCCACACTTCAAAGAGCAGCGTGCACTTGGTGCTGTTGTGCAAAAAGGATGTGCTCAGTTCGACACAGCAAAGCACAGAAAGATCTGGGCCGCAGCATGGAACACACTGGAAGGCAAAAGGATGCGCCTCATGTTGTCATTTTTGAGAGACACCAGGAGGGTGGTGTGATAGCAAAGGGCGGCTTATCCCTTTGACATCCTGGTGGAACATTTAGAGGAAAGGTTTGCTGCACAAAGCGCCTGACCCACTGCCACAATCCAAGCACTGCAGCAGGGAGGACACAGACCAGCACCAGGAATACTTTCAAGATTTGCAGAACAGAAAGCTTGCATGGGACCAAGGTTAGCAACTATGTCTCGAGACTAATTGCATTCGGTAAAATCTTTATGCCAGCCATGGCTCACGGAAGTAATGCTATCATCTGCAGACAATCTCAAGCAACATAACTCACCCGACAAGACCAACCGAAGAGACATTCCCCTGAGCGTGCAGTCACGTCCTGTCACACCCGTGCACTGGTACCCAAGGCCAGGCAGCTTGCTGTGCCTCACCACAGCTACGGCTACCACAACAGCTCTGTGCGTTACTTCTGGTATAACCTACGTTCAAGCCCTGTCTCTTCCTTCCTCCCACCCGCAAGCAGAGATACACAGGACTGGTTTGGTGGTCGAGCATCTCTCCTCTCTCCCTCCCTTCTACTGTCAGCAATGGCATGCTTTCCTTTCTTTCACGCTGAGAAAAATTCAGAGGAAATGGCACAGAAAGCCTCAAATACAGAAAACAGGAGGGTAAGAGCATCCTTGCAATACATAGAAGCAGCAGCTGTGGGCACAGCATTAACCTGCTGGGTGTGCAGTATGAGCAAAAGTGTTTGTCAGGATGATCAGAAAGATGTCCTTTGCTTCTGGGAAACAGAGACTGGGCACAAGGCAGCCTGTCCACTGAACAGCAACGATTCTCTTTACTGACACCAGACCTTGTTCACTCGTCAGAAGATCAAACATCATCTGTTTGCACTGTGGAGTTAATCACATGCACACAGGCTTGGAGACTCCTGCATGTGTATATCCACTCAAAGAGAGCTGGAAGCACCAGAAAGGACTGAAAGAGACTGGTCCAAGTCTGCCATGGATCACTGCTGGGGCCGCGGGGCCAGCCAGCTTTCTATCAAGTCCGTGAGATGGCTCTATCAGTGAGGGAAGGAATGCGAGGGCCTGAGTCACTGTGCAAACACAAGCAATGAAGAGGAGCTTAGAGCACGATCCTCCACGGCTGACAGAGAGAGAAATGCTCCACTGCCAAAAGGAAACAGAAATGTAAACATGGGAAACACAAGGTGTCTGAAAGAGTTTTAAAAGTCACCCTGAAGAGCCAACAGTAATTCTGACAAATAAGCTAATCCTGCACCAGAGCACAATCTTCCCAAACTTTTATGATCACAGATCACTGCCAGCTGCCTTGATCAGCAAATTTTAATGGGCAGCTCTAGAAACTATGTTTCTACAAATTCCTTGGCACAGCCTCCTAGAGCAGCAATGATCTCTTCATTAGTCTGGTAACTGGTTTTCCAAGGCAGACCTAGGGCTCTTAAGTTTCACAGTGGTTATTTCTGCAGGCATTCTTTAAGATCTGACTATTATAAGGTAGGACAAGGTGGAATAAACCCTACATATGGAAACAGCAATCCAGAAAAGCTGGGGTTACAGATCAGTTTCTATCTGACCAATGATGTCAAAGATCACTCCATATGTAAAGCCAAGATTAGGTTTCGCCTCATGACAGACTTTTATTAAGGAGGTTTTATTAAGGAGGTGGATTTGCTTGTTGTGTGTAAAGCTAGCAATTTTGTCTCTGGTGATGGGGGCTGAAGGTTGGCTTCCAGAACGGGAAGTATAAAACCCCTACGGTTTTGTGGCGAGGCTGTTGTAGACTCATACTTCCACACATCATATACCAGGCCAGAGCTGGCATCATTCAGAGAAACACAGGGCCTGTCTGTAAACTACAACCTGTGTGTGATGCACACACAATGCACTGCAAGGGCTTGTTCACTATCAGGGTTCTAGGATTAGAGAGGCACTAAGCTCTAGGGAAAAAAAGAGATAAAAATTAAGCTCATTAAGGGAAAAAGTTTGGTTTCTGATTCACTGAGCTTCTGGAGCCCCAACCAAAGGTGACTAAAGCTACGCATTCAACTCTGCAACCAGAGCCACTGATATTAAGTGACAAATCCCACACAACAAGTACACACTGACTGTGACCAGGGTTCCCACCTAGTCAGAAACAACCTACTTGCATGGTTTCTTACCCAAACTCAGTCAGCACTCAAGGAAAACATATAAATTTCTACCTTCTTACAGAAGGTAGAAATCTGGAAGTTCCAAGAAAAAACATCAGGAATGGCTACAGAGTTAGACATCTTAAAAACACGTTCTGAATCTGTCAGGGCAATGCCCGTTCAGAAGACAGGATGACAACAGGTGCCAAATCAGCTTTAATAAGAAACAAATTCAGATGAAGAATTGAAAATTACTGTACATATGATCAATCAAAAAGAGCAGCAAGTTTTCCTACTGCAGCCAGTAAGTGAGGGATTGCGATCTATGGCTGGAGAGGGCTACAAAGATTCATCTCTTAATTCTATCCATTCAGCATTTTTAAAAAATAACTTTTTTTTTTTTTTTTGTCTCTTGACACCTAGCACATGTTCCCAGCTTCAATGGGAAGTGAGAAATGCATGGGATTAGCCATCTGTGGCTGAGAAATGGGAAGTGGCTGCAGTGTGTTGGGGTTACTACAGTAGTTTGGTGGTTTGATGGAACTGATTAGTATTAAAGGGGAAAGAGAAACAGCTGTGTCAGACCCAGATCTCCCCACACTGCCTTAGGGTGACAGCTATATCACAAAAAACAGCATCCAGAAATTGCTTCAAGTACATACATTTTGAAAGAAAGCGGAGAACATCCCATAACAAAAGCCCAGAGAAAGCACTTACTCTGAACAAAAGACACCAAGGCACATCTCACCTCTGATTCATGAAGGTGCAGCAGCCTAGGTAACACCCACTCCGTGTTGGGCCATGCTCAACACATCGCCCTGGCTAGCTTCTAGCTGAGGAGTGTTGTGCTTGTCAACACCCAAACTGATGCTTCCTTGGCAGTGTGCAAAGCAAAGCAGCCTTAAGTAGCAAGTACTTCCTTGGCCCTCTTTTTCACAGCTCTTTACAGAGACTGGGAATACCCGCAATGCAATAGGTTAGTACGCTGAACCCCCCATAGGATTCAGTCATTTCCCATGTCATGTGCATTAACTGAGACACCCATGTAGTGATTCCCCTTTCAGATGAGCTTACTGGGTTCAGGAGGACTGTCAGGAAGAGTTCACCACCACGAATGCTCTTGTCCAACTCCTTCGAGCCACCAGGATATTCATTATAGAAGATAGTGTGAGTAAAAAGACCACAGGTCTGTCGAGGCAAAACCTGAGGGAGAAAAGCAAAATTAGATTAGGTGCAGATGCAGCAGAAATCTACACGTGAACATGTCAAAGCACCACTCTGTAGATCAATATAAAGAGTAAGGGATATAAGTAGCACAGGATCAGAGGACTCTGATATTTCTCCCAGCCATTTACTCATCACAGTGCAAACGAGTCAGTGGAACCTCAACTTAGTCTAGTTGTGCTTCATTTTGCTCTCTGTTCAGTACTGACCTCTGAATTATACTGATAAACAAAAACTGGCTCTAGCCAAGTTCCTTCACTTCACTCCATGATTTTGGAAACACGGGTGACACTGAGATTAACGTGCCTGATGTAGGTTACCAGGACAGTGTCCCTCGGGAAGGAATTCTGCCCTGCCCAGGAGCCCATGGGCTCCGCTCCCCCAGCTGTGCTCACCATGATTCCATTATGGATGAATCCACGCCGGTACCGGGCAGGTCGCAGGTGTGGGTATTCCTCTGTGCTCGTTACCTGGATGCTCCAAACAGATTTCCATGCCTCATAGAGTTGTGTGTGGACAGGATAAACCCCAGAATGATGTGGAGCTACAGCATAGCCCAAGTCTGTGGGAATCCCATGCTCCTGAAAGCAGAATATGCAACTTGATCATTCAATATTGAACTAATATCCTTACTAGGGATCATATTTAGCAACAGCCTTCAAGTTGGAGCAAGGGGACAGAATAATTTGAAATCTCTCTGAATTGAGAAGCATGAAATGCTTCTTGTACTTCTTGCATTATGCATCTCCAGAAATAGGAAGGGTGATTCCATATCAACAAGGACATTCAGCACTTGGAACAGCTGCTGCAAGAACAGTCTTGTAGCTTGCAGGTATGATAAGTCAGATTAATTCAAAGCCTCAGGTCAGGCTCCTTGGTTACTGAAGACAAACTAATCAATGCTGTTAAGTGACACATCTCACTCCCACAATGCCTAGATCTAAGTCACTAGAGGAGGAAAACAAAATTCCCTTAACTGTTACAGAAGGAAAGGAAGACAACAGCTGGGATCTGCCCTGAAGACAGCAATTCGAAGAAAAGCAGGCATGAAGTAAGAGGCTGTTCAGGCTGAAGATATTGGGCCTGAAGCTATACTAAAATTACAGGAAATATCTGAATTTCATGGTTTTTAATTCCACTATGTGGTTCTGGTAGCAATATGAATGATGACAGCTCTGCCCTCATGGTGCACAGTATAACCAGAGCCCCTAAATGAAACAACAGCCTTCCCTTCCCACTCATAGCCTGTTTTATGTTAAATACGTATAATTGTATTCTGCGCTTTGTCTCTCGTTGCAAGAAACTGCAATGTTACTTAAGCATGAATAGAAGGAGACAAAATTGTTTCTATAATGCTGCAACTGTGCTCAGAATTCAGGATCATTCCAACTCTGCATGTGTCATGGGAACATGAGACAGCAGCCTGCTATTCCCAAGGGGATTACCATCAACAGAACCAAACTAGGGGTGAAAAGGACGTATCTTTTCAGAGAAACATGTACACTATATTCCACTCCGTGCTGTAAGCACAAAGCAGGCATTGTCTCAGCAATGCAGGATGTTCAAGGTTTCCCCCCTCCACTGCCAAAACCCAGGGAATTTCCCCTGGACTTCCTAGATAAGTGACTCCCTCCAGCGCTGTCTGGGGAGGCCAGAGCCAGGCCTGGTAGCACACGGAGCATTTTATACTACCAAGCAGGGTGACTTCATACAAAACCACTGTGTACAAGGATGGAACAGGAAATGCTTTCTCACTGCCAGGGTTTAAACATTAATTGGATTTGGATGGTAATGCTACAACAAGTTCACACCTCAGCAAACCAGAGCCTAGGGATTTGCACCCTGGAATGTGGCGGAGCTGCCTGGAGCCATGCAGGTGCCAGGAAACACTTCCCACTGCACAGGCAGGCATGCGAATTCTATTTCTTGCCTGAAGACAGCAGGAGGCATGCACCTATTTAAACTTTCAGGGCTGGCTTTTTTAAATGCAGCTGTGTTACTAGGCTAGTATTTGTGTTCAGCAGGGTCTGAGCAGCTGTTCCGTGGGAAGAATACTTTAGGATTAGTACCATAAAGGAGATAAACTTTGATGCCCCTTACCACAGCAAACTGTTTGTTGAGCTTCATCTGCTCAGCCAGCACAGTGACGTTGTGGAAAAGATGAGGCTGCATGTGACTCCACATGTGAGGGAACCACCAGAACTCCTTCCTGTGCTTGAGCAGCATGTCATCCCCTTCATCTTCCTCATCTGTACCTACAGAGAGCAGAAAAGGAAGTCTAAAAACACAAAGCAGAAGAGGGGCTCAATGTTTCTAAGCAGCAGCTAATCCCCTGCAATGCTGAGTCGTTCCAACAGAGAATCAAGATTTAATGTGTTATGCACACACACACACACACACGGGGAGCAAGGCAGGGAGCTGCCAAAAGCTGCACGTGTAGAAGAGATGCATCAAATCTGTCGAGAGCCACTGGAGAGACGCATGGGAATGTGCCCCATACATTGCCATAGCACCATGCAGCAACTGCAAAGATGTGGGCTGTACAGAGGTGTGGGGACAAAGAGGTGCCAGGAGCTTGCTTACCTGTGTGGTAGAATTTCCCTGAGAAGCCCAGGTTGAAGGTGAAATTTGGGACTAAAGTTCTCAGCTTATTCTGGGTGCTCAGTAAAGCCTGTTTGAATTAAAGGAAAAAGAAACATTCATACTCAGTAGTTCTGTAACATTCCTCTGAGCTCTGCTGGTGCCCAGTTCAGCCTGAAGTATCACAGGGAATGGGGCTATGGTACTGTTACCTGTGGGTTGGAGCAGGGTAACCAAGGGTTCCCCATACACAGCCTCTACGTGAGGTACCACCTTGCCTGACCGAACGCTGCCACTTTAAAACCACGGTCACATACATCCTCCACTCACACTCTGCACCTCACTGTAAAGGGCCCAGAGTGTCTGTGCTAAGGCAAAGGGACAAAAATCTCACCTCCATGGAACAGGCCTTAAATCCTCCCAGGCTCAACCTCAACGTTCCCTTCCTCTCCCTTGTGGGCTGGGACCTTGCTATTGAACCCATGACATCCCTGGCTCTGTGTCCCTTGAAAGTGCCAAAATCCTTTTACAGCAGTAAAGTTTCCTGGATTCCGGACAGAAAGCCTGGGGGAGCTGACACTCACAGTCATGTCATCTCCTGCAGGTTCTCACTTGTGTCTGCTTTGTACATCTGAGGTAATTGTTACAGCCAAAGGGAAGGAGCCTTGTGCCCCAACCCCAAGGTCCAGCACACAGAGTAAGACAGCAGACGGACTTGACAGAAAAAAAGCAGCTCAGCGTGCAAGAAAGACACAAACTAATTGCAGCCAAATTTCTCCTGTTATAAAATAGTAAAAAGTGCAGCCCTGAAATGCGTGCTCTGCTACTACCTGTGCGCTTTGGGGAAACTGTCACTGGGGGAGCTCCCTATGGGAGCAGTTCTTAATGGAACAGGGACCTGGCAGGAGAGCTGTTGGCAGGTGACAGACGGTCCTGTCCCACACAGTTACTTACATTTTAATAGCTTTTCTAGAAAAGCAGCGGCTGCACCGAAGTGATGACTACTCAACAGCAGACTTGGGCTAAATGCAAACACACAAGCAACTTGGCACCCAGTACTGCAGAAAGCACACAGACTGCACAGAGATGGGCAGATCTTCCTCCAGCAGCCACCGCTCCCGTGCCGTACGGGGCACAAAGGAGCACAGCAGTGCTGCCTTCACACGGCTCACGCTCTGGAGGCGTTGTTCAGACACTGCTCCCTAGGTACGGGAGGCTTTGGGGACCAGCCTCGACCCTGACCTCTGAAGGGTATCCTGAACGAATCCCTGCCGTCACTACTGTTTCAAAGTAGTGCTGGCCAAGCACTGACCATCACATCAAATTAAAAATGATGGCATCGTCATTTACTTCAACTGCCCATCTACTACACGTGCATCTCAGAGAGAGGTGAGTGCTGAACTACGTGGAGTGCTTTTATCCCAAGGCAGGCAGCCCGTGGCCCAGCCCTCTCACACCTTGCCAGGTGGGAATACCAGACAGTTTATTTCTATGGTGCTGCAGACACTCTCAGTGCTCTCTGAGGCCCTGAAGTAACCAAGCTTTCACACTTTTCCCTAGAAGCACTTAATTGCTTGTTCCACCTCTCCACACAAACACATTGGCATCACCAAATGCAGCCTGGGACAAACTTGTAACAAAGATCCCCGCTCCTAACATGAACACATGCCTACTGCATCCTTACCCCAGTTCCCACCCCAGAGCGGTATTTTGAGGGACAGATGGTACATGGCATCTCCAGAACCCATCACACGTGCATGTAGGGCCTTAAAAGGTAGCACTCCAGCAGCACTGCTGGCTGAAGCCTTCCTTGCTGCACAAGATCCAGAACAGGCAATGGGAAGCCGAGTTCCCCTCCCGCAACGCATGGGGACGCGTCCCGGATCAGGGAGCAGAGGCTGAGAGCTGAGCATCTCTCTACAGAGAAGTACCTGCCTGCCCAGCTGGGTGATGATACTGCTCTTGGCGTGGGACCAGCACTTTGAACACATGGCCCAGTACCTTAGGCAGGAAAGTGCCACTTTCTTGTATTGCCCCAGAGCTGTCCCAGGCCTTGCCCCTTCTCTCTGCTGCCCTGTGAGGCACATCCCATTCCTCAAGCTCAGGCAGGAAGGTGGAGGGAGGAAAGACAGCAGCTAAGAGCTAAGAGGCTTAGCATTCCTCTGCACGGAGGGAGATTTAAAGCCTGGCTGGGGTTACCATGACGACACATCTGACGATAAATCCCAAAAAGCCGTGCTCTGGCAGGCAGCAAGCCTTTGTGTCCGGGGAGGGACTCAGGGAGAGCCTGCGGAGCCCTGCAGAGTCCTGCCCTCCTGGCGGGTGTGTTGTTAGCGCTGTGCCATCCCTGCGTGGGTGCTGGGTCCTCCTCACAGCCACAGCCATAGGGTGGCACAGCTCAGGTCTGAATAAATGTCTTTCCCCCGCACGGGATAAAAGAGACTGAGGTGCCAAGCAAAATATTTGGAAATTCCTTCAAAAAATGATGCATTCACTGTTCCCTGGCATATGGGAACATATGTGTGTATTGTGGTGAGACAAGGCAGCTGTGGGAATGAGCTAGGAACATGGCACTTCTCTTTTCTGACACCTCTGCACTGTTTCTCTTCTATACAGGAAGGATGAATATGATCCTACTAATAATATCTTACAGGTGACTCAGGTGGCATTTCATTTGTATCCATAATGTGCCCTGGGATGCTTAAGTGAAAGGCAATCAAGGAATGTGGTGTATGCTATGCATCAAGACATAAAATAACTACCAGGTGCAAACAGATCGTCAGGTCCCTATTTAAGACATTTGGTACAGGACACAGAACTAACATTTTAGTTGTCCCCCATCTCTAAAAAGGTAAGATGATCATTAGAAAATCCCTAGAAAATCACCCTCCCAACCCAAGTATTTCTATTTTCTAACTATCTTCCCTTGCAAAAATCCTTCTTCCAAGAGGTATGCGTGTCCCCCAGCGAGCCCTTCCCTATCGCGGCTCCCTGCTAGAAACGGAGGAAGGCTCACCCCAGGAGGAAAAGATGGGGTCTCCAGGAGATTCCCAGGAAAGTCCTGGCCACCAGAGCTCATAAGCCACTGCCACCAAGGCCAGACTGACTTCCCATTTGTCGCTCCCTATCAGAGGCTATCAGCTGGCGTCAGTAAGACAGGGCTCAGCTTTAAGCAACTCTGCTTTTTTAGCTATGACATTTTTATCTTCCAAGAGTGTTTGCAGTGATTTTAGCTGCTTCATACCAACCCTGAATATTGCCTCCCCTATCTCAGATCTCTGTAGAAAGCAGCAGAAGAAAGGTGGAAACAAGGACAAAAGGTAGATCTTTGGAAGAGAGGATACCGTTAGTTTAGGAAAACAGTATATGGACAAATGAAGAGGAACAGGATAAAAAATGGAAGAAAAAAACAAAGTACTTTGACATCCCCCTCTCAACTGCTCATGCAAAGCATACTAGGAACGTGTTGCAGAAACACCTTTTCCATATGAACTGCCCCTATGGACTGCAGCACGTTCTCAAAAGATTTCAAAAAAGATTCTCAGTTTTTCTGCCGCTTTCTCACTGCCTGGCAGTAGCACTGGCATAGCTCAAAACAGTGCTGTCAAAGGTGAAAGCATTCATGGTGCTGGTGTTTCTACCTCCCCTACAGTGCCAGAATAAAGCAGTTAGAAACTGCTGAGTAACTCCATTTCAGGTAACATCATTAGATGCACTTTAGAAAGGCAAGAGCTGCTTGACAGCCACCCTTTCTAGATTCTCTCTCTTCCAGCCTCACCCTTTTATAACCCAAAATGAAATGACTGTCCTCAACCTTCCCTGAACTTGCTCTCAGATTTGCTAGCAATGATTGCTCACCATTTATCACAGAACCACAGAAGGCTCGGGTTGGAAGGGACCTTAAAGATCATCTAGTTTCAAACCCCTGCCTTGGGGGGTTTACGCCATTATTGAGATTACCAGCAGAAAGGCAAAAAATCATCTACTTAATTTTCTTTCCTCAAACCTAAAGCAGACCAGGAATGATCATAAAAGCCAGAACCTTTTCCACTAGAAACGGCTAAGTCTTTGTTGGCCAGTTCCATGGAGGTTTGGTAAATTCCGAGGATTACGATTTTACAAGAGACTGAATGTGGCGTAACTGATAAGAGAAGGTATTTTCCAGGATATATATATATATATATATATATATATATATGTTAATTACGTGCAGATCAATCCCTGGTAAACTTCACAAGGAAAAAATATTTTCCTTGTGCAACTCCCAGCTGTTTCACTTCAACTGAGGAGTGCAAGTTCTTGCTCCAGCCCTTCAGCAGGAACAGGAACTCAAGGGGTTATCATCTTTAAAGTAAAAGCAAACATGATTCCTTTTTTTTCTCTTGAAAGATAAAAAGCTAACCAGCCCTCCTTTAAGCATCACAAATGAGAACATTTCTCCTCTCACTGAGGACATCTACCACAAGCATGCATCTGATCAAATTATATTTAGCATTTTCTTTTAATAGTCATTTTGTCTGGGAAGCTCTTTGAATGTGGACCTGCACATGGCAAACAGGCTCACTGGGATAGCAGAGTCAATTTTATACCTTCACACAACCTCCAATCTTCTAACCGCTGCTACCCTGACCACTGTAATCTAAGCTTTAAGATAAGGAGCTGTGTGTTGAGATAGCAGCCCTGAAACACAGCTTTCATATAAAAAGCCAAAGAAAATGCCAGCTGTTTTGTCACTATTATATTCCCTTCTCTCCCCGCAGCGAGAGTCTATCAACAAATCCACGTAGTTATTTCTCGCTTTTAAAAACTAAAAATTCATTAACCTCTCGTGGCTCTGCAATCAGAGAGCTTCTTTTAAATGGATAAATCTGGGCTTTATCTGCTTTGCCCGAGATTCTCTGCTTACTGATCACAGATTATTCCTCCATTTCACCCTGTTAAAACCCAAACAAAGCATCTTTTGGAATTATCTTGTCTGGGTTTGTTTTTAAAATCACTAGAATAGCCTTTGTCCCAAAGAGCCGTGGCCAGCTATCTCCTGTTTTCTCACACTGGTCTGTAACCCACACAAACACCACAGAGGTGGGAATCTCTGCAAGTCTGGGCTAGAGGGTGCAAGATAAGATTGTGATCCTTCAAAAAAATGTGCTTTCAGAGCATTTTAACATCTCAAAACACAGGGGCACTGAGTGAAATTAAGAAAATGTTAGCATTTTCTTCAAAGGAGTATTACATCCAACTGTCCCATTTTTCTATACCTGCCTGTTTGGGAGCACAGAGTTATGGCCAAAGGTGGTTGTAAAGGATTGTTAAAGAATGGAGTAAGTAAAATAATCAATGGTATGCAATTAGAGATGCTTCAGGTATGCAGCTTCAAATGAACTGAAAAAATAATGCTAGCTCTAAACACAGTACAAGGGCTTCCTTTTCCCTAAGCTAAACTTGGGATCAGAGCCAGAACTTAGTATCTCACACCTGAAAAAATTAAGATGAGCTGAGAGATACATCTTGCATGGATGTGTAAAAAATGTAGAAAAACGTAAAAAACCAAACATAACAACCAAAGTACAAAAGACTCTCAGTGAGGTGAGAGTGCTCTTGGGAACGTGTTGTGGATGAGGTTCAGTTCAAGTAAGGGGATACACATGCAAAACCTTATTTTGTTTATACCTTTGCCCCAAACGTTCTGTGTCCTTGGTTGAAAGAATACAGCGTGCTTCATTTCAAAGTTGTTCTGGAAACATGCTAAGGCAGCTGCTATCACAGCCCTGTTTGCCATCAGGGCTGGTGCCAGCCATTTCCTTATGGACTTATTTACAGGCTTCTAGCTAAGTGTATTCCGTATGTTAAAGAGGATACAGGACAGACCATGACAGGCATCCTCTACCTAAATTGAGAGATGCCAGCTACAGGTCCTACAAAGCAAAATGCTCTATTTAAACCTGAAAAAAAATTGTTAAGAGCATCCAGCACCTACTGTGTCTCAGCATCTCTGCAGGTTACTTCTCTGTGTCTAAGATGAGAAAAATTGTAGCAATCAACTCTCTCACTGAAATTAAATGCAACCTTGATATTCCTGGCATACCACACACGTTGGAATTTTATCTGGGGCCTGTGATTTTCTGGGGATTTTACCTCTACATCAGACACTTTCATGCGAGTGCCCTCTTTTCCCACAAATATATCATCAATGTCGACGAGGAGATAGCGATCAAGCGTGAGACACAGGCGCTTGCCAGTCAAGTAGGCAATGGCATCCACGAAGATCAGTTTGTGCAGCCAGAAATTGAGGTTATTGCCAAAGAGAACCCGCTGGATCCCATCGTGCAGACCCAGGTCCTGCACCACCGTGGCATGCAACGCTTTGTGGGTGGCCAGGTGAGCAATGGACTCTGAGGACTTGGTGCTGGCTAACAGCACTGGTTCGTAGGTGCTGTGGTTTGACTGGAACACGGTCCAGTCATCGCCGGGCAGGGGACCCTGCTCCACCTCATTAGCCCGGGTGACGTAGAGCAGGGGAGCACTGGGGTTGATGTGGTAGTCCCGCAGCCCCAGGTTGGAATGTAGGAAAAGGGGGAAACCCTTGAGCTGTGCACTGAGTAGACTGTTCTCATTGGCTTTGAAGAAGCCTATAATCCCCACTCCATACTCTACACAGTATTTGTCCAGCAGCTCTCGGTTCCAAGCGTCTAGATTCACATATTTGAGGATATTCTCATAGATAATAAGAGCATAGCGTCCCCTGTCTTTGTCTGTCAGGGTGGGCATATCCCCTTTGCCAGGGGCAATCTCTGTCCTGTATTTAAACCGGCTAGATTCCAGGATGGCCACTATTTCCTGTCCCAGCTGGGAGTAAATGCTTTCCACGAAGACGAGCACCACAGGATCTGTGCGGGAGGTGTCCACAGATTTCGTAAGCCTCCAGCTGGCCTGCGGTGGGATAAGGATGCGGTGCTGGTTGCTGCAGTCACTGAAGGGCAGGGGTGGCGGCTCCTTGATTTTGGGACTGTTGGTGACGTAGTAAGCCAGGATGCACATGGAGATCAGGCTGAAGGCAATGAGCAGCAGGATCAATCTGTGGAGCTCCAGCTGTCGCACGTGCCGCACTACTTTCCACAACTGAATCATGGTGAGGCGGGCTGCCCACCCCCTCCTCACACCCTGCACCCACGGCGCTCTTGAAATCTACAGTGCCGCCGTGGCAGTACCCAGCAGCAGCTTGCAAAAAAGAAAGAGCAGCTGCGGAGAGAGACAAAGCTAAAGCAAACAGCTACCAGGCTAGACTCCCAGGGATCTGCCATTTATCTCAAGTAACCATGGCCCTCAATTCCCATCGCTCTTTTGTGTGCTTCCTCCTGTTCTTCTCCTCTCACTCACGAAAGTCTTTTGGAGGAGGGAGGTTTCCTGACTCTTGTCTCCAACAGCAGATCAGTCTGTCATTCTGTGCACAAGCACTTTCAGCTCAGCCTTCCCAGGTGTCCCGGTTCTCATTTAGCAGTTCTGCATTCACATGATGGCACCTTCCCTTTGCATCCTGCAATTTAAAAAGAAAAAGTCAATTCTCAGTATGGATTCATGGTATTTAACGTGCTTGAAATGAAATGGCAAGATCAGTAGGTGCAGACCTGTTCCCTGGGAAGTGACGCACACCTTTTGTACAGGAGCTTGGCAGAGCTGCAGAACAACCATCAGAGCCTTTGCAAGAGGCACAGGGACTCAGCACTCTCCTTGGGTGAGGTTCTCTCACACCCCAAGCAAACAGAGCTGGGGTATCCAGCCTTCCCCGACTCCTCTTTATGCCACTGAGCACACGGTATGAACCCCTTTCATTCTAGCCTAGATTTCAAAATTAACAGAGATGGGGAGAGCCTCACACTGTCTTTCTTGTCCTGTTCTAGCAATGATGTGCGGTTCCCTAGGCCCCCAGGACATAGATGTCCTGAACCCAGCAGGATGCTTCAAATTCCTACCAGCGTTCTTGCCCTACAGCTCCTGATTTCCGTGGTTCCCACATGCTCTATGAGGCTGCCTCACTTCTCCCAGGAGCTCATGTTGTACCAGGGCTCTTGAAACTGCTCCGGGGATGCATCGTCCCTCAGGCACCACCGGAGCCAGGGGGCACAGGCTGCCCGTACACTGCATGGCTCACCACGGCCAGCTGACCCAGCGGCAGCGGGGAAGAAACACCTCCTGAAACCTTCCTCGCCTTCTCACCCACCACTCACGTGAAAGCTTCACGTTACAAAGCTCTCTCACCTCCTGCCTTGTGTTTATGACAGCAGACTATTTCACCATATGTTTTTATGTTTCCAGAATAAAATGTTCAACAAAGCCAACAAACACCAACCCATCTAAAACATAAACACTACGGAAAGCGACTAGATTGCCCCTTGGCTTGAAAATAAATTAAAATCACTGCGTAAGTTTCTCTCCCTTACCAAAAATGTGACTATGTACAGCAATAACACCTAGGTGTGTATTACTCGGGACACAGGCGTATTTTTTGCGAGCACCTGCTGCCCCTCCCAGCACAGGCAGGTCTGAGGCCAGCGCAGGAACGCCCTGTACACCAGGCGCTGCTCACCAAGTCAGCTGTGCCCGCAGTGAGCCCTCCGCAGCACGTTAACACTTCTCTCAAATCTCTCTTACTCGCACACCCACACTCCTGCAGACGTGCTCCACCTCAGCTGGCATAGCTTGCAGCACCAGGAGGCACAAGGGCAACAACAACAAGTATTACCAGAACAGTTCATCACCTCTTCTCCATTCCTCCCATTTTTGAGCCTCTTCTTTACTATCATTCTGACAAACAAATACTATTAAAAGACCAGCTCTTCCACGAGCTTCAGACAGACGGGTTTTTTATGTCACGAGGGTTTTAACAACTAGCACCATCAGAAAAGAAACCACTTGTGAGACAGATGCTTATTTGGTAATGCGTATCACTAAACAGAAAGCAATCCTTCTGACTCAAGGAAAAGATCGGTTCACAGATGAGGCCAGAAGCCCCACTCTGAAGATTCCCAACTGACTCTTTTCCAAACCTTTGGTACAGCTTGAAGCAGAGGAAAAGAAACAAGCAGATTTTGTATGAAATGATATAATATTGCTAACTTTGTGACAGGGGTGGCAAGTAGTCAGAGTACTCTTTATAAAAGCCTTACAGTGATCATCAGGTGTTATCTACAACAACTTCTATGATACAAGCTCAGAAGAGCAGGTACTGGCTTGTTTAGCACTTAACAAAGACTTAGCCCTGATGAGGGCTTCAGAAAAGCCACAGTCTGTAAATATAAAATATATCACATGCTATGTGCCGCTGGAGAACTTGAGACACAGAAAATCTTATTGAAGGTCACACTGTAAGGCAGCAAATGAATAAAGGTTAAAAAAATCTGTTTCCCAGACTCCAAATGGATCGAGTCTGCATCCCCAAATGGCCATCCCCAATGGCAGAGCTGGCTTTGGAAGTCCAGCTCGGCCAGCAACAATAAGCTGTGATTTCCTCAACCAGCCAACTGATCACCTTCCAGTTATTTCCCTATAAATACTGTTAACTTTTTACTGGAAAAAGGAAAGAGAGAGAGGAAGTAATTACTAAGGGGGAAAGTAAAATAACAGAATTCAAATGGATTTTTCCTTTTTTTGTTGTTACTGAATTGAATTGATTTTGAACGCATAATGCTCTGCACTGAGTGCAGGACATGGCTCCTAATTCCACTTCAAGTCAATGCAGACTGACAGTGTGCCAGCCTGGTACCCCAAAACAAGTGCCACCTTTCAAAAGCAGGCAGGGGAATAACCTTTGAACCTCCACCGAGAGCTTTTCCTGCCCCACTGACCGCGCAGAAGGCGCCGACGTTACCACCAGAGCTCCAAAGTCACGTTCTCACTGCACAGGCAGCAGCGAGTAGAGGCAGAATTTGGCAGGGCAGATGGCAGGTTAGATAGAAACACATAATAAAAGCTCTATCTTTTTATGAGGTGAGTTCTGTACAAGACACCCCATACACACAGCTCCAGGCACATCACTTACTATAAGAATTGGTCTTCATTCTACTTCCGTGCAATAAATTCTTAGAAAACACTCCACTCAGATTCCTACGTACTCGGTTCTGACTGAAAACACTGAGAGCTGTAAGTCAATGTCTTCCCAAATAGCTCACATCTTTTTTGATTTTTAATCCCATTATATGAATATAGAATAGTTAGACTATTTTGGATTCCCAGATAGATTCACGATCTTCACTTGTATTACACAATAAGTTGTTTTTACAGGAGAAAATAAGGTAAAGAGGGACTTAAAAGCTCAGGAGCTCATGTGTTGCCTGCAATTTCCAAGCAAGTGCTTCCTGGGTGGAATTTCTAATCTAAACACCACTGTAACAGTAAGAAAACAGAGCGTACCAATCTGTGAGGAAGCCTGGCAAAGTCCTATAGTACTTCTATGATGCTACCCTCACAGTCTCAATCTGGAAACCACTTCTCTTCTCTGGTTACACTCACTCACCTCTCCAACTTCATTTTTTAGCATTGAACTGAGTCTCTGTTTTAAAAAGAGCTGAAGCTTCAGATTCCTGGTTATCAGTTCAAAGATGAAAAAGACAAGACAACCGGATTATTCTGTAGAATAGGGATGAAACTAGAGTTTAAGCTAGGCTGCCACACCTGCAGTGCCCAGCTGAAGGGCAAGAGGGAGAGGAAGCCCCTTTGCTGGGCACTTCTGAATCACAGCAGTGTTTTGATAACAATGACTCCATTCAAGCCTCTAGCGAAGCTCCCAAACAAGCCCCCATTTGTTACATGGGTAAGCTCAAAAAAACAAATAAAAAAAAAGGCCTGTATCAGATTGCTGCTCAAGAATCTGTCAGCTCTGATCTCTTTAACAAGGCTTCACAGCCAGAGGGCATGCCAGCTGGCACAGTATGCGTTAAGCTCTTTGGGGACCGCATCAGCTGGTTTAGGTTCAGAGAAAAAAAAGTAACAAAACAAAAACACCAACCAAAATTTATATTAAAAGTTAAGAGATGTGAGAAACCACCCATAAACAAAATACAAAGCCCTGAAAAATCTATGCTAGAAACAACACAAAACAAACAAACAAACAATCACACTGAAAAATAATCCCTCTTAAAGGAAACAAAAATACCTGGCTCCTCTTTTGAGATCACGCTCCTTGGAATCCAACACCACAAAACTTTCAAATTTACAGATAAATTACGGTCCTCTCCAAATGCCTTTACCGCAAGCTCGCCAGGACTGCCCGAGTGCAAATGGCAGCAGAAGGCAGTCAGAACGAACGCACAGCGAGGAGGAAGTATTTCGTTGGTGTAAGGATGCAGGCTCAACGAGCTCCCGTCCTACCAGGAAAGCAGCACTAGATCTGAGAGCATCGATTCCTTTGTCAGCTATCTCACAAACCACCAGCATTCAAACAAACGCTTCATAAAACTTAGATGCTCTGTTTCCTACTGATATACAATGTTAATGTGAAACACTAACCATTTTGTGAATTATCAGCTGCTAAACCACTTGGCAACTGATCTGATATGAAGGTAAGATAATAATCAGAATTGGGTGGTTTCAGCGTCTGATCACCAAATATTTCCAACGCCTTGAAATTATTGTGGGGATAGTACAAATGCTCAAGCCCGGTCAGTACTCATCCAGAACCAATGAGCAGAATATATTCGGGGCTGCTGGCACGCTCGTGACAAGGCACATAGGAGATAGTGAATGTCATGTGACACATTTATTAAGAACTTCTGTCACACAAGCTCCCTCCTAATTGAGCTCCAGAATGTCTTACCACCCTAAGACCCAGCATCATGAGTACATTTCCCCAGCTCTTTTATTACCTAGAATATAACCCAACTTTTCTGGAATGCACAGTGGCAGGACCTTGTTCTTGTCTACAACAGCTCTAATTCAGGTCTTTCTTCTGTGCTTCCTGTGAGACAGTTGTTGCTTTGGACCCCAGAGGGACTGCAGTAATTGAGTTACACAGTAATCAGAGGAGGAATCTGATTGATTTTCCATCCCATTCCATTTTAATGGTGTAATCATGACACAAAGTTCCTCACTTGCCTGCTTCCCTGTGAGACACCGCAACCTCCCCCGTGTCTGCAGCGATAGCCATACGCCAGGCCTGCAGGTACAGCCACACTCTCCTGTGAATGGGATCTGGTGACTTCAGCAGAGCACCGTGAGTCATGCTGCAAGCCCTCCGACGGAAGAATGATGGTTGTATTCCATATACTGAATTAAAAAATATACTGTGGAAGTTATAGCCACGTTGTATTGCCAGCCAAGCTCATATCTGGGCTCTGGGGGTGTGCTTCAGCTGGCATTCACTGCCAGTGAAACCCTGTGGTGAGGGACTGCCCAAAGAGTACCCAACTCAGATCAAAGAGGCGAGAAACACTAATGGTGCCTACACTGCTCTGACAGATCCACTTGGAGCCTTGAGGCAGTGCTCTGCTCTGCTCAGGCAAGTCCCCATGCAGGGACAGGCCTCTCCTGGTACAGACCTGTGGTAAGCAGGAAAGCTGCCAGCTGGCCAGCCGGTTTGATACCCATCAGCCTGATATGAGGAAAAGACCTGTGCAATCAAGTGGTAATTACTTTTTTTTTTTTTTAATTATCCTCAGACAGGTGTGCAACTTGACACCTTCTACAAAAGCAACAAACTGCAGGACTGAATAAATTAAAACAAACAAACCAACCCCAAACACACAAAAAAACTTGAGCCTTCAACAGTTGCCGATACTACCTACTTAACACAAATAATGTGCAGCTACGTACGTGTTCTGGTAGTGGAAGAGCCCATAGCAGGCTGAGCTTTCCACGAGCTGAGGGGATGTAACTGGTCTGTTTCTGTAACACACCTGCTCCTATGAGACAAAGGAGGCACTTTCCTCAGAGATGCCCGAGGGGGCATCCCCAGTTCTTTCTTTCATGTGCTACTGAAGCTGTAATACCCAGCTATCAACCTGCCACAAACACTTCACAGTTCTGATCTGGACTTACCTTTCCTTCTGTTTCGTGCCTCTTCTGACACCTGCATCTACACACACTCTGACCCTAGGGCTTTTCCCAAAGCAGGTAATGACACGAGATGCCTGCTATGGGACAAAGAATTAGAGTGAGCGCAGGTTCAGTGCCTGCCACACAAGGGGCACTCCAGTCCCACCCAGGTGACAAGTGAGTACCTCAGCAACCCCAAATGGTGGGACCATCTTCAGCCTCCTCTTATGTCAGTAATCAACCAGTTTGCTCTATCATGGCAGAACATCTTCAATGCAGCTGTGAGAACAGGAAATAAATGCAGTTCCTTCTGCATTAGATATGGACACGGATCTAATTTCCATTCCCTCGTGCACCCTGCTTATCACAACTCAGATAAACGATCCTGCTGCAGAAAGCAAAATGTGTTCTCTGCTGTCTTCTCCTAAGTAATTCAATCCAGCGGGGAAACAGTCCAAGCGTGGCAAAAAGAGGACAACTTAGAGTTAACGTGTCTCTGAGAAATACAGAAATGTACATTACGAAAGTTAGTCTACAACAGCTATGAAAGCAGCCTATCTGTTCTTCCTTTGAGCTATACATTAAAAAATTTCACCTCAATTAGCAAGAGACTAATCTATATTCAATTGCTTCAGGTAACACATAGGAACTCCTCTTCTAATGTTTTTTCTAGGAACATGTGACAGCAGGGACCAACTACAACAGTTCTAGTACCTTTATGCTGAAAGCTTGTCCAAATTAAAACCAGAAACATGCCATAAAAGTATGCTTTACCAAAGTATAAAGCCTCAGAAAATGCTCTTTTACTTACCTGTTCTCATATATTTGCACATGGACAGTATTTGGTGGACAGGACATGTTCCCTGCCTGCATACGGCAGCTCCTTCCCTGCCTTCTTTCAGCTGAGATCTGCTATTCAAGAGACTTCCATCCCATGTAAAGCTAGAAGCACATCTCCCAGAATTTGTAGTTTCAAATATTTGGTTCACTATTACCTTGGTGAGATTGAAATAAGTAAGTTTTCCAGACTCAGAAAACAATTATTTTTTTCTTGGCTATTGTAAGACAGCTTTTAACACAGTGCAGAATCACTTTCAGAAAAAAGGCAGAAAAGGCGATAAAAGAAAGCTATCAGTCTGGCTTAGGAAAGGCAAAATGAGTAAATAAGCAAAGAGAAGGAGAGTGGAACAGGTGGAAAAGGGAGACAGGGAGGATGACTTGAGACCTATGGAGATTACACTGGCTATGACAGTGGTGTGGAAGCCTGGGTCTCCAAAAGACAGGAACTGATGCAAAGTGCTCTACTGCCCTCGCTAAGCCTTTATGGTGGCCTGTGCATTGAAAATCATAATCCTTGTTTTTTTTTTTTTTTTTTTTTTTTTTTTTTTTTTTTTTTTTTTTTTCACAAGGGTTATGGCAGAAATGGATCTCGAGGGGGAACTCTGCAAGGAAGACTGTCAGGGCTCTGCACACAGCGGCAGTCTCTGAGTGCCCTGAGCAGCCTCTACCAGCTAACCTGTGAGCTGTACCCAAGCTCAGGCCCTGACATGAACTACATTACATGTGCGTTCTGCCTTGCCGACCTTAAGTTGGGCCTACCTGGTGACTGTGGACTCATCTTGTGATCACTGGACTCTCAGATGCACCTGGCAGCTGTCACCAACTGCTTTCAGTTGTTTTGTTTGCATGCTGCAGGGCTGCACCCTCACTGCTGAGGATGCTGTCGCCCATGCCAGCTTCTTATCCTGCTTGGCTCCCTTCTCCTCCTCCTTGGCAAAGCAGCCAGTGCTTGCTGCTCCCCGGCAGTCAGCTCAGGCCATCTCCAGCCTCCCTCCCACCAGCACCACACGGCCTGGCGACTGGGATGTGCACAACTTTTCCTCGGAATCACCCATGGCTCATGGCTGATCTCCAAACCTTGCAGGAGAACGCAGCCAGCCTACGCGCCAGGTCACACACCTGTTTCCCAAAGCTTCTCACACTTAGTTTGCAATGCATGAAGCAGCAGGAGAGAGTCTTGCTAGAGAAACAGGCTGGTAAGGAGTTGTGGCTATCGGTAGGCTTCCCTGCCTTAATGTGGGTGGAATTAGTTAATTTTCTCTCAAACCATTTCTGTTTGTAACTGTTACACAATCAGAGCACCACAAGCAATGCATACCTACTTCCACACCAGTTTGCACTACTCCATGTTTACTACTGTGCTTACAAAACCCTGCCTTCTGCTCCTCTTTGCAGAAACCTCGCTTTTTAGATGATCAATACAAACAAAATTGATGGTTTCAAATTAAATACACCTCAAATATATTAATTCATTTAAAAGTGTTAGAGTAATTACATGCCACTCATTCTTTACCTTCCTCCCATTTTATAGACTTAATTGCTAAAGAGGGTGCTGAATTCTTACATTTTTAATTAGTCACCTGATCACGGGTAGAATGTTTTTCTGCTATGAAGCCGCATCTTTAGAATACATCTTCATGCAGACTAAGACCAGAGGCCTCATTAACATCCTAATTAACAGTACCGACAAACTCAGAAACAAAAGCTGCCATATCTGCAGTCAAGTCAACCCTTTGATAAACAGAGGTTTGGTCAAGAAAGCTCTAGAATTTTAAGCAAGATGCACATCTCAGTTAGGAACTGCAGCTGAAGACAAAAGGGTCTAGGTACTGAAAGCTATTAGGTGCCCAAATATTGGTTGCAGAGACTAAGTCAGCTAGGTTGGAGTCATTTTTCCAAAATATGCATGCAGTGAAATTCCCAATAAAATTCATTAAGCTACTGAAAATCTAATTCATTTTTCATTAACAAGAAGACTAATTTTGTCTTGAAAGTATTTTTTTCATGAAGGAATTTAGACTTAAAATCCAATTTTTGATTCTGTTAATACTGATAATATAAAAACATAGGCTTAACCTTCGCATAAAAATTAATTGGGTTAGTCTTGTATGCCACTTTGCAAGCTCCAGTAAGTACTACAGAATACATTTAAATATGAGAATATTACTGTTTCACACCTAGCAGTAGGATATTAGGTCAGGATTAACAGAAATGGGACTTAAGAAAACGAGCATTCAGAACACTATTTATTACAAATCTTAGTCTAAAGCTATAATAATATTTTCAGATGTTTTGCTTGTATTTCTTAGTAATCTAGACCAAGTAATGACTTCTCTAGACCAAGTAATGACTTCTCTAGACCAAGTAATGACTTGGTCTAGAGAAGTAAACTGAAAACAGATAATCCCAACAACTTTTCATTTTTATTTTTTAAATTGATGATCAGATAGCCTTGCACTCAGTTGGAAAGAGAAAGAAAAGAATTGCCAGAAACACAAAACTCTCTGCAGGTAGAAAGGTAAAAATTCTCTTCCGCTGGTATGGTGAGGAGTTCAGAAAAAGAGAACCCACTTCTTTTAGTCTAGCCTGATAGAAGACATCCAGCCTGTCTCCATGCATGCCTGTAAGAGCTTGTCCATGTCAGGAGAACAGCAGTCACGGCACCACAGTTACCCCCAGCAGCGAAGCCATGCAGCGGCAGTACTAGCAGCGAGCATCAGATTTGCCCGTAGCCCTTTGTTTTGCACCACCATTTCATCCACGCTGGTAACCACAGCTGAGCTTTGCCTATACAGACCGGCTAGCTGAGGCACGTGCTGTAATACAGATGCTCATTTTCACAGTCTAGCAATTACGTTAAGATAAAACGGGGCTGTTCTTTAATAGCACACAGCTAAGAGTGAACTATAGCTTAGTGAAAAAATCTGCCCTCAAATAGGAAGGAGAATTTATTAGGTATCATTGTATAAAGAGCTAATGTAAACAATCCACTGCAAAACAGTGGCAAGTATACTCCTTATCCTGCAATATGCCATTTCTCACATAATGAACATGATCCAAACCAACAAATACAGGAAAGAAAGCACAGAGAGAGACAATAAGTCAGGTAAACAACTTAGAAGCGAGTGCTGTAAGGAACAGGTTCGCAAGAGCTGAGAGAGGGAGGGAGGATTTGGCAGCGCAGACTGGGAGGCTGTTCCAGGAATAGGAGGCAGCATGAAACAAAATGCAAAGCTGAGAGTAGGAGGAAGAGATAAAGGGAGGAGTGCACGGGGAGTCAGAGGGGAGTAGGAGAAAATGACAGCTCACATTGTTTAAGGAGGCAGACACATAGCGGCTCAAGACAAAATTTGACTCAGACGTTAGGTCTAGCTTGCCTAACTTTAAAAAAAAAATGGGTTGTTGAATAGCCAAAGGAAGCAGAGACTAAGAGACTAACGTCTTCAAAGATGAATTTCCAGCAGAAATACACTAGCATGCTTCCGGCTTATGTATTTAATGGTCCTGGAGGAGGGCTCATACAGTCTACAAGGGTGAAGTTCTGCATGGCTTGCAGCAACCCGGACACATCATTTCATCTATATCCTGACTAAAGCCACTGCTGCTTTGGTTGTGAAAATCGAGTATGCTTGCAGTACTAACTGCATTCATCTGCTTCTTTTGTCCAGAGGAAAGCACTGCAAAGACAGGAAGGTTGCCCCAACTATGTTCTTACAGCCCTTTCTGCTCTTTCAGGTGAGATCATTGCCCATAATCAGACAAAAGCAGTATTAGCAAGGTGCACTAGCTGGCAGTGTAGATCGCTTGAATTAAAGAACACCCACAATAAAACATTGTAAATGCAGAAATTCCCTGAAAATGCTCATTTCTGTTAAAGTCTCAAGTACAATTACGCTAACTGATCCCAGCGAGATAACACTTCAAAGTTTTCAGATCACTTAACACTAAATCTTATGCACAGTTGTGATGGGAGAGAAACAATCACATTTAGAGCATTCAAGTATTCAAACTTGACTTCGTAGCGACACTGTAACTAAATAATTCATGCTTTTTAGGAGCCCCAAATAAGATTAACACTGTACTTACAGAAACGATTACTTCTTTTTTTTACTCGACATTGCTGCAAAAGGGAGAGGGAAGGTAGCCTAGGATGTCCAAACTGAATTTTATCTTCTTCATTGTAGCCAAAATACAGTAATTAAGTAATTTTTAGCTATAGCAACTTTGAAGAGCTATAATTGTGTTACTAAAAATACACCGTGATAAACATCTTTTAAAATTTTAGACATTAAATTTAAAGTTAAATCCACAAATTAATTTTAGCTCTAATTATTTGGTCTACTTAATGCTCATGTAATTAGTTTGGTTGCTGGAATGTAAGAATTACAGCTTTTGGAAGATGGGCTGTTTTTGTACACAACAAAGAAATGAAGCCTCTACCCGAATCGCAAAATCCAGCCTGCATTATGGATCTGGGCTAGTAGCGTTGCAGCAATAGACTGAAAGCTTTGACTTTGTTCTCATCCTCCCATGAAGCGCTAAGTGGCTCGCAGAACATCTGCGACTGGAAGCATTAATGGAAAGCTCATTCAAAGGACCTGCTGACACCTTGATACCTGTAGCAAGAATCTTGCCCTGGTGCTTTTATGCTGATTTTTGCCCGCCTGCACCATCCCAACCATCTTACCTGCCATGACCAGGCAGCAGCAGGCAGCAGCAGGAAGGCAAGCCAGTCTCCCTGTGCTCATGATGGCCTGCCAGGCACGGGTGCCACTGCCTGACACCCCTTTCAGCTGCGAGGGGGTGCAAATCCAGCAGCATCCCCTGGTGAGGAGAGCACATGCACACATCCTCTCCTCCTCCTCGGCCACACAGGGCTGCCAGTTTGACAAATGTGTTGGTTATCCCAGCTCCAGGAAACCCAGCGCTCGGTTTCAGCCTCCGGTTTCCCTCTGCTCAGCAGGGCAGCCCTCTGGCAGCAGGGGCAGCAAACTCCTTCCAGGCAGTGCCCAGGGCCATGGGGGTGAGGCAGCCAGGCCATATGCTGCTGCCATGCAGCTCCTCCCAGGGCTAACACAGAGACTGTTTTCAAACTCTTTCCCGCACACACACACTGAAGACCCAAGTTTGTCCTCTTGTCCAGACACAGACTTTCCAGGGCATTCAGGGAGGAAGGCTCCACAGCTGAGACAGAACTGGGGGGCTCCATGGTCAGGGGACCAACACTGGGAACTGCCAGGGAAATTTCAGGGCCATTTTTGGCTTCTTTCTCTCCTTGAACAGCTACAGAAGGGGTGGAGGGAAGGGGAGCATTAGCATAGAAGACAACAGGGTGGAATATTAAAAGCTTCAACTTCCCTTTTGCATGTTGGTCCACAAGCATCAGAAATGGGTTCAAAGACCATTTTTGAGACAGTGAGAACATTCATTACCTTCCTTCTATAAGGCAGCTAGATATCATTAAAGCTAGGGAATTTGAGAGTAAGCCTGAGTTCAGTTCACTATTCCACTGTTAATTTGACATGGTTACACATCACCTGAACCTCAGCTATTAAATGAGAATCGAGTTACGCAGAAAGACTATGAGCAGCAGTGCCTCAAGTGCACTTCTTGAACGTATCAGAATGAATTGTTACCCCAATGCTACCTGTGTAAAACCCGAACTTCAAAGCAGCGATAAAGGTGGGATTGCCGCCACTCACTGATCTACTCTAACCTCTCCAGATAATGAGATTTGGGACAGACAGAAGGTGAAAAACCCTCTTGCAGTTCCCAATTAGAAGAACGACTGTAACTTTGCTTTGCTTGCAACACACAGGTTGGTCCATGAAAAGGGTGAAAATTATTTTCCCCTCCACTCTATTTGCCAAGCTCTCATACATTTCTTTCTTTATTGCTGCTGTTTGCGTCAGACAGGATCTGCACTCATTCAACAAGGGCCACCTCAGAGGTTAAACTGCTGGCGATGGCATTTAACTTATTGGCAAGGGGGGTGACAGTGAATTTATTTTAGGTCAAATTGCTTATATGAAGAATCACCTTGGACTTTGCAAATGCTAGGAAGACAAACAAGCAGAGATATTTAAGTCCTCTCCCTTCTTAGAGAGAGGTCCACTTTCCGTCGTGATTCTAAAGAGACTGAACCGATGCCACAAACCCTATTCCTGAGTATCCTACCCGTTCAGAAGCGATTCCTTAACTGGTCTCCCCTACCCCTTATAGAAATCCAAACCACAGCAGCTGTATAGGTACCAGTGGGGGACACTGGAGGTCTGTTACATGCTCTCCCATACCCGCCACCCGCCCCCTCCCTAAGAAACATTTGCCCATCACACAAATATATTCTGCACTTGAATTTTCAGTATAAAACCGATTACTTACTCTGAAATGAGGCACACAATATGGAGCTGCCAGGAAGCATCACAGAAAGGCTGAAAGCCACAACACGCTAAAGCAGAGAGAGGTGAGCTTCTCCATTTGGTCTTTTTCAATTCTAAAAAGGAGGGTGTCTGCATAACCTCAGCTCATACACGAGGCTAGGAAAAAGCAACATTATGCATCCTTTACTGTACAATACCTAACTTTACAACCTTTTGTTTGGAAGAAGGCATCACACTGGACTGAAAGCAGCTTTTGAAATGGTAAGCAACAAAAATCCCTTCGAGGAATATTTTGCATTAAAGATGGCTTCAAATTCACAGTGAAAGACTCCAGTACCAGCCATATTCTGAGAACAATGTGTGCTCGCTCTCTGCCAGCCCTTGTGCCTGGCTTGCTGGCTTCTACAGGGAGTTTGTTATTGCCCTGAGGGAGTATTAGATAATGAAGAGCTCCGAGTTTTTCTTTCGCTTCATGCCTGGGCTCATCCTAATGTGTATAAGTAGGCTTAGCTTGCAGACTGTCTTTCTCAACCTCTTCCCCCTCCTGTTTTCCAGCAACCCAGCAACATTTTTTATAAATGAGCACTACCAATTGCCTCTCTTGAAACAAGCTTATTGAATCCAGCACCTTATTTAGAGTGTACCAGAGATGAAAATGAGGTTTGCAGCTTTCAAACACACCCGAGTGCTTTCTTTGCACTGGGTGACTCCATCATGAAGCATCAAAAATCAGGCACCCTGCTCAGTAGTAACTACTCAAGGACCTGCTCCAGTCCAGCACTGCGCCCTAGTTGGCACACTGTCCTGCTAGAAGGAAACTTCAGCACGGGACAGACAGGTTTGTGGAACGAGGTGTGACAACAGAGATGCATCTATACCCACTGACGAGGTAATACCAGGCAGAACAGGAGCTCAGGCAACCAGACCTTAATTGTGGTTTCAGGCAAACGGCCGTGTCCACTGATGAAATGCCTCTGACATGCCGTAACGTTTTGCTAAGCGCATAAAATGGTTGTTCTAGGATGAAGGACAGCAGTAGCGTTAATGACTTTTCATTGTATTTCATCTAAGATGAACAGACTTGATACATCATTTCTGGATGGTTTAAAACAATGGAGAACATTTTTATGGAAAGATCAGTTATATTTTTATAGTAATTGCTTTCAAATCCTCAAAGCAGAGAAGCCATGTAGGAGGTTGCTTGTCAAATCCAGCAGTGGGGTATGACCCCAGATTCCTGGAGTTACCAGTATGTGACCCTTGACAGGTTACTTCAGCTCTGTATTGCTGAAATGCACCTGTCAACTTACACCATTTCATTCTCTTTGAGATTGTGGAATTTAATAGCATACAGAAAGGCCAGAGTCTTAAAAATAACTGTGGTAACAGGGAAAAAAAATCATTGCAAGCCTGAAACATATCACATCGCTTAAGCAGAGAAAGCCACCCTCCCTAATCCTTTATGAGCCGAAGCTAGGGAGTGAAGGGAATTGAAAATGTCTCCTCTTCACTGACACATTGTAGGGAGAAGGTAGACTGCAGGAGCTGCACCTACACAGTAGCCTCATCATCTGACTACACTCATGACAGCAAGAGGAAGAATCTAAGACCCTTAAGAGAAGAGGCCCTGTGAGAAGTTTCTGATCTGTGCTCCAGGCCAAGCTCTTGCTTCCTACATCTGCAGTGTTTGGCTGCATCACAGAAGCATCACTATCATCAGCATGAAATTGACGGGTTAATTGAAGAACATTTTTAAAGGTCCCAATACTGTTAATGTGCCCTGACCAAGAGAATGACAGCTGCATCTCAGCTCCAAGGTTCAGAAATTTCTTCACGACCAGAAAATCTTCAGTGTTCCAAGTGAATCTTATTTCCCAGGGAGCTTAAAAACAAAAATCAAATGCATTGTTAGCCAAATACCTTTCTTTTTCTAGTTCCTGGTGAAAGGAAAAAGAACATTTACAAAAAAAAAATAATCTATTCCTAATCTTTCAAGTTGCTAAATATTAACTAAGCACAACTAGCTTTGCTCTTGAGATGCAAATGAGATTTTAGATTGCTATATGACAAACCACTAGAAAACGTGGTTGCATTAGTCCTCAGGGAACATACACGACATCATCTGATTTTAAAATGTTCTGTCTGTAATGGCTCTAACCTTTACAAAGATTTCATCAGTTACCAATACTGCTGACAGCCGTTCCATTTCTGATCAAGTATCGAGGACATAAAGAAGGGCCAAGTCAGTATGTATATTCAGCAGAACATGCGCATTAGTCTAGGCAAAGGTGTGCAGCAGTTCTAACCAGCTTCCTTATGCTATTCCCGTGCATTTGTGAGCCATCAGCTCCTCACAGGCCAGATTTTGTCTTTCCCCCAGTGCATTTCAGAACCTGACTGTAACTCATTAGCAAGGTTAGATGCAGAAGCATCCTATCTCCATAACATGTCCTATCAGGGAAGGAAAGGGAGAACAGCAGAAGGAGGAGGAGAAGGAACTAACAAAGAGCTTAATGACCAAGGAACATAGCAGGCATATCAGTGCGAGATACAAGCCCTGCCAACTCCACTTAGGGTACTGCCTAACAGTCAGCAAAGAACAGCTCCTCCATCCTCCTCTCAAAGCGCTGTCCTTGCAAATCATGACTGGTTAAACAAACAGTCAAATAACAAAGCATGAAAGCAAACAATGTTTTCTTGTAACAGCCTAAGAAACAATTAGATAAGGAACAACATGCACAACTACAAATACCCAAATTCCTACCTTTAAAAGCGATGTCCGCAAGTGAAGTTGCTCTCTCAAAAGGGGTCTGACAGACAGCAGCCCAAGGAAGGACATGAAACCAAAGACAAAGCAAGGGGAGTGGAAAGCCTGAGAGCTGCTCTTCACAAAAATCACAAATAAAGTAAGCTGGCCTTTCCCAAGAAGGGCAGCTCTGCTGCACAGCTGGTAGATGGCTGAACCATTAGTGGTAGCCGTGGCTGCCTTCCCTTCACTCAGTGTTGCCAAAAATCTCTCAAATCATTTTGTCAACCTAAAAATACAGGAATTTTAAGTACAGACAAATGGAAAAATGTAGATAAATCCACGCTAAAAAAGAGAACATCACTGCTGAGCAAAACACACACTATTAACCACTAGCTGGTGTATCACACTGCAGCTACAGGTGCGTGGTGGGCAAAGCACAGTCCCACATAAACAGTCCAAAAGCACAGCAGCTTCTCCCCAGAAACTATCCTGCCTTGCAGCTCCCCTCTGAAAAGCTTCCCCGTCACTCCCTGAAATCCCAGGAACAATGCAGGGAAAGTAAGAGAAGCATGGTCCAGTGTTCAGATTATCATGGCACACAGCAGATCCGAGATGCTCCTTCAGGGTGGGGATACAGCTCCATTCCTTGCTCCTCTTAACACACTGTGCATCTCATCGCAGTGGGGCGTTGAACTCCATTTGCATGGCAGACAATGGGATCTGGCAGCAGTTCAAAGGCATTTCAAGCAAAGTGACTGAACGAGCTCGCTGCCGCTGCCGGCTCAGGCAGAGCGGGATGCAGGGCGCCCACTCTCCTCCCCTGCGCTCCCCGGACTGCACGGGCAGGTGCTGCACCGCTGGCAGTGAGCTCCCCTTTTGTTCCGGTGGCAGAAGGATCACGGGGGAAAGCAAAAAGGTGCTGCCACGGAGAACAGCAGCACCTAAAACCACACCAATAAGGTAGAGGGATGCAGGGCGGGGGGAAGAGAAGGGAGAGGGGGAGAGAGGCGGGTGGGCAGAGGGAGGGTGAGCGGGGGAGAGGGGAGGAAGGCAGCCCACACAGACAGCAGTGCCTGGCACCCTGACAGCTTGCTGCCGGAGTTTGTCTTCTGAAGCTGTCACGGGTTTATGGATGCCTTCAGACTGACAAGCTGACAAGCAGAGGGAAACTACACTCCGCAAATGCATTCAGCAGCAGCAAATTGCTTCTCTTGCCCTAATGTGGCTCACAGTTTCACTCAGTGAACTGTCTCATTAATGGGGCGGGTGGGGCCCGAAAGGCAAACCAAACCAAGTGCACACCAGCTAAGTATACTCAGCCACTATTATTGGAATCTGAGACTGGAATAAATCTGCAGATGGACACAGAAAAATCACCTTCTTGTACACCACTAATAAAAAATTAACATGTTAAAAGAACAAGTACATAAATCTGAGAGTATGCTCTGTCACTAACCAAGTGTGTTTGGTCCTAATGGGGGGGGGGGGGGGAATAAACTCTGATTAAACCCCTAAAAGAATGTTACAAGAGAGGTTCTGTGTTTCAGAACATAATCGGCAATGGCGCTCCAGAAGAGCGGAGAGGCAGGCAGGATGCGCTGGAAGAAACAAGACGCTTCTGAGCATGGCAGCGTACCCTGCTCTTTGAAGACACAAAGCCCTAGGTATGCTTAAAATTGTACCCTTTCCCAGGCAGGGTTTGGGAGAAAAGGGTTTTCAGACAGGATGACACACTAGCACACATCTCTAGAGGAGTTATTTTAACGGGAGCTGACAGCCCGCAGCGAACACTTCTGTAATAAGACACTGCAAACTTAGTGCAATGGAGTGTTACAGGGTATTCGGGAGCTTTGGAAGAGGCCTGAACCTGATCGATCCAGTCGCTACCTCTATTATACAGCAAACAAAGCACCTCCTTCAAATTTTCTCCTGACACTACCAAGCTAAAAAGAAAAATCAGAAAACAAGGGTCAATGATTAGGCTCTTGCAGTTACCTCCTCCGACTTGACCTGCTTCTGCAGGATGCTAGTTTCTCACAGATAAAAGGCCAGGTAGCTGCAGTATGAACTGTCTCAAAGATATTTATTTTCCAGTGTCTCAAGATAATTATTTTCTAGTGTCTCACTGCTCTGGCAGAACAAGAACAAGGCCCGGAAGCAAGGGCTAAAATGGTTTAAATTGTTTATTATAAATCAGATGATTTTCCTTTTAAATTAACATTAAACCAACTCCGAATGGGCGTATGTATTTGTTCTGTCCTGTAATAACACAATGATTTGCTCAATGCTGTTTCATCCTAGAAGATACGTCACAAAAACACAGCAAATTATTTATTCATTTAATATGAAAACTGAAAGAAGCATCGAAGTCTGTCAGGTGGAAAAGCACACAAACATACAGATATTTACTGCTAAGCAGTGAATAAATGATGAGGTGCTGAGGGATACAGATTACACACAAGAAACTGATGCAGCTGCCCTAATTAATCAACCAAAGCTAAATGGATGTTGAGTACCTTTTAAAAATGAGGGTTCCACATCTAACAGAGGATAGCTCTATAGACTCTATATTATATAGACTATAGGCTCTGTATTCTGCCTCTCTAAAAACAACCAAACTTCTCGCAGAATTGTCATGCTACAATGCAGCACTGCAAGCCTGCAGGCCTCTTTAACTTTGTGAATTGCAGATGGATGATGCTGACAGAAATTTTCATTTATCCAGAACCTAAAATCATTTAAATTTTTAGCTTCTGGCTGCCATCTATGCCAGTAAACATATTGTTTCCATTCAAGCCACAGTGAGCAAAAGGCAGATGTTGGAAACCTCTCAATACTCCACTAATCACAAAGAAGACAGAAAATTCTGATTCCACACAATGCAGGCCTGATTTTTAAAATAACCCTGACTTTCATGACCAGTTTTCACCAAACACTTAATACAGTTTCCTCCAGTCTCCAGCGTTTTACAGGGATTCTGGTTTATTGGACGCTTGCGGGTAGTCTTTTCCGATTTATTCACTTAGAAAATGTTAGGAGAATTACTGTTGTTCCACGTACATGAAGACAGGCAATTTTTGCTCACTGCCTGAAGTCAAAACTTCAGTGTCTTTCTCAGAGGCTAGATCTCCTCCACCCTCCCTCAGTTTCCCACTTGACCCCAACTTCCAGGACCATTCCACGCTGTCCCCTCAGGTCCCTCAGGCAAGAAGAGAAAAAATTCAACGCCTTCCCTACTGTTGAGCATCCCTTACAGGCAAGTACATCAACCATGTCCTCACACTAGCTGGCAGCAACAGTGAGATCTCAGGGGTATTTTCCT
The DNA here is from genome assembly GCA_011075105.1 of Heteronetta atricapilla. Classification (NCBI taxonomy): domain Eukaryota; kingdom Metazoa; phylum Chordata; class Aves; order Anseriformes; family Anatidae; genus Heteronetta; species Heteronetta atricapilla. The sequence goes on along the minus strand of CM021736.1, from coordinate 15,708,839 downwards.
AACAGTCAGTCCTATCCACCCAGGCTGGACGCAAACTCCAGTACTGCTCAACATCGCTTTGTGGCAATTCTCTTCAAAGAGCCCTGGAAATACGGAGGAAGGTGCTCTGTGCTGGTACCAGTGCTGCATGTTGTCAGTACAGCCTCCCCTTCCCAGACAACTTCCCCTTCATGAAGGCTAGGACAACCACGTAGGTCTCTCTGTAACGTTCCCTGAGCAGGCTGTGGTATACATTAAGGCCCTTCTGACACCATTACTTGATCTCTGCATTCACTACTCAATTTATTTTAATAATCAGTGGGAGCTGAGGCACAGCTGCAGAGTTATGTAACATCAGAGCAGTGGTTTTCCACCCGGATCAGCAGACTGTTTCTGAGGGGTCCAAGGAATGGTTACCAAAAAATGAAGCCAATCATCAGTAGCTTTAATTCACTGTAGAGGTCTCGATATCTTTTTTAGACAATTCTTATAGAACTGTGAATTAGAACAGATTTTAAATGTAACTTTCATCAGGGCGATACCCAGGAAAATGAAAGCAAATTCAAAATATCTAGTCATGATTCAGATAAAAGCCTGCTTTCTATTACTATCTGAAACTGTGTGCCCACTGCAGGATTTCTGAAACAGTCCAAACCCTTCCTCTCTTTTTAGTATTCATAATCTGGAAAACCCACCTGAAAAAGAGAACCAACTATCAGGAGAAGGGGAGAGGCCTTTTAGAGTCTTTATAGCTAAACTAAGAATGGTTGTAGTTACAAAATATTAGCAGTATTTGCATAATTTCTCCTGACCAGGGTCATATTGTGTAACAACATTATTTCCAGGATGTTGGTTACACCAAACCTCTCACCGCGCTTTGTATTAGTAGTAGTTTAAAAGGGTATATGGTATCAAGGTAAACATGTTTGAAGTGGCCTTAGTTCATAAATAACCCCATCTTGAAAAGTTAAATAACAAGGAGCAAAGTCCCACTGTCCAAGCAAATCTCCTAACAGACCTATCTTGTAGTCCTGGCTTCACACCCCAGAACAGACTTGATGGTTCTCCCAGACGTATGTCACTTATTGGGCCTTACTATAAGGTGTTACTTGGATCTTTAAAATGACCTTAAACAGGGAGGCAAAACAGATTTTTTGTGCCCTGCCCTGTCAAACAGACATGCTTTTCTGTTGTGTAGTTTTTAAATTACCTCAGGTTTAGGATGCAATTTACATTGTTTGCACTTGAGAAAAAGAGGCTAAATGGTTCTGGAACACCAAGACATAGCAAGATACGTGTTCATTTAGTTTGCATTCTTTGAAAAATGTTCTTCATCAAGCTTGGATTCTTATTTGTAAGCCAGCATGGCTTGATAGCATTGATAGTGCTATCCTTGGACAGTTCTTGACCTCCAGACATAAACACGTAACAAATCTAGCAGGGTTTATAGTAATGCGCCAAGCAAGAATTTCTCACCCAGTTCTTCAGTATCAAACATGCGCCAGTCTCCTCTGTGCACAGATTCTGTCTCCGCATTTCTGTGCTCACTGTTGCACTCCTTCATCTTGCTTCACTACAGGTAGAAACAACACACTGAATGTGCTGCAGCCAGTCCCACAAATCTTGCTGGAGACAGTGAAGACCAAATGTTTGCATTTTTCCTCTGGAAAAATACTAACAAAGGCAAAACCCCTTCTTCACTACTCTTCTGGTCACAGATAAAGCCAAAGGTCAGTTTAATAACTTTGTCCCTGCCAACGTGATAAATCAATTTGCTTTGAAAACTGGTATAGAAAACTGAAGGAGATTACCTCTTTGCAGACTTTCCCTGAGGTTTGAAAGTGAAATTCTGTCAGACAAAAGTCAGCACCCATTTCAGCCCCTGCATAATTTGAACCAAGGGTTTATGTTTCTGGCAACACCAAAGGATCATCTCTTCTAGCCTTCCTCTGCTATAGATCACTAGTGAGGTGCTTTAATAACACACTAAGTACCTCAAAAAAATGAACTTCTTTTGAGTTCCTTCCATCCTCCCTCACTCAAATATTGATAAAAGATCTAAATTACCTTAATTCTTCTCAAAAAGATTCTTAGATACAAGCAAATTTTCTGGGGTCACCAAGGGAGGAGGGAAAACTTTTCACCCTTTGTAGCAGCCACAGAAGTGACAGGAGAAGATTTAAGGATGCATTTATCCCAGACAGAATCTGTTTGTTAACCGAGAAACAGCTTCTTGTCCTGAATTTATCCTTTAACTGAGGTTAACAAGAGAGCCACTTCATAGCAAAAGGAAAACTACAATGAAGCCCAACACTAACTTATTGGCATAACAAGATATAAATATATATATAATAGTGTCAGTACTGGGGAGGGCATGGGGGGAAAGAGAGCAGATGGACCTTGCAGACTTGTGTAGGTCTGTGCTAATCTGTGCAAATTAAATGTCTTTAGTAGAGTTGGAAAGATTTAGGTAGATTTCTAGCTGTTTTCAATGTTTATGTTGTCACTGGTGAAATCTACCCTACTTTTATTTCAAAGACAACTAGGTCATTATATCTTTTTTTCCCTGCCTGCCACTGAAATAGAAAACTGGTTCGTGAGAAGGTCTTGACGTAGTGGACTATGGGACTAAGGGAAACAAACAAAAGCCTGTGAAAGGTTTATATCCCCTAAAAACATACCTCTGTCTCTTAGATCAGGTGACCAGTGAGCCATCATCCATACTGTTCGGAATGAAGTGTCCATTTCAGGGATGACAAGAATTTCTGGGGCCAAGATAAGCATGTGATGGAAGACCCTTTTCTTGCTCTTCAGAGAAACAAAAGGGATCTGCTATAGGCACCAGTTATATCATTAAAATCTGTGAGATGACAGCATACAGAGCAAGCAACTTTTCCTCGTCTTTAATCTGTTCCACAGGACCCTGAGGGTGCCATTAGCACTCAGTGGCAGGGACCATCCTCACACAGGATCTGAACTCATCCCTCTGGTTATGGCCCAGCTGTCCCAGTTAAAGCTTGGGCCTGGGCCTTGCCCTTTGCCTGAGCTTTGTTGTAGGTGTATCTGCCTGAAGCCCTGCCTCTGGCCGCACTCCCTGGGTGGACCTCAGCCTTATGCTGGAGGCAGTTCATCTCCTAGAAAGACCCCTTGTTTAGATGCTGTAGCTTGTACCCAGTCCCACCTTTGGGCCTGTCACCTGTGTGGACTCTGGACCCATGCTGTAGCCTTGTCTCCAGCCCTGTCTTTTACGCCCCAGATGGAGGCTGGGCCCGTTTCTTCACTCACCTTGCCTGGAAGTGTTGATGGACCAGCAGCCAGCTCTGCTGGCTGTGCTCAGACCTGTGGGATGGTGTCAGTTAGGGCACTGCCTGCACTGGGGTCACCTTTGCCTCCTGGCTCTTGCTGTGCCCTGACAAGGGGCTGGTACAATCATGGTTGCAGAAACAGATTTAAAAATCAATGGAAATAATATTAATCTCTTCTGGCTAGTGATCAGACAGGTCTTTTCTGGGAAGCCCTCCAAGTTGTCCATAATCACAACCTAAGTTGATTTCCATGCCTTTAAGCATGGCCCTAGGACCAACCTTGGCAGTTTGGCGAATGCCAAATGGATCAACAGCTTTAATGCCAGATACAAAAAATATAATCTGAGAGACTAACGTAGTTTTGTAATATATAAACACATGAATCACAACATGGGTTTCATTTTATGGAAGAAGGTGGAAGAAAGGAAGAACATGGGTTTGCATTAATAGGTAAAAACTTAAGGGCAATGTGTTATTTTTCCTCCTCCAAATAGAAGTTGAAAAAAAAGCTCTTCATGCACTGAACACAGCATTCCCTAACCATAAGATTACATGCACTTAAAATGCACGGCAAGAAGGGTGGAAAGGGCCGGAGTGAAGAAGTTCAATTGACAAATAGGTAATACATTTAGAAGACAGCAAGTGACCCTATCACAGCACCTGACTCATGCCCTTACACTTTATAATTATTATTTTTTTGTCTCTGTTCAGCTGTGCTCACATTTTTTTCATCTCCATATAGATCTCCAAAGACCGCTTGTGGATAAAACAAGTTAATATGGAAGAAAGCATAATGAGGTTACAGGTGTTGCTATGCAGGTTGCTACCCTTGTATATTCATTATACTCACTTAGAAGTGCCTACAGTTTGAGACGGTTCTATTTTATTTTTTATTCATTTTAATACTCAACAGGCTCATCTTAAGCAACAGCCAATCTTTAAAAAATTATATAAATTGTAATTGGCAAAAACCCACCACTCTAACCTGCCAGTTCTGTTAAAACTTCAGTCCAATAAACCAATTAAAATGTTGAAGACTTGATCCTGTCCAAGCACTAGAATTCATCTCTGTTGCATAAAGATGCCATGATGTCATGGTGACACACCGTAAGTAAATCAGCATATTTCTGGAGATGTTTCAAGGCCAGGACTTCACTGATGGGATTAGATCAACTCTGAAAGTTTCAGAGGAACCGGTTACTATAACCTACCGTTTGTACCCGAACTTGTGACTGCAAAGAAATACCTGGCAGAAAAGTCCCTAACAGAGCCAACTGATAACAAAGCAGACACAATTAGGAATGGCAAAAAGATAAAGTGTAATGAAAGAGAAAAGGAGTAATCTTTCCCTTTGCTTCAGCTATGACTTTACAGAGTTGAGAGATCTCAAAGGAAAGTAAATTTTTTTAGGAAGAAAAAGTCTTATATAAGTTTTTTTTGAAAATTATGCAAGTAAGCTGCTAGCATTTTGTGGTACTATCTCTTTTTCTGACATTTGAGTGTGTAGCATTATTAGCACATGCATCTCACTGTAGGTAACATTAAAACATTATTAAGCAAAAGAAAGTATTGCTAAGACAGGGGCTGAACTAACTGCAGGTTAGCACAAAGAAAGCCCAAAGTCCACTGCTAAAATAACAGTAACTTACAGTTTCCAGTGCTTCTGCTTTCAAATACAGTCAAATGGCTTCTGCCTGGCATACCTGGCTATGTATTCTACTGCATGATCCCTTCTCCATCTGCTAACATTTCTACGTTTATCATCTCTTCCTCCATTGCCTACCTTTTCTTTCACAATGAACCCAAAGGCGCAGTGGCAATTTATTGTGGCCATATCTGAAATGAAACATTATTCTCCCTTTGCTCTCATAGCCATGTCACATACGCACTGACATTAATAGAACATATAAAGCATGAATTCCATTAATGGTATCTTCACTGCCTCATTTGTTATATTTAATTTAACAATTTCTCATGTGAACATTACACCAAGTGTCTATGGAATTACACAACTATTCAAGCTGTACAGAATGCCAATTTGCTCATTACACTCATTCTATGCTATCACAATTTTTTATATAACTTATTCTGTTTCTACTTTTGAGTTTGCAACAGTTGTCCTGGCTTCTGTTACCACCCTACTCATCACAACAACGTATTGCAATTACAAAAATCTTTATCATGTGTTTCAAGTTATTTTTCTCCTTTACTAGCCTCTGCAGATTGTACTTTCCAAATTAACCACAAATAGTTTACAGGAGACAGGTTTACACATTTACTATTTGAATCATACCAGAAGAATGAACTATGAAAATGGGGAAACACCAGCTATATAGGACCTACTACTTTTTTTTATAACCCTCTTAAATCCTTTCATCTGATCAATGCACGATGCCTTATTCTATGTATCACCAGAAAAATCAGGGTAAGGAAGTAAAAGCATAGTACTGTAGTATGAACTGGGCTGGGAAGGGGTTGCCTAAGGAAAGTGGGAACTACAAGTAGACCTGCCCTGTAAGGTATCTTTCATTTGGGCAACAGTATCACTCATCTAGGACTCCCCAGGATAATTAGGGTTGGAGTTTAGCTTTTGGTTGAAAGAAAGTTCAGATCTGTAGTGTGAGAGAAGGGCTCAAAGAGTCTGAAGTCGTCCTTTTAGTCCATTTTTCTCACCACCTGAGTTTCTGTACACTAGAACTCAGCATTAAGTACTAGCTCCTGTAATTTCATTTTTATAAACCCAGCCTACTTGCATAACAAATGCACTGTTCCATTCTTCTTTTTTTTCGTCATCTAATTTTCTGCACAGCTGAAGCCATAATGACCTGCTTGCATAAAGCAATCTGAGATACCCTTGTAAGCAAGATTACTCTTCAGGCATTCTGGTGAAAAAGTATTTCCATCAGACTTCTCCACCACACACACAAAAGCAAATTTTCGTGTTGTTTGAGGTAAAGAATTAAGGAACCTTTCAATGGACGAAAAGACATGACCACACCATCCCTCTTCTGTAGGAATTTCAACTATTAAGACAGGATTGGCATTTTCAATGTATCACAGTATCTGAAAGCCATAAATACCACAGGATCCAGATGCAATTTCTGTATCAGGCATCTGGACAGGACCGGTGCTTTTTTTGCTAGAGTATAATATTCAAGCTTATGAGCTAAACATAATTCACAAGAATTACTTTCCCTCACTATTCATACAGACAGAACTGAGGAAAAAAAGGAGGGCTCCTTTCCTCCAGCGCAGAATTTAGACCACACCAATATTTCTATTTTTAATTACATTTATGATATTTCCTGTGGGTATAAGTCATGAATGCAGTTCCAGTATGCTGGGAGCAACATAAATATAATCATTCCCAAAGGGATCTTACAGCTGTTATGCACAGGTCAGAGATTCTGTGAAATGCAATATGTGAAACTTTAAAAGCTTTCTAGCCCACATCCTTCCCATTCCTCTTCAAATTTAGAATTAATGGATCCTGAACAACGTTGCCCCAAATTTTGCCCACAAGGTATGCAAAAATTCACTTCATTCAAATAAAATAATATTTAGCATTAAGCAAACACCCATTCCTATCTCACTTAGGAACTACATCAGAAATTCCTTTCTAATCCAAACCAACTCTGCTGTCACTCCATGCTGACAACTGTGTGACTGAAGACAAAAAATGTGGAATTTTTCCTCTGCAAATCATTCTAAGGTTGGGAAGGAGGAGTGCAACATCTCATTTCTGCATTTAAGTCTAGCCTCCTCCTTCTACCTGATTTCTTAACTCTTATTTTGACACATGACCACCCAATAGGACTGAAATAAGCTCTTCCCCTTGCCAAATCTTGAGATAGCAGCCCACAGAAACAGAAAAGATTCTTCACTTACCTCTGATCACAGTCTGGGAAAGGAAAAACACTCATCAGCTGCTTCTCTCAGCAATTATGTTCTGTTTTAAAATAAATAAAAAAGAAAGAAGACTTTAAACACTGCCTCTGTCTCTCTTCCCTAAAGTTAGCCTCCATCAGTGTTTGTAAACATTTACTTAGCAGGAGCACCTTCGCTCTCCAGAACCAAGGTAATGATTAGGTTACACTAACCATGGCATGAGGACAGAACAAGGCCATTACAACTGCCTCGCTGGCACTGACTAGACAATGATGTCGGGTTGTACTTCAGCAGGCTCAGTTGTGCAAGAGTGAGAAAGAGAGTTGTGAGATGAGAAATGACAAGCACAGGAAAAAAAAAAAAAAAGAAACAAAACAAAAAAACAGGAACCTGGACTCAGAGGTAAACCACAAAAAAAAAAAATGAAAGTTCACAGAACAAGCAAATGCGGTTGAGCTGAGAGAACTGGACAAGCCAGAGTTGTTCTAATGTGATTTCTCACATCTGTTCATTAGGATTGCTGCCTTTGAAACAGTGAACAAAGCAAACTATAAGATGCTATTTCTTTAGTGTTAGCCACAGCTGAATCAATTGAGTAAAACTTCAGTGGTGTGACAAAGTTTGTGAGTGTACTGGCAAAGCCTTTAAAAGAGTCAGGCCCATAAGGTATACTGTGAAACAAAAACAAACTTCCAAAGTACTGAGTTACACCCTTCCTCCACCCCTCTACCTGGCTCATGATCACACAGGTGAGTTACTCTGTGAAACTAACTGAAGCTCAGGCAACTTCTGTGCAGTTACACACACAGGCAACGTACACCAGCTTGGCAGTGGAAAGCCCTCAGTGGAGCTGATGAAACCCAGAAAGATAGCTCAGATTAGAACAGGGCTGGGGCTAGAAGGGTGATTTTACCTTGTCTGTTGGACAGACAGCCTCTGAAGGCAGATCTTCAACCTCAGCAGTGTATCAGATACACGAGTACTCTGTTGTAGCTTTCCAGCTCACATAGACCTTGATTCAGCAGACACACTGACCTTTGAGTTTCCAATAATCTTTAATATCTCTACAGCCAACTAGTAAACAAGAACTACACCTGCGCTGCCTGTAAATAAAACCAAATATTCCCAGACCCCTGCTTTCCTCACATTTAAACTGCAAATTTACAAGAGCAGCAAAATTTTATCTTTTCATTTTTCCAGGTTTGATAAGGATTAGTTTAGAAAAACACACCTACTCTTCCGCTGCCATCCTCAGTACACAGCCTTCCTCTTTTCCTGTGATCCAAGAACCACCAAATATCCTGAGTTGGAAGGAACCCACAGGGATCATGGAGTCCAACTCCTGGCTCCACGCAGGACCACCCCAAAACCAAACCATATACCCGAGAGCGTTGTCCGAATAGTGCTTGAACTCTGTCAGGCTTGGTGCTGTGGTCGACCACCCTCTGGGTGCAGAACCTTTCCCTAACACCCAGCCGGACCCTCTCCTGTCCCAGCTCCATGCCGTTCCCTCGGGTCCTGTCACTGTCCCCAGAGAGCAGAGCTCAGCGCCTGCCCCTCCGCTCCCCTCGTGAGGGAGCTGCAGGCCGCCATGAGGCCTCCCCTCAGCCTGCTCTGCTCGGGGCTGAGCAAGCCAAGGGCCCTCAGCTGCTCCTCATCTGCTACATACATCTTGCACCTCATACATCTTGCCCTCTAGACCCTTCACTATCTTTGTGGCCCTCATTTTGGCACACACTAACAGTTTTATGTCCTCCTTACATTGTGGGACCCAAAGCTATGGTTGGTGACTGCCCAACCCTTTAGTTTGGAAAGTTCTAGAATTTTTATGTAACTTCACTAATGAATTCTGGAAGGCAGGAAGAGGAAGCCTGCAACCCTGGCCTCCACAAATCCTAACACATTAGGACAAACATTATCTTGTCCATATCCCGGTAGGGTAAGACAGGAGGGCAGAATTTAACACCAGTTGAATTAGGTAACAAGGAATTTAAACTAAATGCAATAATTTATAAATAGCCAGTGACAAAATATGGACTGATATTATCAAGCAGATAGACTTTTCCATCAGTAAAGTATGACTGGAATTGGCCAAATCTGATTGCACAGTAAGATGTATTGCAAAGACCCATATGCTAACAGACTGGTATAAAGCAACACTGATGGATGACACTGCTACAATTTCCATGGAAAGCCAAGTTAGGTGGGAAAAACCTTGCCTAACAACTTTCCCTTTTCCTCCTTCATACATAGTCATCTGCCTGTGTTGTCCATGAGAAGCAGATATATTTGTATGTTTGGAAAGCACCAGCACAAAGTACACATTACCACCACCATCAACAGCTGCTAAACTCCCAAACATTTCACAGAGAACAACACATTTCATCTCCAGGCATCAAAGTATTCACTAATGGCATGAACCTCTGCTTAGCACACAATTAAGTGATTTTGGAAAGATGTCATTAACTCTAGGAGCTTCACATCTTTTCCCATGTTTGTATTTAGTTTCCAAATTACCAGCCATAAACATAGAGTGGGACAGCTCCTGAAGCGTGCAGGAACCCAGCCACACAAGTTCTTAAAGAGCTCCTCTTTGTCAGGGGGCACGCTGTATGGACACTCAGAAAGCAATGACATTTACATTCCTGTCAGTTTTATTTCTCGAACACCAGCCTCATTGGAAGTTTCACTTGATTTTTTACTCTGGAAAAAAAGCCAAACCTAAGCATAACAGATGCTCTCTGGAACACCCAGGACACATACAAGAGCATGTGTGTGGTCCACTTCACCACTACAGGACAAAACGACTTTCCGGAAAATGAGAAGGGTGCTTAGTTTTTCTCAGCAGAAAAATCTTAATATTTACACTAATTTGATACAACAGGGTCCACTTAGTTAAAAGAAAAGTATTCACACAGGAGCTCAACCAAGTATAACTATTTTCCCATGAAGATCTTATCCTTGGTGTGGGCAAACAGTCCAAGGAACACCATACAGACAGCAGTTCTGTTCTGTGTGTCTCCGTAATTACACCAGAGAAACAGTCCTATTGACAGACCCTAGTTTAAAAACAGTAATAATAATAAAAGCCCCAAACAGAAGCATAGTGAAAATATATAATGAGAAAGCATATACTGGGAAAACATAAAACCTTGATAAGGTCTAAATATTAAATGATTTAAAGGGACACAAACAGCAAGTAGGGAGCCCTGGCTAGTAGGAGACTGGGAAGGATTTTTAGTTAATTTCTGTAAAAGAATAAGATAGAAAATAAAAAGCAGAGAAACTTGAAGTCTGCATTTGTTCTTGAATAACATATCTTTTATAAGATCACCAAAATACTTGTGTACGTTTAGAGTTCGAAGCTGCACAAAGACAATACAGACCAAAAACAGGGTTGACATTCAGTGCACAGGGGGGAGAAGGACAGGTGGATGGATCACAGCAGCCGAAGAGGAAAACAGAGGAAGATGCAGAGAGGGAGGAAAGAAAAGACATACAGCTATGTGGGAAAGCATGAAACCAAGGAGCAATTACCAGAAAAAGTCACTGACAGAAAATGCAAGTGCTCAAGGGAAGAAGCACCACAGAGTAAACTGCACCTCCAAGGAAGTGAAAGAGAAGGAAACTTGGCAGTAAGGAATGAAATAGTTAATCAAGTATATTTACCATCAGGATATATGCAGGTTATCTTAACACATAAAGCTCTGCTATTGCTCACTTACGTGCATCCCGCAGAACTGGTTTGAGAAGAGAAATGGTTTCTGAGACCCAGTAAAGCTCTTAAGTGAATTTGTATTTCTGATAAGGGAAAGCAGCTTCAATTTCAAAGTTCTAGAAATGATCTCTTAGATTCCTCCCCTCTCTCTTGTATGACAAGTTGCCCTCAACATAGCTCACTGGAGAAGCTTTCAAAACAGAAGAAAAAGGCAGAGGCATCTGAGGGAGGAACAGCATCAGTTAGATCACATAAAGCAAATGGCTTAGTCTGATTCATCATTCAGCCAATGCCCTTTCTCAGGTCTTGCATGTCCTTGTGTGGCATCATCCTGTCTGCAGACAATAAAAGCAAGCTTTCCTCCCTGTATGCCTCCTCATGTTATGGAAGGCCCAGTCCCAGTCTGTCATCAGCATGACTGTGCTTGTTTGCAACCTGTACTGCTCAGAAATGCCCGTGACCATGACAGCTCCAGCAGTTCTTAAAAAGGGTAATGCAAGCAGTGAAGTGTTAAAATTGTAATTCTATTCTGTCTGTCTCTGTTCTTTCCTCTCTTGCTATCAGTTAGCTGTATATCTCCCAACAAGCAAAAAAGCTAACCAATTGCTACCAAAGCCAATGGGGAAAAAGATAGTAACAACCTTCTTCCCAGCGTCGCAGGCTGGCAGCTAAAATCATGCCAACTCAGAGAAGAAATTTGGAAAAGAAAAGAAAAAAAAAAGAAAAAAAGGAAAAAAGGGGGGATGACAACAACTAAAATATTCAAAACACAGAACAAGGAAAGATCTTTTCCCAATGCTTTCTGTTCTCATCATGTGGGTGGGAAGGAAGCAGCTTTCTCAACTGACAAACTTCCATTGATACAAGCCTCTTTTTCCCTTTGTTTCTGTCTGTTCCATCAATAGGCACAGAATGGTCTTGAAAGAAGGAAAAAAGTATGGTTTAAGTATTAGACTGATATATCTTAAAAGACTGTTGGTTCTAGCATCAGTGTTGTAGTGAAAAGACATGAGTAAAAGTTTTAAACTAAAAGAGGGCAGATTTAAATTATGTACTAGGAAGAAATCCTTCAGTCAGAGGGTGGTGAGGCACTGGACCAGGTCACCCTGAGAAGCTGTGGATGCCCCATCCCTGGAGGTGTTCAAGGCCAGGCTGGATGGGGCTCTGGTCTAGTGGGAGGTGTCCCTGTCCATGGCAGGGGGTAGATGATCTTTAAGGTCCCTTCCAACCCAAACCACTATGACTACATTTCCCATTCTGCCACAGAGCCACTGCCTTCTTGACAACAATGCTGCAATTAGGATGATAGCACTGGGCATTCCCCGAGTTACTGGGTTAAAGAGCAGAGCTCTGTATTTAAACTTTTCACTCCATTCAGATCATTTCAGTAATTCTGCTCATGACTTATTTAGACAACTCCTCCTCAAAACATTCAAAATGAAGAGCACCCCAAAGAACTAACTGCAGCCAGGTTGGTACTAGTCTTTCCCTGGTCCTAATAAACTATGGTTCCTACAGACAAAGCAATGCCACATCTCCCCTGTACCGGTCCTAGAGTCATCTTTATCTCAATAAAAATAGCATTTAAAAAAAAATCAGCAAACAAATTATCGGATGGATGAAAAGCAGTCAAGTGTTCAGCTTCCAGACAGACAGCCTGAAAAAACCTAGGAGCTGGATTCCCAGTAAAGGACCTAATGGCAACAGAATGCTACAGAAATACTTTGTGCCTAAGTGGTGACCCCCCCATCTGACAGCGAAGTTGACAGATACCATGGGGAATTTCAAGAGGAAGAGGGTCACATTTCTCTCATTTTATTTCTCCTTTAACTACAGCAAATAAAGTCAGAAGCCTGCTGACTTTAAGTCCATGTAATTCCTTTTCTACATTTTTCATTTATCATTGTCAATATTTGATCTGGACAGTGTTGCCTCTTCAGGCTCCTTATGCTTACTTTTATCTCTGTCTTTTATCATAATATGAAGTGCACTCTACATTGCACAGGAGATTCCTCCAATAACTAAGAAGATGGGGGGGAACTAATAAAATTTAAGCATCTCCTCACTTAACCCCGCAAATGTGCCCATAGTGTTATTAATTGGCAGTTCCAAAATACGATTCTCCACCACCAAGGAAGCAATTAAAATTAAAATTAAAATTAACAATGTTTATTTTCTGTAAAAAGGTGAAAAGACAATAAAGTCAATAATCTATTCCCAAGTAAAAGGTATAAAACACAAGCTTGATATGACTGTAAAGGCTCACTGCAATGAAGGAAATGGAGTTTTGCCCATAATTCAGCTTTAATGCACTGTTTAAACAGCTTTCCTTGTATGTACTTTCAGGTTCACAGTAATAACTTCCAAGATGCCCAGTAAGCAGCCATATCACAGCTGGTTGCACACAAAAGATACTTAATGAGAAGAGATACTCCATCCAATAAACAAAATAAAAATTACAGATATAGGTCTTCTTCCTGGATGCAAAAACACAAAGCTGAATGAAAGCCAAATCTGAAAACAGAATAAATACGGTATCTTGAAGCCAAATTGCGAAAGAATTAGACTTGTTAGCAGATTGGCCATATCCACACCTTTTTAATTAAGTACATTATGCCTTTTTCAATAGGTGAGAGGAGGAAATTTGCATACAAGGAAACAGAGAAAAAAAGGTAAAAAATAATTGATGCTTTTAGGGGGATTAGGGGAAAGAAGAGATGAAACTTCTTACCCAATTATATTTTCCAACCAACATTCAGCCCCAATTCCAGCTTAGCCAATGCTCAGAAACAGACCTGTACCTTCAGGATCTTTTCCACACTGAGGTGTGACAGTTTTCTGTCTCATTCCCCACAGTTTTCTCAAGATCTGCTCCTGACTGATGGTGCTTTCCAAAACGCCTCTATAGCTGGCTGCTGATGGCGAGCACTGCAGGTGCAGTCAGCTGGTGAGGAATGCACAAATGTCGAACAGACTGCTCCCTCTTCCCTGGGGGCTCCCAGTCACCACCAAGGTTGGCTACAGAAATGCTCAAATAATTGCCAAGCCTTGCCACAGGTGAAAATATATACCTGATCGATCCACAGAAGTCTCCTTCCCATATAAGTGTGTATGGAAGAACACACAAATGCACCATTTTAACTCTACCTCTTATCCCTCTTCCATTATATGTCCTGCAACACAGAAGTAAAACAACCCAGCACCCAAAATCCATTTTAAAAGAAAATAGACAATGCAGCTGCTCGATCCTATTCTTTACTACACCTGGAAAAAGTCTTTGCATGAACCAGTAATTCTTTTCTCCTTACTCTCCATGAGACAACGCTACATACAGACTGTGGCTGGTGAAAGAGCAGTGCAAGAACAGTGGGAGAAGAGGAGTGTTGATTCTTTCAATGCCACAGGTGCAAGGACTTGGCCACATCCTTTCACTTGGTCTTTTGAAGTCAACAAATTGACTGTGGCTAAATTGTCAGGAAGAATGGCATCTGAAAAAGGTACACATGATCAACCAACCTGAGTTCAAGGAACACCATAAATGCTTTGAGATTAGCTAGTCAGAAAAGCCTGCAGATCCTCTAGGCCACTGGGTTACAATCAGGGAGAAGCGGCAGTACTTAGAGACTGACTCGTGGAAGCACGACTAAAGCGGCTCTGTGCGGCATTGTTTGAGAACCACTGACCCAGAAAGGCACTAAAGCAAAGCCGTGCATAACACTCCCAACACAGGCACTCAGCCCTGTGCTCTGCTGTTGGAAGGAAAACACTGCACAGGGCTCCACGATTTCACAGTCCACATACACAGCTAAGAGAGCTTTTGTGCTGACAGTGAAGTGAAAATGTCTACTTCCCTTCTTACTTTCTCTTCAAGTCTCAAGTTTAAAAAAGCTGTCTGGTGCTTTCCTGCTTTCTCTTCCCCCTTCTTATTCCACCCTTCCACAGCAATTCCAGATGAACCAATCACTGATTAAATTCCATCTGTTTTCAGGTAAACATCTGATTTTTCTGGCTTCCCTGGAATTTTACCGAAGGCCCCCTGCCACTCCTCTCCCATTCCCCAAGATTGAAGCATACACGACTTTGTCTTAGCACCACTTCTGAGTAAGGCCACATTTGTGTTTTTAAGAGAGGCATCCAGCCAGCTGGAGGTTTCTTTACGGCTTCACTAAGTGCAAAGCCTTAGACCTGTAGGCTGAGCCAAAACCCGGACCTACCATGCCTTTGTGGGACCAACAATATTCTTGCATTACTTGAAAAAGAAAATACATGAACCATCAAACTAAAAAGCATGTGACATGGCATCTGAATATTATCACTGTAGGATACTGTCAGTGTTTCAGCAGATGAAACACAGCAGGGGCCAGTGTGCAGAATAATTGGTTTTTAAGACAATCAGCTATGCTGCGTTTTAAGGTAGGTAGAAAAAAAAATCCTGAAGTAGAAATTTGCTGGAGTTTTATACAATATTTACACGTCAGTGTGAGAATCTGATCTAATGCTCAGCACAACCAGCAGAAGTATTTCCATGGAATCCAATAGGCACAGGGTCAGGATTTAAATTGATGTTGTGCTGGTACATGCACATATGTTTATGCATATAAGCACCATGCCATGCAGTATTGTAATATCTTTTTTGGCACGGAACTGTCTATGCATTACACATGAATCACAGCAAAACGTTTTTTCTGTTGGTGCTGGTGTGTTTTTTTAGTATTAAAAACATCTTTCTCCTTTGGGACGTAACCATAGACCATTCTAATCTCTGTGATGACATAGATTTTCTTCTCACTAATAATCTTCTCCGCTCCTCAGTATAAAAAGTGAGCTCGTAAAGTGAATGACCAACCAAATCCCCTTCAGTTAAGGAATACTCTGCTTAGATGCATCGATGCTCCTGAACTATATTTTCTTACTCATCTTTTGAAGATACATGTTCCTTTTGTTTTAACAGATTTACAATAGACAAAGTCAGTGACAACCCCCTGAGTTAGCTCGTAAATCAACAAAACAGTCAGGGGAAACTGCCTTTTTTATCCTAGCAGCCTGAACAGACATTGCCTTTATCCAGCATTATTTACCGGACCATCTTCCCGGTGGATTGCATAACCCTTGCAAACAGGTCCCCAACACATCCATGCTCCTGGGGACTCAGGCAGTTGCAGATTATAGGGCTATTCATGGGAAATATATTTTTTTTCCCCGATTCTTACCCTTCAGCTTAACTTCCAGTCCAACCTGAATACTATTAAAACAGACAAAAGGGAAATCATTGCCCAAATACCGACACTGAAACTACTTTGTACTTCTAACCACTATTTTCTCCAGGCAAAGGCTCTGCCATCTCACCCTCACCCTGACTCAAGTCTGAGTCAAATGTCAAAAGAAAAGCAGAGCTGTTTAAATGAAATAGCATTTAAGTCCTATTTCTCCAGAATAACAGCAAAGTTCTCACTAAAACAGGGTAAGTATAATTTTCCTGGCTTATAGGACAGGGAAACTGAGGAACAGAGCACAGGCACAGACACTTACCAGGTCAGCAGCAGAAGCCACAATCCAAGGTAAGAGCCACTGAGCGCACAGACTCCTAACCACTGCCCACGTCCTCCAGAGCACTATTTTCTGCCCGCTCATAGCGCCCCTGAGTTTTTGGCTTGCATGGAGCGCAGGCCACACTGCACTTTCTGAGGTTGCTGGCACAGCCTGGACAGGACTGTGGCTCTCTCAAAGTTCTGTCCTCCAGCTGCAATCCTGCGTCACCACAAATATAATACACATTATGTTCAGTACAGGGCACCTTCAAGTGTTTACCATAGGCAGTCATTTGATGAAAAAACAGTTTCCCTGTAAAAATCAGTCCTTTCCTTTTTTTTTTTTTTTTTTTTTTTTTCTAGCACCTTCTTGTCAATTCCACCTCACAATCAGTTATGCATTTTCTCTACCGAAGGACATCCCACACTGCAACACAAAATTTAGGAAAATATTTTTCAACAAGCCTGATACCTTCTTACGAAACAGAACAAGAACAGTTCTTTTAACAAAATCAGATCTTAAATGTTATCAGAGCTGTCTCTTCTCCATTTCAATGGCGGCTGGATGACAATTTTCTGTCCTTTTTGCTGCCTTTCTTGTCTATCTCAGCTGGACTCAAGCTAATAAGCTTCTCATTAATGAAATGACTATGCCAAGGTACTGGCAGATGGCCCTGTGTTCCAAGCTCATCTTTCCATTCCCTCCCTCCCAGAAGTCCTAATCTACACACAGCGTAATCGTCACAAAAACATATGCTCCCTGACAGAAAGCTTCCCTTCCATTATCTCTGTACTCTAAGGGATTGACCCTTGAAACCTCAGGGACATGAAGTAACTCCCTTCTTACTCAAGTCTCAGTTTCCTCTGAAAACACATTCACCAGGTCCTGGCCAAAGTGCCTGTACCACGCTAATCTCCCTCACCACACTACTGTCTGTATCCTATTCCGTTACTAAGCAAAATACATAGACACATATATATCCATACCAAAAAAATAAAGTAATACATATATGGCATTTCTTACATGCAATGCTTTGCTACTGTTTTATATACAGGTCCCTGTGCCAGTACGTGAGCCTTCCTCTCAGAAGTACGTACTATAACTTAGTACGTTGGTTACCCGTGAATCTCTCGTGCACCACTTCCATTGTAATGCCGAGTGAGTCAGTCACTAATTGTGTATCTCATATATCTTAAAATAATCTGTTTGTATCATCTGTTGGCTCCCTCTCCCCCATCAATTTAATCAGATTATTGTGATTGATGAATTCATTAATATGGTCATCATATCCTGAGAGCACAGCAACTTCCAGAGAGAGGCTCAGGAAGGAAGAACAACTATCTCCCTTTTGCACACGCAAAGCATTATGAGCAGAGGAGTAAATTAGTCATCTGTTTCCCAGTTGTGGAAGGACTACAGAAAGGTTATTCCTTGACATTTAGGATCAACCTGGCTGGAGCCCCTCAGAAATGGCTGGCGGCACAATGGGTGCTGACAGGCCACCACAGTGAGATGGGCTATTTTAGGTCTCCAAATTGATTATTGGCCTTCTGATTTTATTTTTTTTTCCAGAGGAAGAGACAATTTGATTGACAGATTTCTTCTGCATTTAAGCCCAACAGTACTGAACAGTTTTCCTCAGCAATATAAGGCAGAAAAGCTTGCCTTCAATCTTTGCCCCTCTTTTTCAACTTCAAGTTGGAAGTCTTCAAAGACAGACCCCTCCTCACCGAACAAGTCGCTCCTGATTGTATGGAATAACTTAAGCCTGGCAGCTCCAACACTACCTACCTTGCAAAAGGTGAAAAAGCTCAAATGCACGCTCATATTCTAGACTGAAACATAAAATAACAGGTCAAACACAAATATCAGTAAAACAAACAAAAAAAAAGAAATGTTTATTAGTCAGTGGGAAAGACAGCATAATCATACTTTATATTTCTGTAGCTTTTGTCAACCAAAACCAAATAAGCTAAACCACTTTGTTAGCACACCTTCCCAATCCTGTCAAGTAGTAAATAAAATGAAAATAGAAGGAGCATGGCACTTACCCTGAGAAACAGTGACAGCAGAAAAGCATGCAACAACACGGTTCAAATACCCGGGAGTTGTGACTGCCTGAGGAGGGGGATATAAATGACATCCACCAGAGCTCACGGTTTGAGGAAAACTATTCACAACCGAGACATCTTTGCCTTCAGCTGTAACTTTGTATTTTTCTAAAAACATCATAAACCAGATTTAAAAGATATTAGTTAAAAATATGGTAAGACACAAATTCCTAGCAAGGAAACCTAGTCTCTACCTTCTGCTGGCTGCCAGCACAACACCCATGATGACACTGAGCATCAGGGGATCAAAAAGATCGCAGCGAGCGTCTGTCGAGCAGAGAACACAGAATTTGGATAAGGATTATTTTGGGAGGATGGCCAGCCTGGTAAACAGCAGCAAGCAAACAGGAAAGGCTACTTGTTGCAGGCAGAAATGCACAATAGGCTTCCAGAAACTAAACACACCATATGTAATTAAAGCAATTTATTACAGCTATGTGGCTTCACACATTTGCAAATGCATTTTCCCCTTTTTAGTCTCGGAGTGATGTGCTTATTCATGCAAAGTGAAAGAAAATATGTAAACAGTTTTGAAAATACAAGCAGAATGTGTGAGAACAGAACATTTGATATGGCATTATCTTGCAAATGCCTCCAGATTCCTCTCTGGTCACTGTGTGGGCAGCACATTCCCAGGACAGGGTGGGGGTGGGCAGGAGAAGGGGACTGTACTGCTATTCATGAACTTGGTTTTGTCTTTTCCTGCTGAGGTTCATTAGTGACCTACTGGAGCACTGGGGAGGAGGGAGGAGAGCTTGTTCCGGCTGAAAACGCAGGCCCAAGGAGCCTCAGAGGCCGCAGGTGCCTGAGGAGACCCGGCCAGGGGAACTGGGACCTCTCACCGAGGTGGTGGCCAGCCCAGGCTGCCAACTGCTGCCCACACAGAGACCTCTAATTCCCTGCCCATGCTTTCGCGTCACTTTACGGCCTCTCACTTGGATGTACACTAGGCAATCACTGAAGAGAAAGTTAATTCATCACAGTGAAGTTCTAACAAAACAGGCAACCCTCTCCCTAGACCCTGCATACGTAAAAATAAAAGTTACATCACCTTTATTGGCCGGACTTTCACAGAAGTCCAGAGATGTAGGCAACAGCTACTCGGGACAGATGGACCAGAAAGGACGGCAATATTCACAGACACACTGACAAACAACGCCTACAGGCATCCCCACCAGAGAAATGCACCATACATCTGGCTGTTACAAACAGAAAACCACCCCACCATCTCGCTCCAGCAAGCATCAGGGATTGCCCCACCAGACAGCACATTGTTGTTGACAGCTGAAGATGCTGGTAAGACCTCCTGTTCACTGGGAAAGGACTCGGCCCGTAGATTTTCCTCTCAACAATCCTCTGCCAGCAGAAACTCCTTTCCATCATTCACCCGGACCCTTTGTAACACCAACCAGCTTTATAGCCAAGGTGACACGGGAAAGCAAGGCCTCTCCGCAGCTCTGAAGACAGGGAGAGATTTTGAAGCTGTGGTATGGAAATAATGCCTGATTGCTGACAAGTGGATGATAAGCCCTGAGCACATAACAGATAGCTATTGTTGTAGGCTGGCTATGGATGGAGCCGCGCTGAATCATGCCTACAAATTAGGTGGTAAAGGAAAAGGTGGGGGGGACACAGTTGGGGATTCTGGATAACTGCTTTTTTCTGAGCAGCCCACTGCCAGTCCAGGTATCCCTCACAGCAGAGGGATGCGGAAATGACAGAGCTGTGATTTAGCCCAGGTCCCTTTCAAAACCTCTCCCTGTGAGAGACATCAAGAATGCCTTCATACACTGGAGCCTAGAAAAATGGTAAAAGATAGTGTTTGAGGTCTTCTCAGTTGAGTGTTAATTTCCATTCCATTTTTAAACCAGTAACATCTGGGGCATAAAAGCCAGAAAATTACTCTGCCATGTAAGAAGAAAATAATACAACAAGCAAGACTGAAGCACAGTAGAATGACAGAAGCCACTAGACTGTGATCACAGTGAGTTATAAACCAGAATACATCACATTAATGAGGTACAAAAAGATTTGCTATGTGTAGAGGATTACAAAGAGTCTAATAAAAACATTCTATATTAAGAGAAAAACATAATCCAATCCATAGGGAAACAACTTTCAAATTTTACAAATCATGGTACAAAGTGCAGAACACAAAAATTCAGGAAAAATGGCATGCAGCACTGCCATAAAGCAAGTTGCCAATAAAAACTGATGAAATTGTAGCACTGGTGAATGGCAAATGTATCTATTTATCTAACCAAACTAACTGCAGGAAAAGATTTTAAAGACTTGAACTAGCAAACACCGGGCTCGGAAGCAACATAGATGATGGCACAGAGAGATTTAGATTAATAAACCTGATTTCTTTAGCTAGAAAATGAGTTGAAATGAAGGATTTTTTTGTGTGTGATGCCTTCAAAGAGTACCCAAAGCAGCTTCCACCTGACCTGTGATGAGGACTGTATGTACTCTGACGATACAAGCCAACTGTAATCTAAAAAATAATTTACATATGTATTACCTTCAGACGAATCAAACAAAGAAGAAACACAATAGCACATTGTATTTAAGGTTAATAAAAGTGAAGTAGCAAAATGCGGAAACTATAATCATACTTTTTTTAAAAAAAAAATAAGGTCATAAATGAATTACTAACTCATGAAAAAGGAAAAAAAAAACATAGACACCTTCATGAAGGTAAGCTGTGTGCTCAATAAGCAGTGACAGTAAAAATGCAAATTAAGTTTATATGCATATGAGGAATTAAAAGGTGAGTAGCACAAGAATTAACATCCTCTCTCCTGTGTGAAAACACTGGCCAGTTCTTACCTCTTCATCCTAAAACAACAGAACAACATTGAAGTCGTGGATTGAAATTGCTAATGAAAAAAGTAACATAAATAAACCAATCTAAAGTCTAATGTTAAAGTTTTAATCTAAAGTGTGTCTGTGCGTGCTCCCTCTCTCTCAAAATCAGAAAGGGAATAGGCTCAAGAGGCACATTAAGAAGTCCTAAACAGTCAAGAGGAGACACTAGACTGATTAAGAACGATTAATTAGTATTCATAATAAAAGAGCAAGGGAATACACAATGATACTCAGTCAAAAATTTGTCTGATCTGAGATGATATAGTTTCACATCATACACAATTAGCCAGTAGTGCACAGTGTAACATTAGCACTGATGTGGAGGAAAGTATGAAACATTTATATATATACACACATGCATATAATAAACATATTTGAATTAATCGTAATAAACATCAGGAAGCACAGAAACTCGCCTGTTTTAAGACACAACAGATTTTTCTACTCCTGAAGATTTACGACAAGCATCTAGGAAAAGTGTAGTTTAATCACCTTCCACAGAATTTTTTCTTAAACAGTAAGAGCTACTGCCAGTAGCAGGACTGTGAACCTTGATGGACAGATCTCTGATCCACTACAAGCAGGGGAGAAGACATAACAGTAGCAGTTTCTTCTCCAGGAAAAACATGTTTGTAAATTGTATCACGGTAGCCACAGTGATGTAAAGCCTTATGAAGTGTGCAATACAAATGCAGAACAAAAAAAAAAAAAAAAAAAAAAAAAAAAGCATCTAGTTTAAGGATAAGAAGGGAGAAAATAGATACATAGGTAAAACTGCTGCAGACGTCAGGAGAAGGGGCCTAACTTTTTTGAATCAAAATTTTTTTTTTTTGGTATATATTTTGAACATTTCTAGAGACCTTCCTAAGCATGAGTAGTAGCCACATGGGAGGATGATACTTTGACAGTTTATTATGTTAGGGATGGAGGCTGTTATCACTGACCTGAGAAAAAAATAACCCATATGGTACCACAAAAAGGAAGAATTATTAAATTTTATTTTTTTTTTTTAGATGAGGAATAGTAGCAGAGTATAAAGAAAGGGGCAACATGATCTAAACAATGTGTCAGAAAAGTGATCTTGGCAGAAGCTTTCTGAACAGCAAGGACAACAGAAATGCAACATTTACTGCGACAAGAGACTGAGGACCTAGATGTGATTTCTTCTCTTAAAAACATAATATAAAGAAAAAATAGTTACAGTCCAGACATATGGACCTACCTGGAAAGTTCCACACTGATTCAGATTATGGGCTTGAGTGCTGAGTAATGATTAAAAAGGAAGCTTTTTTCACTTAAGCTCTACAGGAGAAAGACTATATAGACATAGGAAAACACCCAGTTGAGTTTCACAACTCCAAAATGCTTCTAACAGAACAGTGACATCTGTTAAACACTGTATGAAAACAAAGTGGCTGAGGTCTCTAGCGAAAAGCATGAGCTATAAAGACTAAATGGGCCGTCAATAGAGAACATCTTCATTGAACCTTGCTACTTTCAGAGAATGCTGGAGTGCTCCATTTGGGGGCAAGCATTCTCTATAACAGTGGATGTAGGTAATCTGCAAGATCACAGGGAAAAGTGCAAGATAAGAACCCAAATATAAAAGACCCTCCCTCAACCACTGCAGTAAAGGTACAGGAAAAAAAAATAGCTAGACATCAGAACTGAAACCACTGTCAGGATACAAATACACAAACATAATTTTGAATTTAGTATTTCACATGCTAGAGAGCAACTAGGAACTAGAAACACCCAAGAGAGTTAGCAACAGAATTATTGCCTAAATCACACTAAGCATGTCTCCGACAAGGTGAAGGAGTGATGTGTAGAAGCACCAGCAGTATGTTATGTTCACCCCACTCTGCTGGAAAGAAATGACCTTTGAATGCAAAATATACATGAACAGTAAAGAGGGTTAGAGTAAGAGATTTGTTTCAGACAGACAAACTAGGAGGTCGCCATTACCCCTGTTAATATATTAAATATTTCAACAGCTCTGGAAATCAATCAGCAAAACTTCAGCAGCAATCATTTTCTGGATAGTCCTCTGAATCTTACAGAGAGTATAAAATGATAGAGTATGAAAGACTTCTCAGACAGCTCTACCAATATAAATCCTTTATGGTTTTCCTTGAAATTCTCACATAAGAAAAGGAGCATTAATCTAGAAGCCATATTCTTTTCCTAGCTGCTCCTGTCCTTCATTTGAG
This sequence comes from Heteronetta atricapilla, assembly GCA_011075105.1. Lineage (NCBI taxonomy): Eukaryota > Metazoa > Chordata > Aves > Anseriformes > Anatidae > Heteronetta > Heteronetta atricapilla. The sequence goes on along the minus strand of CM021736.1, from coordinate 15,685,225 downwards.
AACCTTAAAGTTCTCCTGTAACTAAAGAATAAGGACAGGCATACCTGAGACACTTCTAAAACTGCCACTCTGGATATGAACAGTAGAGTAGGCCTAGCCTCTTCGTTCAGCAACAAAGCTTCTTGCTTGAGAAGCTGAAAGGGCCCAACTACGTACAGACGCACACAGTGTGTTTGAAAACAGGCACGTTGAAGCCATCCTGTTACAGGAAGACCCAAAATAGAAGCCACTGAGGCTGGTGGAAAGGTAGCTCACCAACGTTCTCCCTCAGAATCAAAACTTCTGACACAACACAGGTTTCTGGGCAGATGGGGATGCTAGGTGAGGTTGCTCAGGGCACTGCCACCCTCAGGACTAACACTTAGCTGGTTTCTGCAGCCCCTGAGCAAAAGGAAGCACTATTTACATCTGAGGGAACAGATAGATGACGTGCAAAAGATGCAGTATCAACGGTGGTTTACATTCACACATTCTACTGTCCCAATAGGAACATACACAAATTACAGGTATCTGAAAGCAGTTTTCCCCATGAGAATATAGACAAAAATACGGATACAAGAGCAGTTTTCCCTACTAATCATGTGAACATATCCCTGTCAAACAGTGGAGAAGTTTTCTCCCCACTTTAACAACACTGGAGTGCTCTTCTGTATTAGTTCTTTCAACCCATGTTGGCCTCTCCGTACCAGTGCAACCTCCACTCAGCTGTATCTTAAAGGGTGGGAAGCGGAGCTGTGGCTCCAGCAATCACCATTCCAAGTATTACAAAACTCTTGACAATACAGGCAATACACCTGCACATGCTTTTTAGATGCTTTGCTGCTGTCTCTCACGCAGCCTCTAAAAACAAAGACAAGGGAAGGGAGCCTCACCCGCAAGAGAAAGCAGTCCTGGAAGTTACAAGGTAGGAGAACAGTGAGGAGGTGTGACATAAGCCAGGAACAGCAACCCTAAGCAGAAGATAAAATCTTCTGGACTGATTCCTTCTATATGAGCAGTGCTGGGCTTGTCTATACCGATACTCTTCTTAAAAATTTCCTCTGTTTCACTGCTGCCAGTGCCTGCAGGGGTTGCAGTGTGAAGTGCTGCTCCGTACCAGTTTCCCAGGCATAGCCATAATGTCTGTACAACAGTTTGAATGGAAGATACTCCACACACCCCTTTTGCCTGGGAATCCCTTGCTTTACAGCAATTGACAAGTATGAAGTTTCAAAACATAAATACACGCTTCTCTGCATGTCTGAGGAAAAATCCAGGCCCTAGAGTTTCATGTCATACATTTAATTGGACCATGAAGAAAATTACTACAGATACAGAAAAACAACAGCCTTCTCCAATTCACTGATTTTTACTACATAAAATTTATTTTTTTTTAATTTTCAATTAAAAAAATGAAACTCCTAAAAATGATTTTTGGTCAGACAGCTTAAAAATGTAAAAGTACACAAAGTTGTTATCAATGTTCAGCCAACAGTTACAACACACTGACCTCTACCTTAACTCAACACAGCTCTAACTTCAAAGCCTGCTCACAACTATTTAAATACCAACATCATTAAGCATGGCAGGCATGCTGAATACTCTAATGGAGCCAGCATGCTTTATGTGAAACCCAGGCTCTGCAGTTCCTCCCCCTTGTTTCCCAGGCTAAGCTTACCTGTTCTCCAGAGCAGGCCTTTCCTGTCACACTTCTTCTGACAGAGAGGAGCGGTGTTTCCCTGCTTTCTCATCTTTGGACTCCTGCTTTTTCTTTCCCAGTCTCTTCCCCCTTCTACTTACTGCAGTGTAGACGTAAACACACAGTCTCTTTGTTTCAAGTCCCCAACTTGCACCTTACTCCTTGCAGCCCTGTAGGCAGATTCTCAATTGCCAATGGGAGAAAGTAAAGGCTGGACTGAAATCCAAGCATGGGCCTCCCACTGGAGGTGAATGGAGACCCCTGCAACCACAGACGTTAATAGGGGCAGGCACGAGGGCTCCTGCACCCGCTTATGCCATTTTAAAGAGGCTGTAACAAAGATTTCTTGCACACAGGCAGCATATAAGGAGTCTGCAAGCATTACCTACGGAAGTACAATATTTTCCTGTAAAGCAATATGGGGTTTTTGCAATCATTGACAAAATTAGCAAAGAACAGATACACTCTGAGAGGCTCCATCTCATAAGATTACAGGCAAGTGGTAGAAAAGACTGGACTTCTCAAGCCCTTCAACTTTCTGGATCTTCTGGCATCTTTTTCACTGCACTTGGTTACTGATCATACATACCGATTCACACTACAGCAAAAACACCACGGTAAGAAAATTATCTGCCATCAGCAGTGGTTATAGGGAAATGCCATACCTGAACCAATGGCAAAATGCTTAACTGCCTAACTATTAAATGCTTAGCATACCTGAAAAGACAGCTGCCACCCAAAGGCTTCCATTAGTAACATTTGGATTCCAACAACATTCAGCACCATGTATTGCTGATATCTGCCAGCAGAAGAAACATTCAGCTGCTTTAAAGGGGTAAAACCACAACAGCTCATTTTTACATGCAGCTATGAGGCTGCAAAATCAAGAACGCAGTCCTAGAGGCACAACCTTCACAAGTCCCCATAAGAATGATTGATTTATTCTTTCCACTCTTCTTTCTGTATCTTCAAGAGCCCTGGAAGCAGTTACAACACCCAGGCTAGTACTAATCACTGTGTTCCATGTATCATTTTTCTCCTGGTCCTTATTTCTGTGGTCCAAACACCTTTAGTTTCTCCTGAAACCCAGAGCCTGGTGAGATACACTGTCCACTGAGACCCTTTATTGCAGACTGTTGGACTTTAAACAAAATTATTCTTAAGATTTATTTCAGATAGCAAATGCATCAAATTCTTGGCTCTGATAGAAACAAAACCCCAACCCAGAAGACACTTACTTTCCAGGGTAAAATTTTCAGAATCATCTTTTACCTAAAAGTCACAGAGCTAAGGCCTCTAAGTAATACACGGCTTTTAAAAATATTATCCTTGAACATGTTTTTCTGTAAGTAGAAAAGAAAAAGGAGAAATTTGGATATAAAGATTCTGTAACATTTGTGGAAATGTGTGTTCTGTGCTCAGAAGTCAACCGGTACTTGGCACAGATGCTGTTTTTTCCACCACAAGTTCACTTTTTCTGCCTCCAAAGTAATATATTTTAGTCCTACCTACAAAAGGTACATCGAATAAATTGAAGTTTATGTACCAGCAAAGGACATCTATTTACAATCACTTTGTCTAATCCCTTCCCAAAGTTACTCCTAGCTGCTGAGTGAGGTCATTCTCCACTAGTTTGCAACAGCCTGTTTTACATTCTGGGTACTTGCTGTGAAACCTCAGAGGAGCCGGGGGATGGACAGCGACTAAGAGCTGGCTGTAAGAGATCTCTCCAGCACAAATATATCAGATCAATTACCTATATAGATCCATTGCATTAGAAGTCTCCTGTTTCTCAACCCTTTCTAAAAGCTCCCTTGTGCACACTTCTATTGTACATTACAGTGGGATAAGATAAAATTGGGAAGAGAAGGAAGTAGGGATGGGAACAGAAACAAAGAATCCTAAACATGAGGAGTTTACTAAGAAAACATTCAGAGAGACAATTACAAACATAGTCACTCCTACTCTGACCAGGCTGGAATCATGGATTTCTGGTATTCGATCTAGAAATCATTGACATGTCTCGGCTACTACAGTTGATCTGAACGTGCCAAAGCCTTCTACAGCAAAGCTCTCCATAGCATCAGTTGGAAAGCTTAGAGGACTAGCTCATCTAGCAGCCACAACATGTATCTTTTAAAACTTGGAAAACATACTTTGACAAGGAAGTGTAAGTTATGGAGGGACCACAGAACCTTGCACACAAGTTCAAGGGTTCTTTCTATTGCTTCACTGCAGTGTATTCTTGAGCTCTCTTCTCTCAGTTTAGAGTTGAAATCTGTTTTCTCCTGTTTCTGACATGCTTCTATCCCTTCAACACACTGAGAATTATTTATTTGACATGGAGCTTCCAACGTATCACTACAGGGTTAATTTCCTTTTACCGGCTACTACCACACTGAGTGCAGAGTGCTCAGCTAGGCTCAAAGGGCATGAATAATGTACGAGGACTCCACTATGAGGACCATTAATACCTCAGAAAGGCTTCTATGATTCTCCCACCAGTTCTCACTTTCTGTATCTTTCATTTCCTTTAAATGTTACAGTGCCAGCACTAAATCAAACTCAAAGCTCTCACATCCAGCACCTTCCCCCCGGCTACAGGGACTTAGGAGGCAAAGGGGGGCCAGGAGGGAGCAGCCCCCACAGCCTGCCAGCGCTGCCTACCTTCACTCTGCTCCTCCACCTTCCCAGCCAGTGCTGCCCAAGCAGGCAGGGGCTGTCACAGCCACGGTCCCACTCCTCCCCTCTGCTCACAACCCAAAACGGAGCGTGCAGGTTTTGGGAAAGAACAAAGCTATCTCCTTTTGCTATGAAGAGCTGTAAAGCAAATCCACATAGGCAGTTTACAGCCCGTTACGTTACGGCCATAACAGCAGATCTTCAGCTTGCATTTGGAGCAGACACCCAGCTAGGCCTAGGACTAGCAGCTCTCTGAAAGAAGCAGCCTTTCCTGCCCTCCATGCTACACACACAGTGACTGACAGCATTACAAAACCATGCCCTCCATGCCGCCTGCTCCTCATTGTTCCTCAGCTTCTTCCACTTCTGCCTTCAGCAATGAAATATTACATCCTTCGTTTAAGTAAATTCCTCTCATCTGTCTTTGTGTTACATAAGGACTTAAAAAATGGGCAAGAAATAGTTTTAATACTTTGAAAAAGTACTCTTCTCTTTCAAGGACGGCTGACATCCAACTCAACTATTCATCTCATAGTACAACATGGACATTGACCTTACTACGTGACCCATGTCATATTAAGTTTGGGAAAAAATGGCAATAAAATGAGCTGTGGTTACAAGAAAATCCAGCCAGGTGCATGCAACAGAGGGAAATGGTGTGTCTGAACGTTAGCGGATGAGCCACAAACTTGATACATCACACATCTATGAAATTACATATACTTCTTAATTGGATCATTCCAAATCAAATCAGGAAAACACAACCAGAATTACAGGAAATACTGAGATCTTGGGCAAATTGCCTTCAGTGTCTGCTCTCGGTTATGCTATCTGTAAAACGCAATCAATAAAAGGTAACCATTAAGTAAATGCAAAATGTGATTAGTCCAATTCTTGAACAGAAAAAATTAGGCAGTGACTTGTTTGGAGTCGTGTCAGATATCTGCTTTGTGCTACATTACAACTATAATACTATGTCCAAATGCTGAAGAGGCTAGAAAACGGAAGACGGAAAAACACATTACAGGCACACAAATTGAACATAGAGAATTTTTAGATTTGCATATGCACAGTTATGAGTGGTATCAGCTTTCCCTACATACGTAAACTGAAGTAATGAAATACGTAAAAGCAAACGGTGAGGACTTAAGGAAGAATGTCTTCACCCATAGGTATGATCCTAACACTGCATATGAGAAAGTTATCCTCTGCACTTGAATTTTCAGTTACTTTGGCAAAACCCACAGAAAAATTTTAAGTGATGCTGCAAGTAGGCACCAAGGAGTAAGTTAAGGAAAAGATGGGAAATCACAATTATTTTCTGTATTGATCAATTTAAAAAGAAAGCGGAAGAGGAAGGGCATGAAAAGCACTAAAGAGTCAAAGACTGGCTGGGAAGGACTACTTAGAAGTAGTTCAAAGCTGAGGTATGAAATGTTTCATGTCTCATTCTATAATCATCTGTTCCATCCTTTAAAGGGTTAACTCAAACCTTCTTCTGCAAGCAATTGGGTTCCCTGGAAGGAATCACTAGATGACTAGATTGTATTAAACATTAAAAATTGTAATACAAGACATCTGCTGAAGTTATAAAAACATGCTTTAGTTCCTTAAATGTATAAATGTGCTTTGGTCATAATATTACCTAATGCATTTTTCCAATATCAAACACGATTGTGTGAGCTGCTTTGAAATGATAGATGCTCCGTAAGTGCAAAACATTAATGCAACACACTTAACTTAATTTGGACATGCAATAGTAGGATGTCTCCATTATTGAGACATCTGCTAGGAAACTGATTTGGCCAAATCACCGTGAGTGATAATGACTGCTGTTTAATCAAGACAGTATTAACATAAATTTTAACTTCTGTCAAGCAGCTTAATGGTAAATTACTGAATGTTAAACTGCCATGGAATTTTACACTCTGGTCTTTTAATAAACAACTTCTCAATTATACTAAAATGTGCAGTTTCTTCAATGTGCACTCCAAGAGCTACATACAGTCAGAAGAGTTTTGAAGTCAAGCAACACAAGACTTGAAACCTTAAACTTAACTTTCCATTTTAAAACGGTTCAGCACTGGAATGGTCTTCATTTTTGAACCAAATATGAGATCTTTAACAAGAACAGTACATCCAGATGTGTTTATAACTAGAAATTAATCCATATTTTAATTAATTTCTGCCCTTGTACGCATATGAAATTTCTGGCTTGGATGCTTAACCTTGAACAGCTTTTTACATTTTATATGGATAAGAATCAGTGAATTTCTGGCCCTAGCACTGTTAAGATGGCTATAAACATTGTGCCTTTCCAAGACAACCTCAGATTACGTGGTTTTATCCATCACTCATTGATTTTGCTAATCAATGCATCCACTTACAATTCTGTCTGAGAGAAAAATAAAATTTCTGGCATCCTTACTCAAAACTACTGGGAACTAAAATACTGATGGTGGTGAGCCACCACACTATGACATCAAGCAGAGGCCTTTCCTGTGTAAAAGCCTAACAATGACAGATACTGTTTTAGCTATTCACTCCTAAAGGAAGGGAAATCCCAGAATTCAGTATTAATCACATAATTGACTTGCCTGAATTTTAAATGAAACATAATTTTAAATTATTCCACAAGTTCTCAGTTAGTGAGCTTGTTACAAGCAAAATAGCAAAATACAGCACTCCTGAGAACATGCACATCCCTAAGAAAGGTAAGAGAAATAAAGCAGACAAAAACCATCACAGACCACAAATGATATATTCTGCAGGAAAGGATGATGGTTCAGTTCTAAGGACAAGCATTCTAAGGAAGAAACAAACTAAAAAAAAAATAAAGCTACTGTATTTAGGTTTCCATAGCGCACTCTTAAGAGACTACTTTCTTAAATACAGATGAAAAAAGCCAACACCAGCAAGATATTGGTATCAAACCACATGCTGCTTCTGTTCTCACTCACCTTTAAACAAAAACAAGAAGGGGCAATTAACTGATCTATGGAAATATCTTATAAACTGAAAGCTCCTTATTCTTCAGGCAGCAGAAAATGTTGAGACTGGTACGCGTACTTGAGTTTGAAAGGAAGTGCTGTGCCACCCACAGCAAGTATCATGCTTTAACATAGGAAATAAGAGAGCATAACATTTCTTTCCTATTTCAGAGGAGCAATTGAACACAACACTTCCCTTCCCTACAATGCTAGGACGAACACTAGAGTATGTTTCTTATTGTGACATGAACACACAAAGTGTCTGTGAGCAGAAGAACGTACACCTGGTTTTGTACTTTGCATGAACACATGCATGAACTGGACATGGGTCCTACATGACTGCAAAAGCACGTGCGAAGGGCTAAAATGATCATTGTTAGTGTCACAGTCCCAGGCCTTTCATTCACAGAGCTTAGAAAGAGCCAACATTTTCAACATGTTCACTTTATTAAGGCTGAAACCTATAATTAAGTAGGACTCATTCCTTCCACTGTCACTTCATAATCACACCATTCCACCAACGGTCACTCTCTCCCAGTCCCACTCCTCCCACTCTTGATCTGTGCCAGCTGAAATCATGACAGGGGACAAGAAGGCCAAGCTTTTCCACAGGTCTAATTCTCAAAGCAACAGCCACCTTTAGAGGGGAGAGAAAAAAAAACAGAAAGTGTGCTGTTGCTGTGGAAACAAGGCTCAAAAATACTACTAATAGATCAAGCAGCTCTCAGAGGATCAAGCACACTAGCGAACAGTTACTGGAACTTCCTTCAGCACGCAGGAAGGGTTAGAACAGGCAGCAGAGTCAGCCCAGATGTCTCCATCATTTCCCTTCTTTTAGGGGATCTGCGCCAGCTTTCGAGTGAGTCCCTCCCTACACGCGATGAGGAAAGGTACCTTGTTTTTGAAAACATTTATTGTCACATGAAGGCCTTAAACTGGAAAGAGGATTGCACAGCTTGCTTAAATTCTTGATAGATGTATTAATACAGAATCTAGGACAGGGTGTTTAACAGAACTGCTGAAATTCATGGGCCTGCTTGCCCAATGAGTTTACATGCTGAATTCAGAACCATTGCTGGTGAATGGTAAAAGAGAAGATTAACCTACATCTTAGCGGAGTTCTTCTGTTCCTTATTCCCTAAAAGGTGAGAAAGGAATAAATAGTGATCATGTAACTAAAGACTGCATGATAATTAACACATAAAAATGAAGCAAGACCACACAGACAACATCAACATCAGACTACTCTAACTTTTGAATGACTTGACTTTAAAACCATTCTTTTGCATAGATCTTGTTTTGTTTCTCTCTCTATTCCCTTTGAGATCCCCTAACTGCGTAACTTCTTCACACCCTACTACGCAGGCTCATACAGGTTCATATCATTTAATACCAACCACTGAGGTAGAACACAGCAGTTAAACACAGTATTAATGAGAATATCACATACAAAAAAAAGTCAGCTCCAGGTTTTCAGGACAAAAAGAATTGCCAAGTGTGAACATTATAACTCCTCATACTATCAAAGATCAGGTAAAACCAACAACCAGTAGCTATTTGACACTCTGAAACACTGATTTTGCTAAGATATTTTAAATGTCAGATGGAGATGGCAGGGGATTCTAGCAGGTTAGAAATTTGTTTAGCTTCGCAATGCTACAGTGCTACCAGGCATTAATTCCCCCAACTCTGAATCTTCTACCCTTCCTTCCCCACAAAACATCTCATATTAAAAGAAACTAGACATTGGCAAGCTAGAAGAATGATTTATTTTACAAGGGTGTTGTGAAGCTTAATTCATGTTTGTAAAGCCCTTTGTATTGTGCCTTTCATCTACTGTGGGAACCTCACAGTATTATCAATAAGGTCTTTTCTACAGTAGAAAGGCTTTTTGCTAAAATAGCTATACTAGCAAATCTGCCTAGTGAGATGTGGTTTACACAGGCAAAAAGGTTATTTTACCAGAACAGCTAATACAAATTCCCTAAAAACACATGCTGCACTGGCAGCTGCACATTTGTAGTAATATCTAACTGGATAGGATATTTTATGGCAACTAAGTTTAATTTCTGCAGCATCTTAACAAAACACAATTATGCTGAAAACACCTTGAAGAGTAACTCTCATCAGCACATTTGGGAGACTGCAGATAAAGGATGTGCATTTACTACTTTCCTAATACAATTTCTCTGCATTTGTTTATTCATGTGAATTAGCCAGAAGTAACAGAGCCCTCTGTAAAGAGATCCCCTTAGCAGCAAATGCATTAAGATAAAGCCATGGTCAGATATATTCTGCCAAACAGAAAAGAACAGAATATTAACGATGCTGGAATGAATGCCTAGAAATGACTTTTATGACTGCAAAGAACACAGACTGTGGTACAAGAAATTAGCTCATGTGTCAATTATTTTAAAATGTGCTATTATTCTTATTTTCTATTCAAAACTCCAGCTTTCTCACTCAAGTTTAGAGCAACATCAAATAGCCAACTATCATTTGTCTTGTAACAAAGGAGGAGAAGTGCCATCATGCCAGTTTCCCAAATGACTAGTTGCCATTTTCTGTCTAGTTGTGTTTAGTCTTATCCTGAGCTGTTTACAGGAGCCTGTGGCTACCAGCAGCAGTGCATTTATATTCTGCCTTGCAGTGTTTTCACATCTTGCTAGAAGTCTGTAGCAATTCTTAACACCTAATGGCTTGCTAACACAGGGAAAGGAAGCTAACCTATCTCATCTCTGGAAGGCTTTTCTTCCATAGATAACTGTGTTTATTTTCGATGGATGTCTCTACATACCCATCTGCAGTAGCATGGTTTTCAAAAACCTACGTGCACCATGGTGTAACACTATACACAGCCATACCTCAAATTTGTGGCTGGTCACAAATGAGCTAAATATTTTCTCACAAACTGATTCAGGTCAGACATGCTTGGACCTGGAACGGAACTCAAAATTCAAAGACAGAAATTGCCACAGTTAAGAAAAGTAAGATTCTTAACAACACAGAAAATCTGTTTTCCATGTAAAGATGTTTTCATTTCCGAAACGTAAGCAGGTGTATTCAGTTGCTTTCCATTGAAAGGTAAAGCAAAATCTACTTTAAAGCAAAACTAAACTTGAAACTCCATCTTCTCTGCTATTAAGACAAATTAGAAAAACACTAGCTACAATAAATTAATCAATAAAGTAATATTTACTGAAACAGCACTGTAGAATCCACAGCCCAAGTGCCAGATCTACTCGGTGTGTTGTTTTGTAACACCTAAGAATTATTTATGTGACCTCTCAAAGGATAAGCATAATAAAAATTATTATTTCTAACTGTTACACATTTATTCACAACCCTTACTCATTCACTGATGTACCTGTCTATACTACATGCAGAATGACACTAACCTAAAAACCAGACTTTTCTCATTTTAAGCCTGGGCCAGAACTGACAAGGTTCAAATGAGAGCCAAAGTACATGAGCTGTTTTGCAGATTTGCTAGGCTGTGGAGTAACACTGTAGTTCTAAGGGCTGGACTTTCCTGCTTTCAGTTAAGAAGCCCTTTATTGCCATGAGAGCATAAAAAAAGCTGGATTGTGTTTCCTTTTCCCACTTGTAGGCATTTTGCCTGTAAGCAGCTGCTCCTGATCAATTGAGATTTAGATATTAACACTTTAAATGACCTGAAAATTTATGTCACAGCCCACTGTTAAAAACTATAAAGATGTCCCCACTAGCTCTACACCATAGGCCAGACCATACTCCATTGCTCTACTTACAGTGTAGCAGCCGTGTACCCTTCCATCTTCCATGGCATCCTCCCCTAGTACCACCAGAAGAAGGTTTACACGAAGATCAAGGCCAGAATAAGGTATTAAGACAGTAACTACGCTTCCAGATGGAAAAGTTCATTCTTGCCTTTGGAATACTCAGCAGAACTTAACCACCTTTAAAAATAAGGCTGTCCTGCCCCACTGCTTTTTCCCATTGCAGCCACTTCTCAGTTTTAGCTCCTTCCTTTTCTTACTGCCTTCTTATCCCTGCTTCATTATCATTCTGCTTTGGTTTCTGATCATGCTGACTGATCCTATGGTTTCTTCCCAGGAACAGAGCTGACAGGGAATTTGCAGGGTTCAGTGTATGTTTCTGTATGCCCTGGGTTCTCACTACACAGAACTGCTCCCTTGCTAGCATGTCATGGCACTAAACTTTAGCTAAAACATTGCAGAAAAAGGCTAAGAGCAAGTAAGTGGAGGCGTAGGCCTCAGGCTGACCCCGGCGGAAGGTCGCCTACTGAGAAACGTCCCTCCACCACTGGCAAAGATATCCCACATTTATCATTCCCAACTTCAAGTACACTTCAAGGCCAGCTTTGTTTCTTCCAATTGAGTTTGTTAGAAAGGCATACACTCTCAGGTTGAGGGTTTTGTTTTTGTATTTTGAGTTTGTTTTTGTTTTGTTGTTGTGGTTGTTCTTACTTTTCTTAAGTTTTATAACTGCTCCAATGTTTCTGTAGGGGCAGAAAGGGAATTTCCTGGGTCGAAATGAGCTATTTGGCATTAACAGCTGTACTGTTCTACACTGAAGCATGAAGCTGCACTATAAAAGAAATGCAGTCACAAGACAAGGAGCCCGCTTCTACTCACAGAGACAACTGAAGCAGCCCTAAATGGCAGGGGAAGGCTGAGGCTGCACGTTCTCAGCAAGGCCTCACAAATAAGCTCAAGGTGTTGCTTTTAACCTTTGATACCCTTCATGATTTAGGTCCTGAACCACTAAGATCACAAAAGAGTCTAAGATAGGTTAAAGATTTAGCTACTGAAGAGCGTTTACATTTCAATGATGAACTTCCTACTTTTAAAAGAACGGAGATTCACTGACTGTCAGAGCCTGCTAGGACTTATACACTCAGCCTTTATGGGGATGATGGGAAGAAGGATCAATACTGAGGGACAGAAGATTTAGCTGTTAGATAGAGTTTTATAGCTCCCAAATCATCTCTATAGATGAAGCATACACCCCTATAGCTAACTGCACCTAGGGACATTTATGGTGAAGAAACAACACAATTTGGAAAACAAACAAACAAACAAACACCACAGAACTGAAGATGCACTAATTTTGCACAGAGCATTGCAGTACAACCAAAAATCCAAAATTTCTCACATGGCTAAAAAAAAAAAGCCCTACCACAGATACATACACTATTTCATTGAATCTAAAATACAGGCTTCAAATGCACCTACTTGGCAAATTCAGATCTTCACATATCTATGGAGGCAGCATATCAGTCTCTGCTTACATACCTAAGACAAATTATCTGTCCTAATAGAGGAAAATTGTACATACAATATTTTGAAAACGACTTGCTTTCTGGTCTCCCAAAAACAGCACTGAAATTCCAAATAGCCTTCACCTGTTAAACACCAGCACACTTGCACGCAGTTTTGTAATTTCTTTCACAAAGGAAAAGAGCAGTCACTTCATGGCTGAAAACTGGTCAAAAAGAATATCACCTTACCATGCAAAACACTTTTGACCATGCAAAACACTTTAAATGCAGGTGCATCCATTGACAAGATATTAGTGCTCCTAACACTGCATAACCTCAAATGTTTTATTCAAAATAATTATTTCATAAGGTTTCCTTGAAAAAGCTGTAAAACAACCAGAACAAAACTGTATGATGTGTGTCACGTTGCTCCCGTCTTTTACAGGGTATGTGTGAGAGCCAGTACCTTGTGCAAGAGTACAGAAGGGTAGCTCCAAACTAGCAAACAAACCCACTGTCTGCAAATCTGTAATGTGATCTTATAATAGCTGATCCTGAATTAATTTTAGAGTCCTAAGATTTGAAGAGGTGAAGGAAAAAAGTCAGTGCTGGGTAAGTTTCACATAATCATCTGAATGCCTCTATTGTCTCTTCGTCATGCTAAACTTTGCTTTGTTGTTGTTTTCATCTTTCCTTTTAAAATAGCCTCCTGCAGCTCTAAGCTAAATATCTTCCTGGAGCTTCTATGTGACAGCTGCAGTATCTTAGCCATCTGTTTAATTTATATTTGCTAATGCAGCTCCTGCTGTTTTCAACTGACAGCTTTTTTCTCTCTTATTACCCCCACACGGGAAATCATTGCACTTGCCAAAGTTTCTCTGTAGTCTCAGATGTCAAATCAAGTCTGGTGACAAAAGGTGATGAATGAGGCCCCTGTGCACCTCTCTTTTGTTTTATTAAAACTTTGAAAATTTAAAATGGGCTTTTATGTTAATTCCGTAAATAAAAAAAATATTTTTTAAAAAAGAAAGGAAACAGTACAGAAGCAAAGAGGAAGACAGTAAAGGCAAATCATACCCCCTTCCTCTCAACATGGCAATTCTGTGGGAAGGTTGAGGCTGGAGGATCTCCAAGATACTCTCAGAAGCAAAATATCTGTTCCTTATCTGTTCACTAAAGCCACGCACGATTCAACTGCTTCCGTGATTTATGCCCACCTACCAAGCTAAGGGTTTGGCTGAGCACTGACCTCCCCTCACTTGCAACCAACATGCCTCCTACTTTTTCTGGAGCACTCTGCAGCTCAGATGTTTTCACAAATCAAGGGGAAGCGAAGGAGCACCAAAGCCCCCATGTTGCAAAGCCAGTAGTCAGTGCATCCTCTAAAGCCTCCTCCAGGAAGGTGCTGGGGCTGCAAACTGTGCTACTAAGAGACACTAGGTAAAGGCAAAAACTTGGCTGCTGAAAAAGTAGCCAGACAGCTCTATATAGCAAGCACTGATGTTACTATCCTTGTAACACTCCTGGAGCATGATAATAAGATTAAAGAGTGTAGCCCTGCTGAAAAGTGACATCAGGTTTAACATAAAACTTTGAAATTTAACACAAATAACCCTGTGCTGCTTAAAACCTTATCACAGTGAGCTCTGCAGTCCCTGTCCCAGGTTATGCAACACCACACTAAGTGGTGACTAGCCCCAACCCAGAAACATTAAACACAACAAGCTGCACACATCAATAAAAATATCAACAACAAAAAATCACCTCAAGGATAATACAGGCCTGAAAACCTGAAGAGTCGCTACTCATCTTCTGTTGATTACTTGTACTTTATATCGTTTCATAAATAACACTCAAGAAAGCATAAAGTATTAAACTATATACATGTAGAAACAGATTCATGTCCTGAGTCGAAGAAATTATTATGACTTTTATCAACATACTGAACCGAAGACCCACACACAGAATAGGAATTCTGTCCCCCGTCTACTACACTGCCTAGGCCAAAATTATCCTTTACAGCAATTCTTCCTTACCTCCAGAAGTGTGTGTGCAGTCTGAAAAAGAGCTGTGTAGATGCAGGCTGAGCGAAGCTGTGTTATACCAGATGCAGACTGAGCGAAAACACCAGCCTAGGGAGAGAAAAGAAGTTTTGTATAAATGTGTGTACCTGATGGTGTAAGGCACAACGTTTTCTGAACCGGAAACATTCTCTGGCCAGAGCGTCTGATCCACTTCAATACCTGAAATACTGCAGTTTCCAGTTCAGGAAATTACAGTCAAGTAATTCTGATTCTAGTGCTTTGACTTTAATCCACTTTTGCATGCTTGCTAGAATGCCGGAGGATGCACCTGCCCCTTCGTGACTCTTTTGGCCAGAAAATAATAGGAATAACTGAACTGATCAGAAATTACCCAAAGCTGCAAACATAAAGAAGAACTGTAAATTAAGCACACTGCCCTATTTATATATATATATATATTTTTTTTTTTCCTTCTTCTTTCTGGGTTAATAAGAGTTATATCCCAAGCTCCCAAAGGAAAAAGGAGCATCTACCACATGCACTGCTCAGCCTGGTACACCTACGGTAACTGTTAAACAGAAAGGCTAAGCTGGGGACTGGGAAGACCATGTACTTCCCACTGCAAGGAGAAAACCAGCAAACAGTGAGGTGCTCTCCAAGGCAACCAGAAGATGTCTTGCTCAACACGACACTTTACTTCCTAAGACCTGGCTTAACAAATTTTTTCAGAACCATGTGCAGGAAGCAAAAAAATTGGTGTAAGAAGGCAACAGATTTTACAGCTATCAAATGGAGTTACTTTGTTCTTTGTCAACTACCACAGCCCAAGGACAGACCGATATTTTTCTACCCATTAGCAGCAAACCTAAGTAAATACTAGCATTGCTTCCCACGGAAGGTTACATTACAGTAGGTACTCTCCCCACTCACATCTCCTTTTAGACTTCTTTTCACAATCTGACAACAAAAACTTACAGTCTGCAGGTAGAAAAACCTATCACTTTTTACCAGGAAAAAAAAAATCTGCTTTATTTTTCACAAAATTCCTCTGTTTTCCAACTTCCTAGCATGTGCAAACCATGCAGGCCTGTGGATGTTGCTCAAAACAAAAAATAAAGTGCCTTTGCTGTTCATACTACAGAGATAGATGTCACTAAGAAAAACATACATCAATATGAGTAAGTTTGTTTTTAGGAATAAAGGCATTATCCAAGGGTACATGAATTTTGCAGCAGAGCCGGGCCCAGGATTATCTGCCCTCTCCCTCCTTGCCATAAACGTTCTGAATGCTGAACATGCCATGAGAAAACATCTGAACTAAACACTTGGTTCTTAGCCTGGTCAGACTTCGCTTTAACCAAGCATTAACAAACTAAGTCAGCTCTCTACTATCCAGGATAAGGGGGGACAGGAACACCCAAATAATGAAAAAGCCCTGACCACACAAACACAGCTGCACAGAGGTTACAGCCCAGAGCCAGCCCAGAATCTGTGCATCATGCTTTCCAGTGCTCCAGGTTCGGGGAGGTCTCTTAACCTGAGGTACAGGGTCAGCCCCATAAGAAAACCCATCTAACAAACCTCTCAAAGCAGAAAGGGTCACAGGGCAGGGAACGTGTTACTCTTTCATCAGCTCCACGTCTCTGTCTTGCAGAGCCTGAGCTTCAGCCCAAGGCTGCAAGCTGTGGATCCTGGCTGGCTCCTGAATGCCCGGCTCGTCCAAATCCTGCTTCCCAGTGGCCTGTGCTCTGGGAGCAGCACAATGCAGAGACATCAGCGGTGGCTCTGAATAAAGCTGGCAAAGGTTCAGCAGGTCAATTAGCTCGGGGTGTAAGCCATGCAGGAACAGATGCACTGCTTCCAGGTCCAAGCCTGGGGCCTGTGCATGGATAACCTGCAACCTGAATTATCTACTTAGAGAAAATACAGCCTTAGCTGAAAAAAAAATGGAGAAAAGGCCAATTTAAGTCCCTACACAGTAATTCAGAGGTCAAAAATTAACTTGTCATGCTTACAAAGGCAATCTGCAACATCCCCCGTACATTGTTTCAAGTCTTTTCCTCTCAAGTTCTGCCCCTGTGCATTCCTCTTCACTTCCCAGTATCCTCAGGCACTCCCCAAGCGCCACTTCTGCAAAGTGTATACAGATCAGAGTCCCAAGAAAATCAGACTTGACGCTGTAGTATCTCCAATACATGCAAGTAGTAATACGCTTAGCTAAGCATAACAGCCCATATATATACATATAGAGCATTTCAAACCCAAAGTGTTACAGACCTTACCACTTACTACCATGAACCTTTACTCTGAGCTCCAACAGGTCATAGCCTTCCTTGAAAAGGCAATGCTAGTTCATTTTCAGCACAGAGGCAACAGCTTTCAACAAATCTCAAAGAATTTAAGAGTTTCACTCGCCAAAAAACAAAGTTCTATTGCTCATCTGCACTTTAGTTGCTCAGATTTAAAATGAAGAGGCAAATACAGTTGCTCACAGTTGATAAGACCTCCTGCTACTGGTACTATGTATAAACAAGGCCCAGAGTAGCAAACCCATGTACTCTAAAAACTGAAATAACTGTTGGATAAAACACAGAAATGGGAAGATAGCCCATTTTGGCGAAGGCAGTAAAAGATCCATACTCTCTCTGAAGATCAGCCGCTAAAACAGAGAATCTCAAAAACAATTTCTAAGTCAGTACATGATGGCAGCTCCTGACAGCATCTTCTGCGTTCTCATCTGAACGCTGGGGCAAGCACCTCTGCCAAGCCACTAATGCCTTTTGCCTGAGGTCACTGACATGCTGTTCCGTGTACAGGCTGCTGCTGCCGCCCAGGAGCAGAGGCACGGCAGGATGACGTATGGGAGCATAGCTTTAGTGCTTGTAATTAACCTCACCCGGTGCCTGATTTGTGGGGTTGTAAAGCATAGATGGAAACACAAGCTTAAGGTCCCAGTAAGGAGCTCTGCAATAATAAGGAAAGGGTCATGTGGCATAAGGGGCAAAAGAGAGCAAAAATTAGAGAAGAAAAGAGAGAGGATGGAACTGCGGCGTGCTTCCACCTACACCCATGCTAGCTTGGCCCAGAGCTGACCTTACTCCTGCAGATGATGCTCAGCCCAACCGAGTCTGAAAACACCAGCGTAAGAGGATGTCACAACTCACATGTACACCGTTATTATGCTACACTGAGATACTGCTTATAGGAGAAGAAAGTGCAGCCTGTCCTGTACATAGCTGCAGGATGCTATTGCTCTGTGCTCAGTCAGGTACCGAAGCGTATTACAGAGGAATGTTCATAGGGTCAGGGTACAGTGCATAAGGAGCATAAACCAATGTTAGTGGCTGCTCACAAAAAAGGTTGACCCACATCCCTGGCTATTCACAGCACACTGGTCCAAAGAAGTGATCCACCAAAAAATGATTAGCAGTCAGTCCTATTTCTGAGCCGACAGAACGCACCCTCCAGCTGCCTGATTGCAGGAACTGAAGCGAGACAGAAATGCCGTAAGTGTGGGAGACGAGAGCAACGCTGACCTTTCCAGGAGAAGCACGGTCTGAGATCACCTTTCACTAAACAACACCTTTATTGTACAAACGAGAGCAGGAGGCAGGGAATACAGAGGCTGGCTAGAGAATGTCCTAGACCGTTAGACCATATTCTCCCCAAGCTACTTGTTTTGGGGGGAAATTCTGGTCTTCGACATGCATTTTATTAACTTTGTAACCTCCAGTTTCTTCTACAATGTTACTCTGCTACCAAAAATGGTAAGTTTTATTTAAAACAGAAGAAAATACCACTTCCAGTTGTCCCTTCCCTTACTTCTATCCTTTTGCTCTACTAACAAATCCTGTCACTGTAGAAGTCCAGTGTTCCAGCTAGGGAAAAGCAAAATACAGCCAACAAATGATAAGCAGACTGGGCTGCGAGGGATGTAGGGAACACATTGGTATTGAGTGATACGGCTCCGGGACACGACTAAAGGGCAGGATTTCACAGGGACAAATCTGAAACAGCCCGTGGCTGGCCTAGAGGCACACGCTGTACAACTCTATCCGATTACAAGGGGCATCCCTCACACTGCACCCAAATCTGACTCCAGCCCTCACTAGCCTGCTGCTCCTAGACTTCACGGTAAACCGCCATCCATCACCTATTCAGAAATCCGAGGTCAGAGGGAATGGTATTTATGTTAGGGAGATTATATTCCCACTTCTTGTGCTTCCCTTGCTATATTCTGGTGTACTGTTTTTCATTTCGATTTTATGTTCAGGCAAATTTGGACAGGACAATAGCAACTCCAGTTGCTGTGCATCATGTAAAAAGAACAAAATACAACTGCTCAGCTCTGAGAACCCACTGTTCTGCATCTCCAGATAATGCAAACACCAATACTACATGCGTGATGTTCAGACAAAATCAGTCTCAGACACTCATCAACGTGATTTTAAGTATAAAGTGTGCAACAGAGTGAGCGGGATAAGGACTACACACAAACACAGAGTACCTGAAATTGCCATGTTTTTCCAGTCAAACCCTCACGAGTGTTCACCAATAATTCCAGTCTCCCCATCCCAGATGAGCAGCCACACTGCACATCTGAGTCTTTTAACTAGCAGCCACATGGTTTGCAGAGCAGCAGCTCTGCCAGGTGAGGGGAAATCATCTCCTGTCGTGCTGACCTAGCACAGAAACATGTTTTGTCTCGGCTGGGAATTGTTCTTACATAACCAGTGCTCTCAATACACTAGAAAATAGCTTAGATACCTGGTATCATAGATTTTAATATTCTTACTATGGTTGTGGCATCAAAATCCCCACTGCCTCTCATTCCTCACACACTTAATACATTGATTGAAATACACACCTGTAATTCACTTTACATTTTACAGGAGGCAAAAGGTAGAGAGATTCCAGTAAATGACACTTGAGATAAGAGAATGAGTGACTGGAGAGAACAGCACTCATTCTTTGCATATAGACCAGCCGATACAGGGCTTAGAAATCCACTTGACCACAACAGGTAGGAGGCTCTGGTGAAAGCCAAACTACAACTCATTTTCCAGACTTTAAGGCTGTAACATACAAATGAGTGAAGAGCTGTCCTCCTGAGTCTAGGGACAGACGGCTTCAGTCTTCTGCTCTGCTCAGGGCTCTCTCCCAGCTGCATGGCACAAAGCTGCCTCCTTTCTCACTGCCTCGGCGCTAAGCAGCAGTGGGCACGAGTGAAACTGAAACAAATGAGGTCAGTCCCATGTTGTGCTGGCTGGTTAAGCTCAAACAGAAACCCAGGCACTATTCACTGTGGAAAAGGTGAAGTAAAACAGGAAGCAAACAGGCGAGGTCTAGAGCTCAATCTTCCTCCAGCTGCCTGCACATACAGAGCAGAGCAGCCAGCGTGAGATAGGAGAATGACAGACTCTGGCTGCTGTCTAGATGGGAAAGGAGAAAGATGATAGCAGGGGAAAGATGATGGCAGGGGAAGTACAGCGGGGAAAGATTGCGGGGAGAAACCAGCACACTTAGCAAGAGGTGAGCAGTAGGAGGAAAGAGGGAAACAGACAGAAGCCCCAAATCATGCTGGCAAAACGTAGAAAAAAATTAAATACCCTAATTTCCATTAAGGGACAACTGGAGTGAAACAGGAATAGAAGACGAAAACAGGGATTAGAAATAATAACCGACTGAAGAACAACCAAGTTATCCAACCAATTTTCCTACTCTTAGTGCAACAATTAATTTGTTCAATATTTTTCTCCAGAATTAAGTACTCTAAGAGATCTAGCAGTCTTTGTCAAAGACACTGTAATGACAGATAACAAGGAAGCCAGAATAATACATTTGACAAATTTATTTTACTTCTGTTCAAACTAGCTGTAATATTAATTGAGATGTTATTTAAACATATTAAGCAAGAAGTTAGCTAGCAATACGCTTCTTGGGCTTAATTAGTAATACAGAGTCATTTCACTCCTCTCAGCCACAGCGGGCACACCACTAAGATGTCCTTCAGCCTCTTTTGCTGGATACAGCATTGCTATCTGCTGGTGTTCCTCAAATTACCATTTTGATTTAATCCAAAAACATCATTTCTGTGTAACATTAATTTCTAGAGTCAAAGATTTCAGGCACGTGGGCACAAAGGGCTGCCTATATCCAAGCTTTCCCCTACTGTGTGACAAACTCCTCAGGATCCGTGATGCTCTGCTGCAACAGAGCCTGTGGAAGCCTCAACAACTGCACTGATGGGAAATCGCTGAGTCCAATGGAGGGGAACAGCACTGCCAGTACAGAATACCTTTTTTTTTGCTCTATTTTCGAATCCAACATATTTTTGAGGCCTAAGGAAGACATTTTAGAAAAACAACCTATCTGGAAAGCAGGGAATTGAATAACTAGTTGAAATTTACATTAAATCATGTAGTATTTGGTGTTTGTATTTTGCTTTTAGTGATTATATTCTGTACAATATAAAGGACAGATCTCAAGTCTTTCAGGCTGTTGCAGAATTAAGAATGAGTGAACTCAAGAAAGAGCAAATATGAGAACTAGACTCCAATAACCAAAAATTAAGGCAAAGGGTAAAATCTTCAGGATTTCCATAGCTGGGGACCTTATGGCATTTTGCCTCTAGGAAAACTTTGACAGTGGTACACTAATAAGCCGTGTCAGCAGAAGTCAGCCTTCAGAATAGGAGAAAAAGCACCGTAAGAGAACTGTATGTGCCAGGAAAGATCACTGGATTATAATAGCCATCACCTAAGCACCCATTTGTGAAGTCAGGAGGTATTTCCAGGTACAATATGAAAGTCACCTTTGGTGGTTAATAGTACTAGCCACAGTATACTTACGAAAATCTCAGAACCCATGAAAGGCCTGAGTGACAGCTTACAGAGGAACAGTTACAGAGCTGCTATTTTGCAGCTCTCCATCTAAGAACAGTGGGACATGAGGATTTGTTTGCAAAGAATAATTTAACCAAAGGCCAAATGGAATGAAGCAGGGAAGCTACCAGGAGCATCCTAAGAATAAAATTTCTTGTTGTTTTTGTTGTTATAAAGTCGGTGCAATTCTCATTGGGGAAACCAAAACCAAACAGAAGAGGTTTATATTGGTAGAGGGGAAAAGGAGGAGACATTTCAGAGGGCAAACTGAATCTAAATATATCTATGTTGAAAACTGGAAGACTTTTTTTTTCTGAAGTTGAAACCTGTCAGAAATATCCAGAAAAACTTTTGACAATCTCTACAATTATTAACGTTAACAACCCTCACAAACAGAGTGGGAGAGAAAGATCAGGGATTTCATTTTATGCAAACTCAAAACCAGGTAGAAGTATATTTTTTTCCATAGAGAAGGCAGCATGTAAATCAAAAAAAAACCAGCAGGGTAACAGAATAAATTGAAATACACAACCCAAGCCTCAATGCTGATGCTGTTTCAGCTCCCTCAAAATCAAACTGTTAAATAAAACAGATGCTCACCCTTTCCCCTATCCCTTATGAATGGTAACATGAAGCTGAGTGCCTATTAGGAAGCTAATCCCAAACCACAGTATCAGGCAGTATCCCACAGGACTTCCCCCCTTTTTCCTCACTGTATCACTTTCTCTCAACTCCATCTGACATGGGTGACATATTTCTGGTAAAAAGAAGCTGCTTCAGCAGTATATTTTTGTAAATATATATTTTTTGTGGTACCCCAGCCAACCAATTTCAACCCAGAAAACCAAAGTCCTGCTCATTATTTTATATGACTGAAAATCACAGGTCTACTATGCACGCATCTACCTAGGGAATGCCTAATGAGCTTTGAGATAAAAACAATATCACCATCTTTACAATAAATTAACTAAAGAATGGGATGGTATATTCACATATACTTCATATATATTTTTTTGTTTTGCATATATTCACACACACCCATGCCTTTCTGATGCAGTAATTAGAAAATTCCCTTTTAACACACCAGTGGCCAAGCTGCTAACCTCTTAGCATTTTGGAAGCAGCTTCCACAAGAGGAAAAGCAACCTTGCAGCAGGAGAACTCCAGTAGGGTGACAACAGTCCAACTACAAACAGGCCAGAGAGCATCAAATGGAAAGCAAACTCTTGCAGCGCTCAGCCACGCAAAAGCTGCTGATGGTACTGGGGAAGATGTATTTGTTTAGCAAGTTTAGGAACATACAGAAGGTTATTAATATTTTGGTATTAAAATATTTTTCACTGCAATGCTTCAAAGAGATAGACTGAAAGAAAGAGCTCACAATCGCTTATTAGGATTAGCACAGCTTTTTAAAAGCACCCATAACAAATTTCCACTTATGACTTTAAATTGGAATGCCACCCACTAACGTATAATTCCTGCGCTGGTATGGCCCTGACACATCAGGTTTTAGCTGAAAGGTCACAAAAATATTTTCCCTCTCCTAACAAGTGTATGTACATGGAATCCTTATAGTTGGAAAAAATGTCTGAATGTAAATTCTAAGCATTACTTCCAGAAGTGAAATCCACCCACCAACAAACAATGCCAGGTAGTTGCTTCTCCCAAACTATTAGGTGGTCATCAGTCAAAACAATCCCTTCAGTGAAGAGGACAAGCTTAAGCCTTTCACCGTAACTAAAAATTCTCCTGATCCCTTGTAAAGCCACAGTTATCTTGCATGAAAAGTAATAAATCACAACAAAAAGATTTTTTGTGTGATATTTTAGTGCTACCATTTTGATTTTTCTGCTTTGTAGCCCCATTTCATGCACTTCAGCAGTAAGCCCTACACCACAGTTCAACCCTGGGCCTGTTGAAACCCTTGATTCTATATACACGTTTTAGTAAGTACCTTATTCAGAAGGCTGTTTTGACACTACCGATACTACTGCGAGTAGGCAACCAGTGCACACAGGGATTCCTAGAACGACACTAAGCACAGGTTCCTGCTAACTTCAGCATCCCAGCCACAAACCCAGGCAAGTCAGACTGCAGAAATTCCACCTCTCACGTGAAGCAGTATTAAAATGAAGCCTAAAAGAAGTATCTTTGAGAGAAAGAGGTTATGGCAGAGCACACACTGTATAGATTCATTCCTTACCTTTCCCTTTAAGTTGCAGAGGTTACATCACTCCTCAAAACATACCCATAAGCAGAAGCAAGAGTCATGTATGAATCTTCTTGCCCTGGGTGCTTTGGGGAAGCAGGGGCACGCACTCAAGTGAGCATTCATACCTCAGCCAGATTGAGGACAAGGCTCTGCACCAAAGTCCTTAAGACCTTCTCACGGCTGCTGATTTCATCCAAGGAACTGAAAGAGCATCTCAGCAGGACACTGCCAGCCTCCTTTTCAGTTCACTCTCTCTGACTGCCAGTCCCTGGCAAGTGAAATGTCAAGAACCAGGCAGGGGCGGTGTTTGGAGAAGGAGGGATAAGAGATTCTCACCATCCATCAACCTCAAAACCTATTCAGCCGACAACTTGAATGGAACTGGCATTTCATTCTCCATGGTAACATGAGATGGAAGGAGGTTGGAAGGAGAGAGAAAGAGAGGACAGACCCAGGAAAATCTGATGCTGAAGAAGCAGGGCAAGTTGTAAGCTTTGCAACTTCTCTTTGCTGTGCAAGTTGTGCGTAGAAGGGAGAAAAGCCCTTTCCTTGCTCGCACAGCCCCAGGAGAAGCTGACCCCCAGTCATGGCGAGGTGCCCCTTCTGTGAGCAGCATACTGGTGCGGAGGAGGAAAACCCTTCTTCTGCACAGAAGTTCCCCTTGAATGCAGGGAATTAGGGAAAGCGGCAAATTACGGATGATTAGCCCACAGCGAAGAGAACTGCCTGAAAGGGAAGATCCTGTCGTTCCCGGACAGTACTCACTTCGTTGCGACTGATCGAAACCACCGCTGCTTACTGAGTCTGTGTGCCAGCACCAGCCATAAATTAGAGCAGAGAATTAGCATCATCCCTCTTGTCTGCTTTGAATGTTCCTTTATTAAGCTGAATCACCTAGATGCACAAAGAGACAGATGTACAGACTATTCTTCTTTTCCAAGGCACACCAAAATTAAGCACGGAAGCAGCTAAACTTAAAATTCGGGCAGCACCTTCACCGAACTCACAGGAGCTCGGGGTAATTCAATTCTTATTAACATTGCAGGCCTGGCCATCTTCTGAACTTTATTCTGCTATTTTACATTCATAACTTGAGCTGTCACCGCCAGAATGTGCACAACAGGGAAATTACATTTGGATTCATGCACGTTTGTGTTCCAAGCCGGCCCCATGCAGCTACTGAAAGAGTCTCTGGCTAAAGCACTTATGCAAGATAACCAAACAAAGGACTGAAAAGCTCTGCAAATCCTGGCTGCTGCCACTGCCATCTTATTTCTTTCTCAATTCTTTACACAGATTCTTTCCTGAAGGCCACATTTAAGTCTCCCTCCCCCATCCAAGCCCACCACCTCTCAATTCGTAGTTTGTTCTCACTTGGGTTTTGTATACGGGACAGGCTGTTGTGTGGTACCTTTTTAAAACCTTATCTATACAGTCAGCTTCTTGTTAGAGGTGACCTGCAGAGTTGGTTTGAATTCTCCCAGCAGTCATCAGGTGTCAGCAAGTATGTCAAAAATGTATTTTTAAGCTATCATTTTTCTTCATTATTCCTATTTCAATTTTGGACATTTAGCTCTCGGGTCCTTAGATAAGTCCTTATTTATCATTCATGACATTGCAACCCACATGGCATGTTAACACACGCCCGTGTCCATGAAACTTCAGCTTTTATCTATCAGCCATTTCGAAGCTAGGCGAATACATTCTTGCTTTTGAAAAATACTTTCATCCTGGGAGAAAATGTGGTTTTCTCCTTTCTCTCCCAAGACCCAGAATCTTGTAAAAAAACAAATGGCAGCCTCAGAGGGAGCAATCCCAGTCACTTCACTTTCAGCCACTTCCTACTGCTCTCCAACACATCTTCCTGAGAGCTCCTTCACCTCAGGCAGACGGGGACATACCTACCTTTTGAAATGCACTTCAGGTGCATGGTCTAGACGTAGTTCCTTCTTCCCTCACTACTTTAACAAGAGAAATGAGACTGTTCTGTTCTGTCTCTCCCAGCCAAGGCCAACTGAACTGTGACACGGCAGCTGGAAGATGTTACTCCCCTACAAGTCTAAATAGGCAAATAAATGCTGTGAAATGCATCTGCACAAACAGATGAATTCAGTTCTTTTCAATTGCTTTTGAAGATCATTTGGAATTCTGAGAAAGCATTTGCATCCTTCTTTTAAAACCTATTCTACCCACATCTATTAAGATGAGGATATCTGAGACAAAAAACTTTTTATGTTCCTTTCATAGAACAACCTCAGAGTACTTTGTTATTTCGCTTTGTTAAGGAAGCCCAAAAAGAGACAGTATTTTTGCCACTTGTCACAAAGCAGCAGCATCTCCTCTGCAGTTGCTGTTCACTGAGTTTCACCTTGATCCTCTTCAAGGTTTGAAAGCATTAGTGTTTATCTGTAGCTCAGGGAAGGGATTTTCTTTCTCTCTGAAGTTGATTGTAACATACTTCAAAGACTTGCCGTCTACTGGTATCATCCACTTGTCTTGCTGTGATCCAAGCTCCACACCAATGGAAAAGGAGAGCTTTCCCAAATCCATTCTAGTAGTGTACTTCAGGCAAGGGGGAAAGATACTAACACGGTGTTACCAATAGTCAGAAAGGTGCCGAAACACATTCCAAGAGCAAAGAGTCATACCGACCACATTTCTCTATTGCACAGTTTCCTACAACCACCAGAAAGGGAACATAGATGTGTCTCACCAAGATACATGTTTTGGAAATGAAATCTCCAACAAATAGACTAAAGCTAGCATCACAAGGCACCCTACAGAGAGGTACTGAAGTGCAGAGAGAAGCATGCCCACACAGAACCAAGGTCTCACCCAGCTTCCTAAACAGAAGGATAAATAGTACAGTACAGCCAACGTTCAAAAGACTGCCCACCATGTGTGCCTGCCATGCAAGAATGAAAGCTGGAATACAGCAATAGCTTCAGGCTGGCTGAGAACGAAGCCGACTTTGGTTGTGATCGAGTCTGGTGGTCTGCGCACAGCCGTCACGTCACAAAAGCTGCCATCTCGACTGGCTGCCATTTGGCAGAGCAGCGAGGCAGCAGGGAGCCGCGCTGGTGGGACTGACTGGCAACGCCACGCCACGGCAGCCTACGGTGCACCTGCTCGGGGAACAAACACAGCTTCAGTGGCCACAACTGTAACCCAGAACCAAATTCACTGCTTTTCCAAGCAGGTGTCTATTCTAAAAGCCATGTCTACCAAGAAAATTAACAAGAGAAGTTACTACACCCTAACAGTGCTATGATTTAGCAGTAGAATGTTTCACTGCAGCTATTCACTGAAGTACCACACTGAAAGAGAAAGATGAGCAGTCCTGTTCTGTATTTAAAAACTAAATTAAGTAGAACTTAGCAAATATGATAGGCTTGGAGGTGAGTATCCATCTACCCTACTAGCACAGCAGAAACTGACACAGAATTTAGTGTCCAAGGGAAGATATCTTCAAAGATACTTGAACACAACAGACAGATGCCCCAGCCTGATTCACTTTACGTGTGAAAACAGTGGGGATCAAATACTTTCCTGTTCCTGCTCACAACCTCAAGGCAAAGCTCCGTCAGTCAGATATTCCACATCCACAAGTACTCACAGAGAGGGATACTATGCAATAAATTAACACAACAGCAAAAAAAAATAGCAAAAAGATGGAAGAGTTGAGGGACTGGCAGGGCAGCCAGGCCTGACACCCACAAGTCAATGTCAACTATTATGCTTTTCTGGTCCTCGGTGCCCTATTATTTCATATAAACCAGAAACCTTCAGCCCCAGAATAATGACACATTTATCAACTTGACAGGGCAAAAGACTCAAGTCCAGGAATCTCCACCCCGGTCTACAGCTACCCCACTGAATGCCATGGGTAAAAATAAAAGGCAATGTCTCTGGCTTCTGCACCTCTAAAGACCATTTCTAATCAACGTGGCAAAAGAACAAGTTCACTGTTATGAGCACCATGAAATAAAACTCAGATTTTACCCGGCTGAAATGAAGATGGGAGAAAGAAAAAGCAAGAAAGACAGATACTTAATTATAAAGATGCAGAAGAAAACAAACAAAACAACTACACGTGCATCTTTCAAAGCATACATTAGAAGGGCTTCTAGGAATAAAAGGGACTAAAAAAACATGGTGAGAAAGCTCACAAAAATCTTCCAAGAAGTTCAGGGCTCAAACAGTTCTGAGGACAGCATTCTGGAAATCCAAAGCATCCTGATTTAAATTGACAACCATAGCTCAAATATCTCTGAGCTATTCTCAATAAAAGTCATTTCAAGGTAGGAATGAACACAGCCGGCGAGTACACAACGCGATTTGACCTGATTATGTAACACGTGTGTCATCAGCCAAAGAACATGTGGTACCACTGAATTTCCAGTCATGTCCCACTTCAGACACGCAGCCCCAAAAGGAAAGGGGTCCTAACCAATCTTCTTATTTTCCTACTAACTCAGCATCTCAGCAGCTTAACTATCTATAAATAAACTTCTCTCAAGGAGAAACTGACTTCATTTAATTTTGTATCATTCTGCAAACAAGAGGGCGGTATTTAGACCAGATGGCACAATTTACTTCAGCCTTTCTGCTACAACTAACTAATCCATGATTTCTAAACTACTTTCTGGTTTTACACACAGTAATTCTGGCTGGTAAAAAAACAAACAAACAAACAGAAACAACTTCCCCTTCATTGGGTGAAGGGAAAAGCAGAATCAAACACTTCCTAACATGCCAGCTGTGCCAAATGTTGCATATAAATACAAAGAACAACTATAAATTACATATTTTTTTACTCACCCCCACTCCAAAGGTATCAAAAACCAGATGAGGTACTGTGCAGACGTGACCTAAGAGGCCTCAGGCACTGACAAATGAGTAACTTCTGTAACTTTCAAGGCAACCCAAGTTCCCAGCTGCCTGCTTCTCTTCCCCAGTGTAATAAGATATAACACGAATTCAGTTTACAGTATGATGCCATATTTTGGCTGGAAGGCATATGAGATCTCAATTTAACAATGTGTTAAATTGGAGTGTAGCACCTGTGTCTCACTACCAGCCTGCTTGATTTCCCCAGGGCCAGAGATGTGCCACCTGGAGATGGGCAGCGCTGCCTGACTTGCTCTTGCCGGGCAGAGGTAGTGGGCTCAAAGTCCCAAGCCTGGCTGCAGCCCTCGGGCACCTAACAGTGGTGGGGAAGGAAAGGGCACTTTGAAGGCTATCAAACGCTTCACTGAAAAGGAATCGTCCCCGAAAGAAAATAGTTAACACTGTTTGCAAGCATCTCTCTCATCTCCTCCCACTTGCCCAAGCTGATACAAGAAAAGTGGGCATACATTACAGCTCAGACAACTGCTTCAAATGACCACACCACAGAATGAAGCAGCAAGACCTGCTACAGAGAGACGTGTCGGGGTGCTCGTCTCTCCTACCAAATGCTTTAAAACAAGCCTCTCGGCCACAGCGAGGGTTCTCATCAAATGCCTGCATTCTCTCAAGGTATCTTGCTGGCAAACATGGGTAGTACAATGCCTAATGAAACGGATAAAGCCTTGCTGCCCCAAAAATAAAATCAGATCGCTGATATTACCAAGGGTTAAAAAAAAAAAGAAAAAAGAAAAAAAAGGTTGCAGCTCTCGCTAATGGCTTTGTAAGTGCCTGATTGCTAATGCTAAAAGCCTCCTACATTTAGGTTATGAATTTGGAAGGGAGAAATTAAAAAAGGTGTGTTACACGCTGTCTCACAGGCATGTTAACTGCAGCCTCTTCTCTGAGATAATTTCTATGTTGCAGTTTTTTACATTTCAGAATTTCATCTTCATTTGGAGCAGCAATAAAGGGGATGTGTTGATGAAAGCACTTCATATCTCTAGGCTGACCTTCTGTTCACTGCTTCCCCACACAGACAAATGCCAAAATAACAAACCAGTTCTTCTGTCCTGCTGCCTTTTTTCTCTGACCTCCAGTAGTTGTTCAACTACTCCCAAATATTCTGTGACTGCTTGGAAAAATCTACTTTATATTCCCACCCCCTCAAACCATTCCTCTGTAAAACAGTTAATCTTGAAAATACAGTGCTGTCACCTTCCTCGTGCAGGTTGCTGCCATTGCTGTCTCTATGGAAACAATCAGAACATCAAATATGTCAGTAAGAATGATTTATAAAATATGAAAGCACCAAAGGTAAAGATTCTACATAAAAACCAATCAAGACAAAATTAGCTTGTTAGCCTGGAAACATTGGCTTTAAAGATTTTCAAGTTCATATGAAGTCCTAGGGTGAAGCTGCAGCAAGCTTTGGCCAGGAGAGAGGTGCCAGTGCAGCACCAAGCATACAGTCACACAGCCAAAGGCTGCGAGTATCAGCTGGGACAGAGCACTGCAATCATCCCTTTTCCGTCCATTTTAAACACACAAATACAGACACGAAACAAAAGTAAGCCAGTGTATCTCCAAAATATACCAGCAGCATGAGAAACAGACATGCAAGGAATGGGATTTGTTTCCCTGAGATTTAAAAATCATTAAGTAAGGCCCTTGTAGCTTGCTTTGCCCGTATCTCAACAGCAGTTCAGTCATCTCCTCTGTTCACCATCTTCATTCAATTCCACAACAGAAGCAAAGTTAAAGCCAATTATTCTTAGCTTCTCAACCAAACAAAGATTTAAAGCATTTCTTAGAGAAACATTGGCTACAGAGCCAGGCTGGACAGCTATTCTGCTGTGTCGTGGCTTCAGCAAGGCAAAAGCAGAGTGCTTATTATTGCTGTAAGAATGGGTTCATCCAAGCCCTGTATGTGAAGAAGAAGCAGTTTTCCCCCACTTGCAAAGCTCGCCACATACTTCACTTTGACATGTTGACTCAATTATAGCACACGGGAGCCTCCAGGGAACAAACATGGCTTTTTGAGACAACTCCCTCCCCACCACACACACATGCTCTCCGTGCTTTTTTAGAACCTCATTTCAGTGAATGTTTTGCCTTTCATCATTCCATTATTCTCTCCTCCTCTCCCCTCTGTGCATTACTACCACGTACCCCCTTTGTGTTGCTGCTTTTCCTCACCTGTAGTGGCTTCGAAAATAAGCTACCTCAAATTCAGCTACTGAAGTTAAAACACTGAAAGCAAAAGCAAGAGGGACTCGTTATGCCAGCTTAAGAAAACAGAACAAGAAAACAGCTCAAACACAAATTTGAGCCACAGAGCATGAAGGACTTTAACATGATGTAAATTGGAAACAAACAAACAAACAAAAAACAATAAACCAGAAAACATCATGGACCCTAAAGAACAAATGTACTGTTTTCTTAATAATTCCATGGCAAATGGTAAGCACCAGGTGCCATTTCAGGTAGAGGATACAGGCTGCCAACTAGTCAGTGGTGGGTGGGTGATCCTGGAGATTTCTTGCTGCCTTTAGGGCTTGGCTGAATGACTTCTGCACACCCAATGCCATGAGCACTATGGACACACACAGCGAACTGCTGCTCCCTTACATTCACATACTCCCAAGTGGCTCAGTAAAAGAAATAGTCTACAGCATTCTCAACTTAAAAATGATTTTTTGACTGGATAATATTTTACTGACTGTTAAAAACTTGTCAGATTACTTTCTTTTTGTCACAGAATTGGCCACTTGAGCAGCAGCTCAGGTAGTGTAAGATGAAGTTACTCCTTTTGTCACTTGAAACATACGCTTTTGCTTCTCAATTTCCAAAATATGAGATTGCATAGTTTGGCTGAGATTTCCTCTATTAGTCTGCAGCAGTCAGCTCGGACGAATCCAGAAGGGAACGGGAAGGAGAGAATGACTGAAGGATTTGGAATTCTGCACCATCAGTAGCGTCAGGAAGAAAAAAAGTTATAAATTATAGGACTGAGAAAACAGAACAGGGAACAAGGTACACTGAATTAACCACAGTCTTCTGTGGGGCCTTCCCCTCCACCCAAAAGCATCTTCTAGAAACAGAGGTTGAATTTCAATGCATTGTTTCCCTGGTAGGTAATGATTGCATTAGGTCAAAATATCAGGAGACTTTATGGTAGTACAGAAGATAATAAGTCAGAGCAGGAGTTTATCTTGTTCAAATATTGGACAGTTTGAGAGCAAGCCACTCCCTTCTATTTGAAAAGTTTCAAGAAAACCTAAATTAAAATATTCATGGACATAGTCAGTATTTAGAAACTGACAGACACATTGTACGGTATGAGCTCTTATCCTCTTCCATCTAGTTCTTGTTTTTCCTTTTTTTTTCCTTTCTCTTTCCTTTCCATCAGTCATGCATGCCCAGTCCCACTGATTGCTATCTACACCGCAGAATTAAGAACAAGCATGGCCATGAATTCCTCAGACAAATCATGGCATAACAAAAAGCACCTCCTGTCTGAAGTTTAGGTTTGCTTCTGTTCAGCTCTTATGAATAACTTTGTTCTTGTTTGGATGAAGAAATGTAAAAAAGGAGGTTTTAAACTACCTGTGCTGAAGCATTCACCAATTCCAAAATATATCATTTCACCTTTGTCACATACTCAAAAAAGTTTCAAACTTTTAAACTTGGAATTGTATTTGTATGTCACTATAGTGCTTGTGCTACTTATGTCACCGTGCTACTTGCTGTTTGTGTGGGTGCCCCTAAGTCCCTCTTGTAGCCTTTACACTGCCTTTAAAGAGACTACAGAACTGCACTTTGAAGTGCAGGTAACAGTATGGTATCACCACAGTGTTTTCAGTATTATTCAGTATTATATAATTCAGTATTATATCTGTTGTGTATTTTGAGGGACTACTGTACAACTCTCAGACCAATTAAAATAGGCTACTCTAATCAGTTTGATGTTAATTACAGTGTGACCTCTAGTAAAAACTGCTCTTAGGACTCTGAACAATATCAAAGTCAGTGCCACAACATCGAGCTCAGAAAATCTAAGTGGTAAACACTACAAGCTTTTGCATTTAGTGTACGACTACTGCTGGATCAATCATACCACTGAGATCAATAGGGGAGATCGTTAGCAAAACTTCATGTACACAGAGGGAGCTTTCATTTGGGGGGTTATTACAGAGCATTTGGAAAGGAAGCTTGAAGAACAGCATCTCCAGGTTAAATTATCTCTGAATAAGAAGCCCAGAGCATGATTTAAGATACCTTAGTTTACTACATATTGACTCCCTATCTTTAAAATTTTATTTTCACCTTTCCCAATGCACCTGGGCAAAGAAGTCTTCAGCAGTCAATGCACTGAAGTTCTCCCACCCTTCACAAGCCTTCAGAAAACAAAGTGCAAGGTAGAACAGCTGTTTCAAGTGAAAACATTGTCTTGTGATGGCAGATATATCAAAAAATGAAAGCTGATTTATCAGACTCTGAGATGGGTACTTTGTATTGATGGAGAAAAGGACCCCAAAAGGGTCATTATGTCACAATAAATGTCATCCCCTATAGCCCCAAGATTGGTTACTTTCAGTCTCATTACCTGGATATAACTTTCTAAGATCCTCTTAACAGGAAAGATCTTAGAAAAAATGGAATACTAAAACTTGTCCGACTTCTGAAGGGAAGACCTACTCAGCTGGGGCCAAGGTTAACGTATCAGCTTCCCATCTCAGCAGAAATACTTAGGACAGGGAAAATGAAGTCCCTCGATAAAGTCCCTGAAACCTGATGCATCACGTACGTAAGTAGTCAGAAATACTGCTTTCTTAGTGTGACTAGAAGCATAGGCACAGTTAATCATCTAAAGCAATACTTGGACATGCAGCCAAACATATCTGGAATCCCTGTCTTGGCTGTACAAGCTGACCAATTGGCATTAAAGGCTGAAGAAACCAAGCATACCTGGGGTAAGAGACTGATACCAGAGAACAGAGCAGTTTCATGAGCAATTATCAGCACGACAAACCAGCACTAGTGTGACTCAGCTGAAGACAGAAAATTTTGCAGGTCTTGCTTACAAAAGGGCATATGAAGGAAGCAAATACAGAACCAAAAAGAAGCAAAGGGTCATCGCTAGTCTTTGCAGTGATGTAGTGCTGTCTAATGGATAAATGTACGTATAATCTGAAGCAGATATGCATTTAATCTTCTCAGACTATTCTTCCTTAGCATAACCAGAAAATAAATTTGTGTCTGTTACCTCTTCCCTCTTTGATTATCTGATTAGTTAACTTAAATGTCATCTTCTTACTGTCTTGGACTTTCACCTTAACAGATTAATGAAAATGGAAAAACTGAAACACTGGGTAGAAAACACTGTTTTCTATGCTTTTCACATTTTCACATGGCATTGCAAACTGGAAGATACTTTTAATACACATAGCCAAGGTTCGCAGGTACAAACCACAGACAAAAAGGAGGAAACAAGGCCCTGCATGCAGTATAACCAAGCCACAAATGTGGGCTAGTCAGATACTGACTCATTACCAGCAATAGTCTGAACTTGCTCCAAACGTTCAGATACTCTAAAACTGAGCACCAACAAAGCAAATAAGCTTCAGAAGATTTATTTCTTTTGGCAAATGAGTGATTTTCAGTCACATTACAGCTTTCTTTAAAGAAAATAAATGAAATCCAAACCATCCTACTGATTCTTCACTGCTCAAGAGGCCACACTGAACACTGCCTACAACCGACTGCAGCTCTACCAGAGCCCAGCAGGATCCCTGGAGGAATCACACACTACCAGAACAGTCAAAATCGACATGTGAACCTGGCTTCTAATTCTTCATGGTATTCCCCAGCTACTTCAGATACCCCTTCGTATTAACATGAAAGGTACAGATAACCTGCTTGGTAAAATGAACAAGTAGCAAAAAAGCTGAACTGCTCAGTAAATAATACATTGATTCCACAAATGAACTCCATTGGTGCTATTTGTACCCCTTTTCTTTGACATAGCAAACTAATTAGTTATCCTGCTGACAGAATACAACCTCTAAATCCAGATGAAGTTTGCCATCCATGGGGAGAAGAAATAGGACAACAATCACGTAAGACACATTTATCACATTTTTAACGCGCTTCTGGAAACTGGGTATGTTCAGCAAAAAGCACAGTGTAGGAATTTAGACAGAACAAAATGAAACGCCTGAAAGCAAGATTGTTGGCATGGAGCTACTCTCATCCAGATGAGGAAGGACCGCACTTCTCAGCAATTTTTCAAATGCAACACAAATTCAAAGCTTGTACTTTGAAGAATTTCTCCTGCCTTTCCTAGTTCACGGGAAATTCCATCTCTGCCAGCCAATTCAAGGGGAACTGAACAGCAAATTCCATTAACTTGAACTCTGAGAAGGCAACTCGGCTACTGTGAGTCACTGACAGCTGGGAACAATCCTACCAGCCTTGGAGACACACCAAATTCAGTGCAATATCCACCCCCATGTACTCTAGTCCACAAAAGCCAGCAAATCTGAAAGGAATCACAACGATGCTGCTACTTACTGGAGAAGGAGAGATCAGCCTACTTGAAAAAATCCCTCAACAGAAAGAGCCTGCTTCAGGCAGTTACTGATAATTCAGCCCCGTGTGCCTACAGCTCCTCAGAAAAGCACTTTATGTTCAAACCCCTCATTTCTAAAACAGAGGTCTGAACTTCTGGTTCAGAAAGCCTGAGATTCTCGTTTGGGTGATAATCTGAAAAGGAGGCTGAGACAGCTTTCCCACAGTACGTGTTCTTACAGCCACCTCCAAACCATCAGTTCTCTGGGTACACAAACGAAGAGCAGCAGGTAACGCGTTAACGTACGGAGTCCAAAGATCCATCTACACTTTCCACTTGCATCAAAGGCAGTGTTCAAGCCTTCCTCCATCACAGATCAGAGCACAAAGAAACAGACACCCCGAAACATCAGGGATGAGCCATCA
Organism: Heteronetta atricapilla; assembly: GCA_011075105.1. Taxonomy (NCBI): domain Eukaryota; kingdom Metazoa; phylum Chordata; class Aves; order Anseriformes; family Anatidae; genus Heteronetta; species Heteronetta atricapilla. Next base: position 15,649,606 of record CM021736.1, on the reverse strand, counting down.
GTGCATTTCAATGACTAAAAACTACATTGCTGAATCCAACATTTTTTTCCAAATGAAGAAATGTTCTATACCTCTGGCCTCATCAGAATTAAGGAAAGCCTGCACCATGCCTGTTCCTGAAAGGGCTCAGACCCTCAATTTTATTTCCTGCCTGTCCTCACACTCAAACATGCGACCCAGTTTTTTTTTTTTTTCTGATTGAGTTTTTGTGTGTGTTCCTTTCCTTTCCTTAGGAATCCATTCGAGAGGACAACAACAAAAACAGAAGTATCATTAATAAGTGCCCTAACACTTTTCAACATATAAGCTTTGCTTGGTTTGAGGGCCATGTATGCAACAGCACGCTTTAGAGAAAAAACATGTAACCTCCCACTCAGTCATACCATTGAGTCTTGTGTGACTTAGCTGCTGAACATAAAAACATCAAAGATACTTAGCCTCAAAAGTACCATGGGAATTGCTGAACTAGACCTTGCTGGACATGATTATTCTCAACAACCGCCCAGGTACAGAGAATTATTCTTTGTGATTATTTAATAAAATTACAACCTCATAACTACAACTTCTCCCAGGCCAGATCCTCACACCTACCTGCCATCTCTTGCTATTAAGCTCACATCTTGCTTGCATGCAAGTCTTTCTGCATGTGATACTCCTCATGACTGCTCTTCACCAGTCCTGACAGAAGAAACATGCTGGGCACAACCAGCAACTCCAATTGATATTGTTGTGCCAAACGTCAGCCAGGGACAGCCTTCTGACACACAGAACTAGCTGTGATTTATGCAGTACACTACTTATTTTAGTGTCCTTCTGTTAAGAGACTCTAAGTCCCCTTAGTCAGGAGGACTTCTCTGATAGATGTTGTAGAGTAAAGGAATCACAGAACAACACTTTGCTCCACCTGGCATACTTACCTATGCACAAAAACAGGATGAGAATCTTCCCTTGCCTTTCAAGATTTCAAAGGTATGCTCTGAAACTTATTAGGCTTTTTTTGTAATGAGCAAATTAAAAGAAAAAAAAAAAAGAAAGAAAAAGTATAATGCCTTTTAGACTTTAAACATCTCTATTAAAAGCTTTACTACAGGAAACAGTATCAGTAACAGACCAAATTTCCATCTACATCAGTATGTTCAAGAACTAGAAGTGCAAGTTTCAAGTCTGCGAGTCCAGCTTTCTAATTGAATATACAATATTTGCTTTTAATCTTGAACATTCTCAGATATTTTTCTTCATAAAGTCAATATATTTACTTTATATACTTCATTGTATATAAAAAGCCTCTTTAGTCTACTAGTTGGAAGCTTCTAGAATGTTTTACCCATGACTCTCTTCAGATCCTAAAATATTAAGCTAATGACTCCAACGCAGGGCATTTTTATGAGTACAAGTACACAACACCCATGTTTTTAAATAAAGACCATGAATACAGAAAATTGTCTGCAGAAGACCAATACACACACAATACCTAACAGCATAAAGTTTTATGGATGCTCTTGAAGAACGAACTTCAAACATTATGCATCCTCATTTCTGATGGTTAATGCAGTCATATGAAAAACAGACCAATACAGACTTTATGGCATCACATATTTACTTTCATCTACCCTTCCTTAAGGTACTAATACCGTTCTATATACACAGTTTTGTTTGCGTGTAGATATTAATCTACAAAATCTACAAACACTATTTCACAACTATAAAGCTCTGAGATATTTTCAAAAGTTCCCTTCTGTGCTAATCCTCTATTGTTTTAATCTATTCACTGCCAATTGAAAACACTTGTAAAATGACACCCTCACCCCCACACTGCACCTTCACATGTCTGGCACACTCAGTATTTCACTGACTCAAGGGAAATATTTCTAGAAATTCCTGCTCAATTACTAACAGCTCCTCCGTTTTGGCAGTGCAACAGCATTAAACTTATCCCCCATCTCATAAGTAGCCTTTTCTAGTTGATAAAAGCCTGTTTTCTTTTTCATTTTCTTTCAAGTAATGCTTGGGTACCTCAGTTAGTTTCAGAAGACAACTGATGTGTTAGATGTCAGATCTGACGTAGAATTCATACAACTATGTATCAAATGGGTAGTCACGCACCCCTTGTAGCCATCCTTTTCCATACTGGTCACTCAGTAGGAATCACATTTGCATTACTGTTTTTTTGCATGGTCTTTGAGATTTCTGTTGCTCTAAATGCAGATCTCTGAATTGAGAGGCGAGAGATGCTCACCTTTCAGCTTCTCTGGTTTGCGGTCCTGCAGAATGCCACACTATTTACACTAAACCAGAATTTAACAGTGCTTTGATGGCTGATGCTCAAAGCTTTATGAGCTGGTAGATTAGATTCTTTCCACTGCAAACCTAGATACACTTCAAGGTGACAGGTTTGGTGAGTTTAAATTTATCAGTTCCTAGGAACATAAATCTACATCAAAGAGGATGGAAGTTAAATACTCACCCTTTCAGCAGCACCTTTGTTCAGAAGCCAGCACACAGAGCAAAAGCCAACAATGCCTGGCTCACAATTGCACCCTCCAGCTGGGAAAAAAAAAAAAAAAAAAAAAAAAAAAAAAAAAAAACTCCGGGTGGGAAAAAAAAAAAAAAAAAAAAAAAAAAGAAGCAAAATGAGTCTGGATTGGAGATAGATGGAAAAGAAAGATCAAAGATTACTTTATGCAAGTATAAAGATCATTGCACATGCATTGAACAAATCATCGTATTTTGTTCCGAAATTGAACTATTCAATGAGACGGTCGTGCACATTATTGTGCCTCCTTAAAACCCAGCAAGTAGAAGTAACAACTGTATTTCTTAGTCACCGAAAGTGATCCCAAATTATGTAAAAGGTAAAGCAGGTGGGGAAGGAATACAGTACGAACCTCCTGGCTTGTGTAAGAGTTGACAGTTCACCAGTCAGAGTTACAACTTCCATGACGGTACGCATCACGGCACTCAGAACTTGGCTTTAAATTTCACATGAAGACTTTTCCTCATAATGAAAGAGGTAAAATACCTCCTTAGATTAAGCCCTCTATATACTGGAGCTCAGACAGCAGCTTAAATCCTTGTACAGATCCATGTAGAGACCACGTACCGAAATGCAACGTAGTGTCATAAATTAGCTTTTTCTTAGCACTGTTTGAAAACTAAGGTTCCATTTCTATGTTTTATAAAGGAAACCCCCTAAACTGGTACACTTCCCAAATTCTTTACATAATCTCCTCACGTTAATTCCAGGGCTGCCTTCCAGCCAACAGGAGTCAGCCAGCAAATGCCAAGCACAGCCACGTATTTCCTCTCACAAGCCAGCGCCGTGGGCAGCTGCCTCACGGGGTGAGCCCTCATCACCTCCCTTCGCCACACCAGAGCCTACCAGGCACCTGACAGCCCACCCAGAAAAGAAGCGACTGGCATAGCACAAGGTTTTCAGTTTCATGGCCAATTTGGCACAAGCCAAACAAGAAGCTTAGGGCAGCTCTCCATTCTCTCAGATGCAGTCAAACTAACTTTCTGGCTGCAATTTAAGACACGGTTTGGTTCATTAAGGAAAAATTCTCTGCTGCTAAAAAGGTTTACTCCTGATCTTACCATCCCTTCCCTTGCAGACTGGCCGAATGTAACACAAGTAGTAACTCACACTCCGGGAGCTCCATCCCCACCATTTACCTAGATGAAATCAGAAACAAAACAGCGCAACCAGACCTCCGTATCTGAATATTAGTTAGCACCTATTTGTTTCCAACCGCAGCTTTTAGGCAGTATGCAGCAACACAATGCTCTTGAAAGTCACTCACAAAGCTTATTCACCTTCCTCCTCCTCTTTTATCTTTTTACATTGTTTGCTCTAATGCTTCTTTTTTAAACATATTTTCTGAAGAAAGGCAGCATCTAGCATTGGTATGCAATAACGCAGATAGGAATCAGCAGGAAACATTAGGGATGCAAAAATAAAGAGTTAAGAAAGGCTGCCAACTTTCCTTAATACCTCAAAAGCAAACAGAAACTAACTGGGTGAAAGAGCCTTACTAAATTATCCAATCTATTTTCATCTGAAAGCCGACTCTTTGATGTTAGATTATTTTTTGAATCTTTCTACCAGTTTATATAATTTATGTTCTTCCACCCTTTCCTTTGGGGAGACTATGCCACACTTTAATATATTTTATAATCTTGTTCTCTTGTTTCTAGTTATATCCCTTCTTACCTTATTAAATTAATTAGTATTCATCTTTCAGGTATGTGCCTCTCAAATATTCGTAGACTGATATCACTTCTCATAACAGCACTTCTGGTTATCACAGGCAAGGCAAGCTTATTTGCCCATCAGTCCCTCAGTCTGCAGTCATTTGTCATTTTTCCCTCAGCTCTCTTCAATTGGTTTATATCTGTCTAGAAACAAGATTTTTGGGCCTGCAATCTTGGCAAATTAACTCTCAAACTTGTTAAAGAAGGGAACTCCTCTTTAATTTGTATAACCCGGAATCATATTAATTTGATACTTGCTGTCACAATGCATCTGCAAACTGACTTATCTGCTGCACAGCCACCCACCCCAAAGCACACTAGTGCTTTTCTAGCTTCAGTCTCCCCCAAAACAGACTTCAGGTTAACATTTTTGACTGCATTCTCCCCATTAGCTCCCTACAAATGGAAAATATCTGATTGTTATACTCCTTCCCTATTTTTAACATCTCTAGTTCCTGTTCGTTGCATCCTTTCTTCACCTACATTTGAATCACTTCCAATTCAGCATCAGAAGCTAGCAAAAAATTAGCCTGCAATAACGTTCTAAAAAACCATACATTTCTCAGTAAGATACGGTAAGACAGGGTGTCCACGTGGCTAACCATGATTTTCAGTGCTGCTGGTAATGTGTTTACATTTCTGTGATTCCCTGTTGAGAATTTCCTACTCTCAGCTTAACTTATCTAATTTAGTAAGACAAGACCAAACCAGACAATCCGACATATCTTAAGCTATGTACGATACACAGTTAAGCCAACAGCACTGTCAAAACAAGGCATTTATCTTCCTTCCCCTTCCTTTCCCACACATTAACCAGACGCACACTGCTTTTGTCCAGCCACCACTGCCCTGTGGTGCTGTATGCCGTGATGACCGAGTCACTTTTCATTTTTAGACTCAATTCACTGTGAATCTGCACACTTCTAATGGCACTCACTAAGCACGCGATTGTGCAGGGGCAGGAGAAAAGTGGGACTGTGTATGAATCTGTGCCAATGAAAAATGTCCACTGTATATCGGCCCTGTATTTCCATTTGTCAGCAACGCCTCGGTACAGGAACATAAAACTGAAAGACCATAAATTGGGAAGTCTGCAAAAACCCCCAAGGCTTTTTGAGAACAAAGGGAAGAAGAGTCATTTGGAGAACGTGAACACTGAAGATTTTAACATGGTTGCAGGGATAAGATGAATTGAACACAAGGTAGATCTGTTAAGGAACTGAATTCTTTCAAGGATTAGGAAAAAAACCTGTGGAGCAAAGGAATACAAGAACACATTGTTTATTGGAACTTTCTCAAAAGATTTTGTGAAGTCCTTCACAAAGGGCTACTCAAGTCACTGTGTAGGCAAGGAGAACAAAGTACTGTCACAAGCGGGAAACTGGCAAAAAGAAACAAAACAGGAATCAACGATCAGTTTTGAGCATGGAAGAAGGGTATTTGGGGAGCTCTCAAAGATTAGCTTCTACTTTCTTTTGGTTTATTATTAAATATTTGCAAGAGCAAACAAAATTTCAACTGAATACAACTTTCCTTGAGGATGATTAAATGCACAGAAGATTCTAACACAGAGAGAGCCTTTGGGCACTTTGCACCCAGAACAATGAAGCACATGAGAAGGAAAGAAGAAAAAAAAAAGGAGGGAGGTCTTTTGATTATGAGCTCTGATTTACCTGTGGTAAGCCTGTAAGAGTTTATGTCGCATGTCAGTCATTTGGTCAGTATGGCAAAAATAAAAAGTAGACAAGGCATTTTAAAAAACATATTGACATTATTTATAGGTAGCATTCTTTAACATATACTTTCTTAACATACTTGCACTTCCAATGTGTTTCAGTCCACCGTGGCTGAAACTGTATTTAGCAGAGAGAGAAATCCTCAAGAAAATGATCAGGGCAAAGAATATGCTTAAAACCAAAGGAACCCTACAGAAACAATTTTGGTACCCTTAAAATCACACAGAACATGCTTGGAAGGCAATTCTTTCTGGTAGGATCAGTGATAACTAAAGCATTCCTGACACATTTGCCTTTTATCTCTGCTAAAATCTTCCTTCAGGAGGTCCCTAGTCAATCCAGTCTACTTCTTAACTACTTGCACTGCTGGAAAGCTTTTCCTAAAGTCTACTCTAAATTCTACAATTTAAGCCCTTTACAGCTGGTCTTACTCTGTGTAAACACAGAGGAAAAAATGTTCTTCTTCTCTTTGCAGCACACTTTAAAGTTTTTAAATTAATTTACCTTCTCCAGCCTGAACAATCCTGACTCTTTTCTTGTAGGTCAGCTTTTCATTGCAATTGCTCTCTCACGCGCTATTTCCAGTTGGTCCTGATCTTTCCTAAGTATGGTGTGCAAATCCGTCTGCAGCATTCCAGCTGACATCTTAACAGTTCACGCTAGAGAGAAAGATTACGTGTCTCAAACGCTGGGCTCCTTCACATGCATTATTTGCATTGTTGACTCATGTACAAGGTATGATCTTCTACACCACCTGCTTCTTTTCCACAAGCCTGCTAACTTAGCTAGCTAGCCTTCTCTGTTCAGTATTTGTGCAGCTAATAAATCTTGACTAAACAAGTTGTTTACTTTAAGCAATAACAACACATACAATAAAATCAAAAGTTATTTAAAATGGAAGGGCAGAATTGGAGGAGAAGCAGCCATGCATACCTATGTAAACCATTATTAGAGCAATATTTTTTTAACGAGCTAGTAAAAGATATGAAAACAGAAATAAATTTAGTTTCAAACACAAAGGAGATACACATTTACACTGTTTTGTTGTGCTTTTTTTCTTTTTAAGTCTCGTTGCTGTTCAGCAGGATGTGTGCGCTTAAATCCCTGAAGTGTTTCTGAAACTCTCACACCTAATTGCATAATTGTCCATAATGGAGATTTTAGCACTTCCCCCAAAACAGCTGTCCATCAGGTGCTACTGGAAACAGAACGCTGTATTGTACACACATCACTGCTCTGACTGGATGTGACATTCTCATCCTATCCGTTCCTTTATTTCTCCTAAGTGCATTTTATGATGCAAAGTAAAACAAAGGAGACTGGGATACATAGCAATAAGAATGATGATATCAAAGAAATAAAGTTATGAAATGATGGATATAAATTTTTCTTGTATATATTTGTGCACTGACCTATGAATTCAGAAAGCCATCACATGGTATTTATGCCAAGCCCTAAAAACACCGTCTACAGTTAAAACAATAAGTTGTATTTCATGACAGCATCATATCATTTTTGTTTCAGCTATATTCTCATTGCTGTTTATATTACAGCACACAGCAAGAAGCTTCAGACAAGATTAGGACTGCTATAATATTACAAAATCTATCCAAACACATACACAGGCACACATCCATATCTGGGTATATAATCTGATTTCTGTATACCAAATAGAAGACAGTCCCTGTCCCACATACCTTTCTAAAGAAACTGAAACAACACATTAGAACAGAAGTCTTATCCTAGTTGACAAGAACAGAACCAAAGTAGCAATGAAATAAATTTCCAAAGCTAACGTGAAAAGCAGAACGAGGGACCTACGTCAAATTTTCTAATCCCAGCTAGAGCATATTAACCACAAAACAATCCTTCGACATTCCTTTCCCTAATCATCAAATCACACTGATGTAAGATGTCTACACTTAACACTTGTTCACAGTAATACTAGTGCTGAACAAGACCTAATTCTCCAAAAGCAAGCAATACGTTCACACGCCTGAAATCCATTAATTCATTCTTTACCATCATGAATTTAGGAAACCTGCATCACTGTTTTCCTTCTTCCTTCTTTGTCAGTTCATACCAAAGGCCTACACTCAGTTTCTGCAGTCCAACTGCTAGCAATTGGTTAAGTCAGGAAAACTAAAAAACTTTCAGATACTGCACCCTTAAATCAAAAGTATCACGGAGTGCTACTAGAACAGGTGGGAGAGGGGAATCACATTTGGAATAAAGTACAGCAACTCTGTATGTGAATAAACTTTAAGAAACAGAGGATTAACTGAAAAAAACATCACCAAAACTGTCAGATATTTTCTTCCACGCTTGAAAAAAGCATGGAAAAAGAGGTAAGTGAGCATGTATTTTCATGAAGAAATTCAGAAACACTGTACGAAATGATGGAAAATAGAATAGCTGAACCAGAAAAAAGGTTAGAAAGTGACATCTCTCCAGAGCCCTAAACAAATGCATTACAAGACCCCAGGGAGATGTTAAAAAACAAGGGACTTTTGTAGAGATGTTTAACACTCCTTTATGTGACAAAGTGGTTATGTATTTGCCACAAAGAGTAGTAAAGCACATTGAAACTAAAACCACAATTGCATATTGAAAGAAGTTAAAAAGACAAGACAGCTTTTGATCAGACACACAGACAAGGCAACTTATTTGGGAAGGGTACAAATGATGTGAGAAAAAATGGATATGAATGTATTTCAAAGAATTGGGAAGAAACTGCAAAAGAATCCCAAAAGCTGGCAGAAAATATCATGGGCATTATTCTTGCAGTAAAAAGCCTTGTGCAGCGTTACAGCAAAGCACAACCTGCAACAAGCAAACAAAAGAACCAAGTACTGATGTGCACAGTGGGCAAAACATGCCTAACTGGGTACTTTTATGACCCATTTTGTTCCTTTTACATTAATGAATTCTAATCACTTTATGTTAGTATCCAGGCAACAGGACCAACCATGCATATAAGAGATCAGGATGCTATTAATATATCTTTAAGCTGGGACAGATGACAAATTTTTACAGAGGCACTGAAGAATCCCAGGTCTTCCTCTCTCCCTACCAACAGAAAAAAAAAAAAAAAGGAAAAAAAAAGCCAGTCACATTCCCAATTACACACTCTAATGCAATAAAGCAAGCAAACTACTCCCATTGCATAAATGGTCATGTGATATGCACCAATTCCACTCTACCCCATGTGAAACAACAACTTCCAGTCAGAGAACAGAGAAACCCCACTGAAAGTCGGTGTGAAATGGGTTACTGGAACACAAACTCCACAACTTGCTTTTGTACCGCCTCTGCAGACTCCTGAGAAAAGAGGATGAACTAGGGAACAGATTAACTTCTCTGTTGCCGTGGATCCATTTCACTGTCAAATTTTCTCGCCTTTGAGTGATGTATTCTAGTCCTCACTTTCATCCTTTATCTCTCACAGAAAGCTTTTGATCTAGCAACATCAGAAAGTGTTACAGAAGAAAACAGAAGAGTCCTCCCAGTAAAGATAAGGTAATGCATGTGAACAGCTAAATGGCAACAGGATTTGCTGGCTCGTGCTGGAAAGAGTAGTACACTGACCTCAGCTAAATACAAAATCCACCCCATCTATCTAAAAGAAATGCCTGTACTCTATTAATATCACAAGATGAACCTCAGCTGTATAAATAAAATCTCTCATTTCAGCTGAGTCTTCATCATCTCTCTGGCATCCACCACCTCTTCTTCTTCACAACAAAACTCCAGGAGGGCGTTCAGTGTAGGCTTTCATAGCAAGCCTGTTGATCAAGTACACAGGACAGGAATGTATGTCTATTTATTATCACCTCTGAGTTAACATTTACAAAAAATGAGGTGGAAATTAAGAAAAAAAATCAAACAATGAAATTCTGAAGGAAATGCTCAAGTAAGTATTTTGCAAGTCAGCACGGTTTAAAATGGAAACACTGTCTGGAAGTCAAGGGGACCTGCATTCTCTTTCAAGAGACTCACTGACATGCTGGATGACCTCAAGCATATCACTTGATCTTTCCCACATTAAAAAAAATCTCCTTACATGACCTTCCTAGGTACCTCACTTTGAGAATTAAAAAATAAATACACTGTAAATCCTCCTATTATTATTACTGCTGTTACTATGGGGGCTGAAACTGTCGTCAGCAAACAGGCAGGACATAATTTAATTTTCTTCAAATATTTATTACAAGACAACATAGCCATCTGTTTAACACTCACTATATTTAGTTTCTGTCTTAAAAAACACACGGAAAGAAAATATCAGCTTCTGCCTCTCACTTCCACATATCCTTTCCAGCCACATATGCACTAATGCACAGCCAATATCCTTTCAAACTACAGCACACAAGAAACTGCAGGAAAGCAGACAAAATTTCAGCTTGGATGAAACAATTCCAACCACAAATTTGTTCTCCAGTAACAGGAACAGAACCCCTGGTTTTATAAGTATTAAATACATCTTATTTTTAGCTTTGAGGACAAAGAACAGAATAAGAAGGGAAACGGAGGGCTGAGAGTAGATAGATAGCAATAAAGCACAGTACACAAAGGCCATATGCTAAAAGAGGACAGAATATTATGTTTCTATAAAGAAATAGGAACTCTTCAGTAGAATTATTTCTCTCCAGTACATTACAACGTAAACCATCATTCTTAAGTAACAATGGCTATACAAAGGTGCCTTTGGTTTCTAAATATACTCTCTTTAGACAAATTTGTGAAAAGGCTTCTCTTCTCTTAGTTTGAACTGTATTCATACAACAGCACATACGCAAAAATCTAACATCTCATGCCATATCACTGAGACTTTGAGATAATACAAGCCAAGGAGGTAGCAAAAATTACCTTATTCATTAATTAATACATACTGACTGAATTTGCTGATGAGAAAAAAAGAAGACACCAGCTCCAGTTCACTATCTTCCTTTTCCACTTCCTCATTCCCTCCTCAGCAAGCCAACGCATGATGCTGATCTAGGACAACCTCTCCTATTCCAGTCCTGGTATCACGAATCGCTCCCGGTGCCCCTCAGCTCCTGGCCAGCATCCCTTACCACACCAGTCCTGGCCCACAGGCATAATTCCAGCACACAGCTCAGCCCTAACTGGGAGAACACCTTCATTTATTAGAGCTATTTATAAACCATGACACCACAGGCCGACCACGTCTGTCACAGAGGCCAGTATCTGGTACCTCAACCACAAAATGCGCAGAGCACAAGCTAGAGACACCTGATCGTTGGGAGGTCACAGAGAGGTAACGATTATTTTGAAATTATCTTTACATTTGGGACCATAGCCTGCCAGCTCCAGCACTCGGGACAGCAAAGGTGCAGGCAGCCCAGCCGAGGCCTGCTGTACCTCACGGCACGAAGGAGTACCAATGCTACAAGCCGAGAAACCCAGTCAGGGCTGCTCTGTGCCAGCCAAGCCCAGCACCACAGGCGTGACAAAAGGTGTGTGGGCAACACCAGGCCTTTCGATCCCTAAGTGACAAAGTAATGTCAACAGGCTGCCAGAGCAGCTCTCAAGCCACCCACAGCCAACGTGTCCTCTCTGATATGAGGCCAGCAGCACTGGTGCACAGCTGCCCTTGTACAATGCACACTTGTGAAGTGAGGGCAGAGCGCAGGCCACAGCACAGGCCTCTAACCTCTCTTTACTTTCTGAACAAGGACAAAGGGTTCAGACAAACAAAACGGCAAATAAATTTTAGTACTAAATGAGATAACACTGGATTTTGTTTAAAAAGAACATGATTGGAGAGCAGGTTAAAAAAGTGCCACCATCTGCCTGAACAACGTGCAGATAACTGGGTCTGCTCTGTCACAGTTCTTGAGGATAGCTCTAGAACATTCCACGTTATTCCTCAACCCCACCAAAAGCCTGCATTTACTTTAAGTAGCCTGCCTGCACTGCAGAATATGTTTCTGCCTAATATTTTATCAGCAATGTAATGATCTGAATATAACACCCTGTTTTTGGAAACTGTTTTTCAGGAACTGTAGTTTACTAGAGAGACACTCCTCCCTTGATGGCGGAAACAGCTGTAACAGCTATGAGAATTAGCTGTTTACTGGGGTACTGCTCATCTGAACTTGCCATCAAATCCAATTCCTTAATGCAGGATGTGAAGCTTGCAGAAGCCAATGCTTTCAAGAAGCTGTTTTACAGAATTAAGAAAGCAGCATATGTATAAAAAACAGCCCAAAATGCCTAAAAAATACTGGAAGAGGTTACTTAGCTGACTGACAGAAAGAAATAAATACACTGAAAACCCTCTTATAGGTTCTGGTATCTCTCCATCCACCCCAAATTGTTAGTGTGGGCTAAGCAAGTCATTTCCTTATTCCTATCACAGACATGACTGTTTTCTGTCCTGACCTGGACAGAACTACTGACAAAGCTAAAGCCAAAACCCCTGTCAGTGTGTTTGCTGACTTCCCCTCTATCATCTGAAAACCTTGATAGGAAATGTATGACCCTCTTGCCAATTAAGAAGCCTTGCATAGCCAGTAATTCATCTCTTGCACTTACAAGTGGCCCTGAAATAGATTAAATATTCTGCTATCCATCCTCAGAGGTGCTCTGATTTGATTTGATTTTTTATTGTATTGACAACTAGAAAACACAGATATCTACATTCCCTAAGAAGAGCTGGTATTATTTGCCTGACGTTAGAAGTAAGGGCTTCACTTGCGTCAAGTAATCTCTCCATTTATTAGAACAATTCTGGATGATTCAACAGTTGTTAAAGTATTAAGCTGAAAGATATCTCCAATAGGCCTGATAATGAGTTCACCACTATGTCTGAAATGGCAGAAGCTCATGCAATGGTTTTGAGTCATTCGATGCTGGCAACAACCAAATATCAATGACATCATTTTGTCAGGACATATAAAAAAAGGTCTTTTGGAACATTACCCAGGGGCTATGGCTAAAAGCACTCAATCTGAATGAGCCGAAGACGCTGAAATTGGTCATACATCAAAATATCAGTGAAACTCTCAGCATTTGGGTGAGTTTTACAGTGTACCTAATGCGAAGAAGTTAAATATGATGGGTATTTGTTGAGTTCCTCCTTTTCAACACAGGCCGTAACTGAAGATGGTCCCACTTGCCCGACCCTTTATTCCCCCTCTGAAGCAGCAGAGGTACAAACACTGAAGCTACAGCTACCCCTTCCACTGCACACAAGCTCCCAGTAAATCTGTGACACGATGCAGTGATGCCTACTTGGAAAACCAAGGTTTTAGCAGGTCCTGTGAAAAAAAAGGCAACAGCGTGGGATCCACCCACAAGTACTAAGAAAGGACAAAGACCTGCACTGCACATAAGGTACTGTTTTCCTGTATCTCTCCTCTTATTGATGAGAATTCAGCTTAACTATCTACAAAGAGTAATCTGTGTTCTGCTCAGCCCACCTGTTTTTACCTCTCTGAAATAGTACTGACAAATAACTAAAAATAGTTACTAAGGAGTCAAGGGGGAGAATAGACACAGCAGGCACCTCCCACTGATGCATGTTATGCAGATGAGATAAAAGGCAGAACACTTTACAAAAAGGCCTCCAGCAAATGCCATTTTTCTGTTTGATCCTGGAAAATAACTTTTGGCACAGTCAAACTATCTAGAGCTTAAAAACAGCTGAATTCAATGCTGGGTGCAAAATGAAAAGGTCAATTACAAATCAACATCTCCTATAAGTTTATTTTTAAAACATTCAAAAAGTACTTCTTTACTTTGATTCTCCCAGTTCTGCCTACATTTTGCTTCCAACCCTCAACACCTTTTCCTACCTATTGTGTTTGTTATTTAATATGGAAACCATGTATCCATCAGCTTTTTCCTTTCAGCATTGCTAACAGAGGCAGTGGAACATGACTCACTTCCTGTTTGTTTTTTGTTGTGTTTTTTTTTTTTTTTTTTTAACCCACCAGAAAAATCTGTGCCTGTCTCCCATCCCGACTTTCTGCTCCAGAAGATTTGAAGCCACATCCCACAGCCAGCTCACCAGCCCTCCTTCCACCCCCTCCCCTAAAAAGACAGGAGGCTCAAAAACATCTCTGCCCAGCCCACAGAGCTGGAAAGGCACAGCAAGCCACTGGTCAACAGGCAGCCTCGCCGACATTTGCTGTGTCCCACTTCTCGTTACATCTGTATGCTGCCTATTCCAAGTAGTAAGCGTCTGGATGCAATGGCTGCTTCTTCCCTTCCGGAGTAGACATTTCCTAGAGCTAAATAAATCAAAATAGCATTTAAATACCAAACAAAACTCTTAGCATGACGTAAAATGAATTGCTACATCATTACAGGAAAAGCAGACAACCTAAATTTTGCATGCAGGTTGCCAACAGTGGTCTTCCAAAAAGGTGGCTTTGTAACAGCGCAGAGGCAAAGCGTTTGTTTGTTTTAACAAAGAATCAGTGACCAAGTGAACTGTTAATCTCTTTGGTCTCTCCTAAGTGAAGGCATGAATTTGAACTAAGTAATGTGGAAACATTGGTCTGCTTTAATTATAGTGCCTAATGAAACAGAGGAGATTCTTGTTCAGGACCGATTCAGAAAAAAAGCACCAGATCACAGGGCTGCTGAGCTACATCAGCTAGTCCAACACAAGGAGGACTAATGTAACAAGTCTGCAGAAAACATAGCAGCTCCAGTAAGAGCCCCCAAATTTAAATCACTACAAATATAAATCTAAAAAAAAAAAAAAAAAAAAAAAAAGGAGCAACCCTCCAACCCTCCTAGGAAAATAACATGAAATCCTTGATGTAGAAAACAAAAATAGAAAATGTGGGATTTTTTTTCCTCATAATAAAAAGTTACACTTGAAAAAATGTAACTACTGCAAAGATTCTGAGGCAGTATACCACTGAGATGAAAAAGGAGTCAGACCTCTCTGAACTATTGCTTCAGTCTTGAATCTAAATGGATTTCTTTACAATCATTCACAGTAACTTGTCTTGTCTGAAGACTTCTCATGTTAGCTATTACAGCAGAGCATGTTCTAAAGAGGCATACTTCTTCACAGGCCAGCTCAAGGTGGGCAGTGTTTTGGGCTGTCTAGGCAAGCAGTAGATGGATTAGGAGAGGGATCTGAGCAGCATTTATGCCATGCACCGTGGGATCTGCTGCTCCAGTACAGCATTCCTGGCTCTTTGCTCTTTCTGTCAGTTTTATGGCCTGAAAAACACCTGTGCCACTGCATACTATTTTTGTATTTTTTCCCCCTTAAAAATAATTTTAAAAAGGCTGGCTTCAGAAAGGAAAAGAAAATACCCCATCTGGACAAGAAAACTGCAAAAGGAAAGAGGAAATTACTGACTCACAAGTCGTATATTAAGCTGTTTCACGGGACCTCCCACCCTCAACCTCCCCGCTTCCTTTCTCCTTAAAAGCACTTAGATTTATGGTTTTTGCTCCCTGTATCCTAGCAAAGCTAGGCCAAAACGCTAAATGCTATTATCACAGAAGAGAAGACCAAAGGACAAAATACAGGAAACAATTCAAGGTATGACTATTTTGCAGCTCACTCCACAGACAGGGAAAAAAATCCTTGCAAACACAGCAAGCTGAGCTCCCAAGATCCAGTACTTCAAGGCTGCCAATTGCACATACCACTCTTGAAACACCAGCAAGAGGAATTAATACATAAACAACGCCAGCTTAACACACGTTGCTGGGCTCCAAAAATTCAACTAATACCAGTAGATTAAAATCTTTGATATGTAGCATGTTTTCTTCCTTACAGTAAGTACAGTAAAACATGTATAGATGGAAGAATTGTAAGCACAAGTTTTGGCAAGTGATATTTTTTCCCTGTATTTTCATGACCCATGTAAATTTAAAATTGTTCTTTGTAAGGGGAATGCATTAAGGTTGCACAGGCAAAATTAGTTCTGCTATGTTCCATCCTCCCAGTGGTTGTCTTCACAGCCCTCAAAGTATCTGAATGTGATGGTGTACAACATGTGCAATACACATCTCTGTATGAGTCCCCTCCTCCTGTCTCCAACTTCCACGTTCAACAGCATCCTAAAGGAGGAGTTCCATTACATAATCATTGCACTGATACGGGCAGTGCTATCAGCGTCTGCTCTGCCACAGAGGCATCCTTGAACCAACCATACATTGTAACAATTCTAAGCGGTAATTCTTGGTGTAGAAGAAATACAAAAAAGGGAAAAGCAGTGCCAGAAGGTTTTACGTATTTTCTTACAGCAAAGTCTTCAGATTCAGAGACCTGGATTCCACTCTAAAGCATGAGAAGGTACTACAAACCTTTCTATCTTCTGCTTTTTACCTGTATCTTAGCTATATCATTTTCTTTTCTTCTCCAAAGCCTGTCTCTCCCATCTAACCTATTATAATCCAACCTTCTTACATTCCTCATACCATGTGTGCCCATCCTTGCTGGTCACCCATCAATTCTCCACCTGATTTTCTCTCTCTGGCAACACAAGCTGGAAGATGCAGTACCCCCTTAACACAGTACTTTCCATTTCATTAGCACCCAAACTGTACTAGCAACTCAGCATGTCCACCGTTTCTTTGAATCCCATTCATTTCCCAGAAACAGGCATTTTTTTTCCAACACCCATCCTCTCTAGTTTCCTTACCTTGCAGCTTCAGTTTCCATCTACTGTAAGGATCTTCATGGTTCAGTCTGAACACTGTCACGCTCCAGCCCACAGCCCTGGGATGCTCCGATACAGATGCTCCCTCCTGTCCCCTCTACACCTCTGTTAGGACAGCCTCAGTTCTGGTGACAACTCCAGTGCTGGCCATACCCAAGGGGCAGAGACCTGCAGTTCATGGGAGATTCCAGGGTCAGCCCCAGGCTCATGCATGCTCGGTGTGGGTGGGATCTTCAGAGTTTCTAAGCAGCTCTGCAAAGCCTTAAGCATGCACAAACTACATCTGCATATATGCATATACACCTCTATTAATTTTGATAGAAATACAGTAACAGACACTTATTTTCATAGATTTTTTTAGGTTGGAGAAGGCCTTTAAGATCATCAACTCCAATCATCCACCTAACATCACAAGTCCACCATGTCCCTAAGTGCCACATCCATACACCTCTTAAATACTTCCACGGATGGGGTCTCCACTGCCCCCTTGGGCAGCCTGTTCCAAAGCTCAAAAACTGTTTGCGTGAAGAAATTCTTCCTGATACCCAAATCTAACCCTACTCTGGCACAACTTGAGGCCACTGCTTGCGTCCTGTTGCTCATCATCTGAGAAAACACCAACACTCTCATCGATGGAACCTCCTTCCAGATAGTTATAGAGAACAATGAGGACTCCCATCCGACTCAAGATAGTTCAGATACATTTCCCTATCCCACCCCTCCAAACCAGTGAAAAAAGCAGCAGCCTTTATATAAAGATTCTCTAGAGTGCAGCCACAAACTTGCTGTGCTCCTTAGTTAAGTTAGCAATTCTCTTATCACTTAACCACCTACTAAAAATAAAAATGAGAATACTTTTCCCCTGAAAGGGAATTGAAGTGTATTGTGAAAGAGTAAAGCTGCAGCAGAAAATGTTGCTATCATTTTAAGCACTAGCTGCAAAAAAGACTCAATTCTTCCACTATCTTGTGATGAAAATTTACGTGGCAAAGTGCTGAAGTTGCCCTGACTCTATTTATAAATACTTTAAATGCTTTTATCTCTTGCTGAAAAGTAAACCCAAAGTTTTCCAAGACAAAGGTAACGTGTATTATGTACTTTGAAAACATAGTGTGATTTAGTAAATGCTTATCATTACTCACTGACAGGAAGAAAAAAAACGAAGCAAGTAAAAAAACCTTCTAAAGAGAATCAAATTATCTCCTCTTCCAATTTGTGTACATGCGATGGGAGGGTCTTTTGATAAAGCCAGTGGCCAAACGGCACATGCTGCTTAACTGTGACGAGCAGCACGATGCCATGTGATAAGAACAGCTCAGAAGGCTGAGAAATAGCATTTGCCAAAAAATCAATAGAATCTCTTGGGGTGGAAATCTTCACAGGCCCTCGGATGTACGGACATCACAGATCTCTCTGTGCAATGAACTTTCCCAAGATGAAACTGCTCTTTAGAAGAAAGCAAGTCCCATTGTGCAAAGCACAGCCCATGCACAGTCATACAATGAACAGCTCTTCTAACCAGAAATAAAACTGCTATAGAAAATGTAGCTTTTCATTAGAACTGACTTTTGGGTCTCCTTCTGACAGCTGACATCTTTCTCCAAAGCAACACAGCAGAATGTCTGGTAACTGTAAACTACTTTAGATCTCATAGTAACAGAAGAAAACATTACGTTCCCTGTTTAAACAAAGCAATCAGGAAGTGCTCCTGCAGAAATTGCCACGTCAGATATCACAACTGGGTGGCAACTGGTTTGTAATCTCGGCTGTGGGGCCTTAGAGTCCCAGCACCTTCTTTCAGGAAAATAGTAGCTGGCACATAAAGATCAGAAATATCAATATTGACTGAAGTTACATTCCAAATTGAACACCTTAAAGCCGTATGAAATGTTCAGATTGCTGGGCATTGGGGAAAAAAAGCAAAGCTGACTTTCAAAACAGGTCTCTGATCTCCAGGAAAATCCATATTGGTAATGCAGTAAAGCCAACATACCAGCAAGGATGAGGGTCCTGTGAGGAGAACGAGGGTGCTCTCGGCCTTACCACACACATCCTCCTGTTCTCACAAACCATCTGAGTGCAAATGGTCAGAAAGAACAGGGTTTATCTCAAGTTGGTAAGAGGCTGACACACTTCACTGGACTTAGAAGTAGAAAAATATGGCAGGGGCAAATCTTATGACCGTCTGGCTCTTGGAAGGGCTGAGGGGGGGCTCTGGTGAACCTATTTATTGCTGTAATCTTGAGCCAAATGCCTAAGGGTAACCGCTATTGCAAATCCTCTAAAGCCAGTGAAAACAGATAATCCATTGTTTAAAGACTTTAACTAAAAAAGACCAAGGTTGCAAAGCCTCAGGCAGAACGAACAATGAAACACTAGACAGGAGAGTACTTTGCATTAGTTTGCTGCCCACATATTGCTATGCCCTGCACTCCATACAAGAAAGAGCAGCAATTGGACCTCTGTGTCGAGAAAGAGCTTTTATTGGAGAGGAAAGAGAAAGGGGATTCCTCTGCTCAGCCTCATAGCTACTTGCTCCCAGATGCACTAAAGGTTTTAAGCCTCAGTAGTGATTAGCTATGCCCAATATGAGCTACATTAAACAGGCACAGAATTTTTAAAGCACTTGGCGCTTGCTCAGGGTAATGAGGCCCCTTTAATAAAATGCTTCAAGCTGAATACTTAAATATTGCAGCATTCAAAAATCAGTAGTCATTTATAACCTCTGCAGTTAGTACATTTAAAGCATGATGATGCTGTGCTACCAGGGTAATGGGAATGCTGACCTTGGGCAGGAAGCTTGCCAAGCCAAAAAAATGCACAGTATGACTTGTTCCCTAGGAGAGAGACCATATTCGAGCAACCACAACAGAGGAAGAATTACTTCACTCATAGCTGTCATGTACTGGTTCCCAGAATTGCCATTTCCAAAAATTTTAACAATTAACATACATTTGTAAGTGTTTTAGGTGACATTTTCTCATCGCTGTTTAATACGCTCCTGGGTGCCAGTGACAGAACAAGGAGCCTTTTGCTCTGGACAGGAGTATTACCGACTCGGAGCGAGATTCTGATCAGTACTAACTGAAAGTCCACTTTTTTTCTCATACTCCCCACTGATCACTGTTTCTGCAGTTTCAGTGGATTCAGCCTGGGAAAAGGAAGGCATGAGAAGTCTCCTTGCACTCACAGAATGGATTTCATCCACCGCAGTATCCAGTCCGTTCCCACAACTTCACATGAAACGAGGCATTTCTTGCTGCTTCATTCTGTTCCTTCCAGTCAGGTGGAATCATGTTAGATTGCACGACTTCACTAAAAATATTACCTAAGTATAACTGATTCTAGGGTATCTAAATTTGAGATTTGAGTGCTAGATTATACCCTAATGTCTGTGCACACACGGTCGTTCCATTCACTTGGCTGTGAGCTCCTTTTTCTTAATCTGGCCATCGTGAGAGGTCTGACCTCTGTGCTCACAAGCCTTGCAGCCCCTTCCCCAGCTTCATCAGCAGTTTCACAGTTACACTGGAAGACAGCTATCACAAAAGGTCTTGACTGCAAAGGAGGATGAAACTTCATACAGGCCCAGGAACAGTTGCTGTCATCCCAACAGAGACACAACAGCAGAGGCTGTGTAACACAAGTGCCAAAGGGTTGTGAAGGCAGTACAGAAACAGAGCTCTCAACGCTTGTCTAAAGCCTGATGCCATCAAACCCATCCTGGTAGAACAAGCACGGGGTTCCTACATCACCAGCCAACGAAGACCGAACACGCTCTGCATGCCTACCAAATGCTTTTTCCAGATGAAGATGAAGCCTGATGACAGGGGAGAAAAAGAATCTTTCATTTGTGGTTTACACCCTACACCTACTATGAAGAGGTGTTTTGTCTTAATTTTTTTTAAACTTCATTCTTTTTTAGAACGATTGAATATAGACTGTAAGACAAAATGGTTTGCAGACACTCCCTTCAAGAAAAGCCTCAATTCCAGCACAGACACTGTATCAACTCCCACTGCTTTGTCTTGCAGCCTTGTCTCTGGCTGATCTTCACCCTTGTACAGGATGCATTTCAGGAAGATATAATTGCAGGAAGGGGAAGGGGCCTGAGCACACACAGTAATTTCAGTCCTCAAAGATCTGTTCTGAACAGTACCACGGGTCAGCCTGTCAGCGGCAGGGCGGTAGGAAAAGATGTTGAGGAAAACACAGAAACATCTCTTTTTTAAGAAGGCATGAAAAGAAAAACCTCAAACCAAGAACAAATCTGCACAAACCTAACTAGTTTTCTGACATAACATGTCTGCTAAATTGCACAGGAATATAAAGATAATGAAACATTCCTCATCAGAGAAGCTGAAAGGTCCTGGAGTACAATTCAGGAACCCGAGTGCAGAACCCGTGACCACGGGTCTAGTCTGCACCTTGATCAAAGTCACTGCTTCCCTCGTCCTCCAGCTCCATCTCCTCTAGAAACACCTCCTGCTTTGATTTCTTCAATCTTCCTCCTTGTAGGAAATGACTGATAAGATAAATTCACTGCCCAATTAAAAGTGGAAAAGAACAGGAAGCCATGAAGCTGCAGTTACTGGCTCACAGTCTGCTGGGCACGCAGCTCGTCTGTTACGTTGCCTGTTTCTGACATCCTTCTGGAGTGTATCACCACTGCTACATTATCACCAATGTCTAACCCAGATAAATTTGACATTTTAAAATTTTGCTGGACTTGCTGGACTGACGCAAAGAGAAGTAGTGTAAGACTCCTCTTCAGCTTACACCACATGAAATTATACTCTAAAGGTAATAATTTGGCACGTATTTATTTAGGTGATTGCACCTCTCCTCTCCTCCAAAGAGAGCAGTCCTGACACCTCATCAACCCGTCATGTCCCTGAGGCACTCCGCAGTGTGCCATCACAAAAACACTTGAGCCTGACTGGGTTTCCAACTGATGAACTGAAAAATAACTCCCCCCCCACGCACACGTTATAGAACAATAGCATAGGAAAAATAAGGCTTGTTTTGTTCTGTTTATTTTAAATTCCACATCAGTTTCCTGATCCTGCTTTCTGAGCGCTTGTGCCAATATTGAGAAGGGTCAGCATAGGATGGGATTGCTTTTCTCAGCAGTAGCATCAGCCTAAATGTAAACCAAGAGGAGTATGTTCAAAGGGCATCTTCGCCCTCTTCGCATTTAGCAATGGGAAAAAGCTTCGAGGGACGTACGAGCATGGTGATTATACAACAGCTCTACACCATGCAAAAGAATCACCTGTAACAACCTCAGAAAAACGTTATACGTAACGCCAGCTGCAGGTAGGACAATTTCTGAGTACTAGCTCATCCTCAACCTGCCCACAGACACCACGCAAGACCTCCTAGCTGTGCCCGCTGCCACAGGCACTGTACCCTCACGTGTGGTAAGTGAGGGATCTGTGTTTAAAAGTAATGCTGGAAAGGCAAACCCCATTATCTCATCTGAGGCGAAACAAGTTCTCCTGCAGAAATCTCTGTCTTTTTATGGACTCGGGCCATGGAAGCCTCCCCTGTTCCCACGCTGTGACACGACACCAACCCATAGGTGCTAACACACCACAGCACGTTTTCGTGGTAGCCTTGACTCAGGGAAGTAGACTTGCTCACACCACGCTTTGATACAAGCGGCCAGATCTGAAACGGGAACATAAAAGGATATGGATGAAAGGCTGCAGACAAAACAAATCAGGAGACAGTGACAGAGCTCTGCTTATGAGGAAGATGATTATGACTCAGCCAAAAGTAAAGCACATGCAGTTAGAGCCGAAGATCACTGACTGAATCCAGGACATTTACAGCAGAGGAAAACAAAATAAAAAAGGAAATCAAAAGTAACAAATTAAAACATGTGATTTGTAACTGAAATGGAGAAGGGAAGGCTTGACGTTTCAGAGGTGCTCCAGACAATATTTAGACATGGAGACTAGCAGTTTACGCCAGGCTTCAGTGCTGAAATGAACCTGTCTCCTTGAAGCTTTTGGACTAGCCCAAGACCCCATTAATGCTACTGAAAAGACAGGTTCAATGTTGTGATTTCTTGTGTCATTCTCCTGAAAGGGGGTTCAAAAAGCTGACGAGACAGGGAGCTGCAGCAGTCCTCGCACAAGGCCGTTCATTCAGTGCTGATCAATGCACGGCCTTCACTAGTTTCTGCCTGCTCTTTTTGTATCTCCCAGCCTGCAATAACTGGAAGGGCAAGGGGTTCAGTGACAGCAGCGTGCTGATTCCAGTTCCCTACCTCCTCAACTGAGGCAAGTGATGCCACTTCAAAGATGTCACCACGCTGGGAACAGACGGCCGCGCAGATGATCCCCAGAAGAGAAGCACAAGCAAGACGTGGGCAATGACAGGTGGAAGAGGACGACGTTCTAAGGAGTCAGCCAAGACACCAGGGTTTCTCCACCAAAAATTTCTGCCTTTTATCAGCTCGCACTGTGTTCCCAGTCTTTCTGGGCTCCTCCTTCATCTTGGGCCATCAAATATTAAGAGGTATTCAGCTCGCTGTGTAATTATTTTATGCCTCTCAAGCAATGACCTAGAAACAATGTGCCACCATTCTGGTCCGTTCCAAACCTGAACTCATCATTTGTTGGTAAATAAAACTGCCAACGGTGCAGAACAGGGCAGGAGAGAAGCCTGCCTCTTTGCTGAAGAATGCCACGTAGGGCATTACAGGTCATTTTGACATTCAGCTTGCTCCCAGAGCCAAGTATAACCTCAGCTGTTCGGATCCTGCATGGAACAACTACTTGTGACCTGCTGTGGTTTCTCTGGAACAGGCGCGGCTGGCCAGGACCACAGCACTGGTTACCAGTTAGAGGGGGACCCTGACTGCTGAACAACTGGACTACAGAGCTCAGAGCAAAAAGGTGATCAACAGTTGCAGAGCATGGCATTTGCAAAAGCTTTCAGAGTGAAGGGTGAGGGGCACAGAGTCACTACCTCAGAAATAATATCCCCCCAAAAAGAAGAAACTAAAGAAAAAGAGCTGTAAAGAAGATGGATAGGAGAGCTGAGCTCAGAAGAGTCAAATTTACGCAAATCAATTATCAGTGAAGGTATTAAAAGTGCTGCACTCAAAGGAGCCCAGGATGAGAAGCGAGTTAGTGTCACTGTGGGAGGTGTTCAGCTTATCTCCTGTTAGACGTCTGTCCTGCTGACATTTCCTACATCTGCACCAAGCATCCTTGGTCTCAATTATATTTGGTAGAAAGACAAGAAAGACTTCAGGACCATGATCCATCTCCCCAAAGGTGGCCTTCTGCTTTAGGATGAAATGAGCTATGCCCTAACGCAAAAGGAACGCCCAGTGGCTAGCTCAGATGGGGACACCTCAGATGTAGACCTTTATGTACAGTCAGATCACTCTGCACCCCTCATCAGCCCTGAGATGATTAAATTAACTGTCCTAAAAGCCCTTTCTGACGTGAAATTTCCTGTGTGCTCAAGAGCATCAAGTCAGGCTGAGAGCTAATGCAAAGCTGTTTAGTAAGAAACTCCTCAGACAAAAATACACCTTTACAAAATCTTCTGGGGTTCTTCTAAACTTTCTGAAGCAAATCTGCACTTTTTGGTTTTCTAAATTGATCTCTGTTACTCGGAGATTATCACAGCTAGGGCCTGTCATCCCACTATTTCCTTTAAAGAATTTATACCTAAGTGATTGAAAATTTAAGAGTTAATACCTGATGAAGAGCTCAGAAATCCACATGCAAACTCCGATTTTACTACAGAAGTACAGCCAAGCAAATTAGCATTAATTAGAGATAAGCTGAAAGACCAATAAAATATTAGGCTAATGGAATAATCCGGAACCATGAGACTAAACAGGACCAAAGGAAACCAAGCTGCTCCGCCACATAACCGAACAGTGCTGACATGCAGGCCGCCCAACAGGAACCGCTCAGAGGAAAGCCGTCTTCTTGGGAAGATTCTGGTGCAGAAACGAAGGGTGTGTGAGACCAGGGAAAGAGAGGAGGAAGACCAGATGGCAGACTAGAACTGCAAAAAAAAAGAGATGAAGGCTGGAGGGATAAAATTGTCATCTCGCTGTCCCTCTTCCCTTCTTCCTTCTTGCATTATCTATGCCAACCCAGCTCCCTAGAGAGTTGCTGGATACAAAGGACAACTGCGCATCAATAAATAAAAGCAGCAGTGGTCCCCAGGCCCCGGGAGGGCCATGACCCATTGGCACGTCGTTTATCACACGCGGTGTCGTGTCCTACTTTCTCCCTCCTGGGGAAACCCTCCCTCCCTGAGGAGGTGCCCGCAGGCCCTCGTCTCCTCGTGTGAGCGGGGAGGTAGGCCGGGAAGAACAGCCTCTGCTGGCTCTTGCTTGGCAGGGAATGCCCCGTACAGCCTTTTCCACAAATGTACACACTTCCAAAGGGACAAAAAGGAAGAAAAAGCGAATTCAGAATAATGGGAATAATGCACTGCAGCCCAGGAAGAAAACAGATCAGACTGGTGCAGTACAGCTGTATTTTGGTCCCGCTCTCTCACTTCCACCCCGCACACAAAGCACTGCCCCAGGCACTGGAGATGGTAACTGGGGGGTTACTCACTCAGGACCGGCAGTAGGATCTGCCCACGCTCCATACAGCAAGGGGAGGACAAAACATGTTTCTCCTTTCCGCGTCCGGAAAGACAGCGTGCAGTATTTTAGGCTAAGTTAAGGCATTAACGTTTCAGCCTGAGAACAGGCACAAGCACTGTTGATAGTGTTTGCAACCCCAGCAGGAAGGACAGCACCGGTGACACGCAGCCACGAACGCAGTTAAAAGACAGGTATTTCTGAACATCACCTCGGTGTCGTTAGTACATGTGCAAGGGCTGTGTGAAGCTGTTCTCATTTATTTTGTGCTATTCATTTTACTCAACGAAATCAAAAGCAGGCCGAGTCTATATATAGAGACAGACCGTGACCATCCCTCTTCTCATTTGGAGAGTTTGGGCCGCTTTAAAAAACAAGCAAACACCAATTCCTGCTTCTGTGAAAATGGACTTGTGACCTTACCCAGTACAAGCCACAAATATTTTGAGAAGGCCCGGGCTGCATTTCACAATCTTATCAGCCACCTCGCCTCCGCGGGGTGATCAGTTAGCTTACTAAAAATATTACAGCAGGCAATAACATGATGGAGGATAGATATCTTCCCGATGTAGAAATTAACTCATCACGCACATCTACAGGTTTCTACTGCATTTTTAATAGGGCACATACGGATCCAGTCTAGCCATCTGTAGCACGTCCTTTCTGGATATTGGTCTACATTGAAAAAACGTCCCCAAACGGTAACTGCCAGGGGCCCGAGACCTTCAAATACGGCTATGCAGACAGAACAGCTAGGGCTCTGATGTACGCACTCCAGTCAGTCTTTCGGAGGCAATTTAAGAGGCAGCTGTGCACAGCTCTGCTGGAGATTGCTGCTGGAGAGCAGCAGCAACACAGAAGTACTCGAGCTGCCGTACCACGGCCTGGGAGCCGGGCTGGGGCGGCTCCAGCAGCAGCTCACGTTCCCTTCTGATGTCGGTGCAGTGGGAAAACCAGCAGCACAAGGGCAGCGGGCACAGCTCACAGCAAACACAGCCTGAGATTTCCAGAGCTGAAATCAGCGCTGAGACCAGGCGTGCGCTGTGCCTGCAGACCGGGCTGGCGCAGGCCAGAGGTGAGGCACCTCAGCACAGGCATAATGAAAGGCAGAGCTTCATCTCTTCGCGTTACGTTCAATTAACCAAAGCGACCGCGCTCGGGAAAATCACAGCACGTTTTACAAAGGCAGCTAATGTTGCTCTGGGCCTTCTAAAAATAAGCTGCCAGCACCAGGCTTCTGCCAGTTCTGAGCTGTTCAAAGCATGTCCTCGCAGACAGCAGCAGCAACTCAGCGGTATTTACACTCAATCACCGAGACTAGAAAGACAGCTAGAAAGGGAAAAATTGAACTCCGAGACCCTTGCATCGGCAGCGCCTACGTAAAGGCTAGAGGAGCGGAGACAACAAGCGGGAGCATTCACCCCAATTATTTCCAGAAGCAGCAGAGGAAGCGGCGCTCGCGCCCAGCGGCCCCGCCACAGACTGCGTGTGTGCTGCTGCCGCATCGCTGCTGGCACCCCAAAGCGCGCTGCGGCTGCCTCTTGGGCTGGAAACGCGACGTGCTGCATAGGCTGCTGACAGCCAGAGGCTCTTCCCTCGTCTATAAAATACCCCCTAATAAATTTTGTTACAGGCTGGGAAGAAGGATTTGAGAAGAGAGAGAATTTAAACGCAACCTTATGAGAGGTAAATGAGACCAATTAGAAGAGATTTGCTGCGAGTGCTGAGGGATTTTGACCTGAGCTGTAATCAGGGACAGATTCGCATTCCTTTAAAAGAGGAAAATGAGTGAGAGATCATGTGTAAACAACTCTGCCAATTAAAATGAAACAGATTATCTTATCTATGCAGCTCTGCTCTGAGAACCACTGCATATTCCAGATACACCACAGAGAGATCAGAGATAGGCATTTAAACCCCTCACACAGGGCACAGTAACGAGGAGATACGCTGTGGTTCAGGCCACATCTGCATTTGGATATCCCCTCTCCCTCCATTTTTTTTTTTAAGGAACCATAGAAATGCTAATATAAAACCAGGCTCAGTCTGTTTATTTTTACCAGGTCATCGATGTAAGGTTAGGCACCGGGACACTAAAACGTGCCTTACACAAAAACCATGCAGCAGGCAGCACCACCGCTGCACTACTGGATACTGCCGAATACACAGGGCTTACAGTATACGTACGCGCTCCTGGGCTGATAAACACTCACAGGTATTACTCTAAATCTTAAAACAGCAATTCTCAGCTTTTTTTGGTACCATATCCCCATTTTGCTGCCCGGTGCCCCGGAGCTCCCTCCCCAGAGGGCAGCACTGACCTGGGTGGGCCCTGCTCTGACACCAGGTTGGGGAGCCCAGCAGCAACAGTGGTTTCTGTGACTGGAGCGAAAGCTCTGACCAGGACAGATGTGCCACTAGCTCTGCTCCGTGTCCCTGCTCTGCAG
Source organism: Heteronetta atricapilla (assembly GCA_011075105.1). NCBI lineage: Eukaryota > Metazoa > Chordata > Aves > Anseriformes > Anatidae > Heteronetta > Heteronetta atricapilla. Next base: position 15,621,876 of record CM021736.1, on the reverse strand, counting down.
CTCGTTTACATTGCCTTCTGAAATTTCCAGTGATTCATAGGTCAAAATCATACAGATGGACAAAAACCCTTATATAGGCTGAAAAAATATCAAAATAGAGGAAGGAGAGATGCAAAGGAAAACGTGTTAGAGAAGTAGCAGCAAAGGGGGTAATACCATGGATTTTGGGAAAAAGGAAAACCTAAAGGGGAGAAATGAGAAGAACAATTTGGGGTGAGAAAGAAAGATTTGAAAAGAAAACAGTGAGTGTACTAAACAGTAAGGCTATGAGATACATCCATGTTCACAGCTGCTGACAGTGGAAAAGTTTTGGAATATTTTATGCCGGTTGCCAGATCCTAGCAGGGAGTTTTTCCACTGGCTCGGAGCGGGCCTAGCGGAGTTCGGCTGCTTTTGGAACCAGCCGAGCCCATAGCGCAGCACAGCCGCTTCTGTGCGGCGTGAAGTACGGACTAGTGAGGTCTTCCAGGTCCAGCCTGCCAGCAGGCAGACCAGTAACTGGATCAGGCAGTGGCACTGAGGAGCCCGGTGCAGAAACACCACCGCAGCCAGGTGCAGATCTAGCACCTCGTCTGTCCCTGAGCTCCCGTCCTGGGGGCTCTGCTCCCACCGTGGAGGCACAGCCCCGAGGCAGCTTGTTGGGAAGACGCAGGGTACCAGCCTGATGGACAAGCACATGGGGCCGACGCCGTGCTTGTAAATACCTGTGGCTCTCAGGCTGTTCTCGTACCAAGGTGTGCCGCTGGAGCGGCACTACCCCGGTTCTTCAGCCATCCAACGCCTCCCAGCCCGGTTACTGCAGGTAACCGAGTTGGCTGCACATAACTTGAGAAACGCGTCGGGTGCTTCCAGTTTACCTCAGGGCCACGCAACCCCGCGCGGCAGGCGCGCAGCTAACCGCTCCGAACGCTTCCTCGGCGCGGTTTGTCACAAAGAAGCCCGCTGTGCCGCCCCGCGACTCGCGGCTGCGTTCAGACGGGCGACGCGAGCCCGCCTCTAACCCCGGCGGCGGGCAGGCAGCTCGCCCCGGCGTGGGCAAACGGCGGCGCCCGGCGCCTCATCGCCGCCGCCAGCGTGCCTCGGGCCCAGGGCCGGGAGCCCAGGGGCCGGGAGCCCGCGGGGAACGAGCCCTCACGGCCCGGCACCTCGCCCCGCGCCCCCCCCATGCCACCGCCGCCGGCACCGCGGGGGCCCCTCGGGGTCCCGCCGGGCCCGTACAGGTGGCTGCCGGCCGCCCGCCGCCCCGCTCTCCCCCGCCGCCCCCCGGGGCCGGGCCGCCGCCGTCCTCCTCCTCCTCGTCGTCCTCCTCACCTGCCGCAGGAGCCGCGCCGGGCGGGCTGAGGGCACGGCTCCCGGCGGGCTGCCGTTCCCCCGGCGCCGCGGGGAGCTCTCAGGCCGGCCGCGGCCCGCCGGCTCCCGGCCGCTGGGCGTCCCTCCGGCCGCTGGGGGAGCCGCCGCCGCGCCGCCAGGCCGCCATCTTCCGCGCGGGGGAGGAGCGCGGCGCCCCGCCCCGGGAGGAGCGGGGCCGGGGCCGGGGCCGGGGGGAGCCGGGCCGGGGGCGAGGCGGCCCCGGGAGCGGCCCGCAGGAGGGCAGGGGCACGGCTAGGGGCCGGGGAGCGCCGCCGCGTGGCCCTACCGGGGAGCGGAGGGAAGGCGGAAGGGGCAGCACAAAGCCACCCGCAGGGGCAACGCAGGTGCTGCACAGCGGGCTGAGGCAGCTGGGGCCAGCGCCACAAGGGGCCAGGGCACCATCCCTGCCCCCTGCCTGCTGCCAACACACGCAGGTGGATAGGAGCAGGCCGGTGAAGTTGTGTTGAGTTAACCCCAACCCCTGCCGCAGGCCAAATACAAGTGGCGAGGCAGGAGGGGCGGGGGCAGCTGAGGACCTCCGCAGCTGAACAAATCCAAAGCAAGAGGGGGAAGCTGCCGCAGCTCAGTGCTCGGTGTTGTGTGATGGTAGCAGTTAAGATCCTTGACCTCAGTCCATGAAAGGGGATTTACTGCTTCAAAGCAGAATTTGATATTCTGGTAGAAGTAGAATTGTGTCTCTTTTGGGTAATTGCCCTCTCTTCCCCCAGGCCAAGCACTCTCAAGTAGTAGAAGCTACACCTGGGATCACTGATGGGAGAGCACATCACACACCACACAGGTGCAACAATACTGGCTTACAATCCCGTTTAAAACTGTAGTGGAAGAAGTAGCCCCAAAATACACCCCGTCCCCCCCAAACTCTTCCTCCTTCCTCAAACCTCCAGAACAGCATTCACTTGCCTTTCTTCTGGTTTCACCATGTCAGAACATCTCCATCCCTTTGTCATCTTATGGTTTTGTCCTGTGCCATGTGCAGCCTCCTCTACTAACCTGCAAGAGGTTTTAAATCTGTCTTACAGCTCGCCTTTCATCCCTGCACCAGCCTCCTCACACTCCAACACACGCCAAGGACTCTGCTGCAGTACTTCCTTTCCATCTTCCAGGCTGCGCATTGCTCTGTGCCTGTTTAGCATGGAGCACGTGCCATTGCTGCTAACATTGCATTTCTCTGAAACATCTTTCTCCTCCTGAAGATATAAAACAAAAACAGAAGTGCAAAGTTCCCTGCATATTCTGAAGAAAAAAAAAAAAGAGGCTATTTTGAATATTTCTAATTTACCCACTTCTACTGAAATTTTACTGGGTCAGTCTGAACATTTAGACTGTCTCAAAGTTTGGGCCACTTGCATAGGAAAGACATGTTCTACTCATAAGCTGTTTGAAATCCATCTCTTTGGATTTATCATACTTTTCATTTCATTACAAGAAAAATATGAGAAATCCAAAGAGATGGATTTTCCAGTATAGAAAAATACATTAAAAATACAATGAATCCAAATCCAATACAATGAATTTCAAACAACGTAGGTGAGCAGAACATGTCCTTCTTACAACAGGTAACTTTTTTAATTTTTTTTTTTTTTTAATCTAAATATGTAAGCAGCAGCAAACGTGCAAATTGCTTTATAGAACATCAGTTGCACTGCCCTATCTACTAACGCAGGCCATGAGACATTCCAGTGCAAGTAAGACCTCTGAAGCACAGCCCCAGCTCCTTTTTTCAGTCCCCCTCAGTTGGTACGAACACTGCACTTTTTCCACAGAAACATGAAGTAGAAATAGGTCATGACAAGAGAGTATTTCATCCCAGCGAGAACTGGCCAAGTCCCAACTCTGTCAATATACAGTGTTAGGGTGGATTATTTCTCTGAATAAAAGTCACCCTGCCCAACCATTCATGGCTAACTATGATGAACAAAATTATGTAAATTGTCACTGATAAGGGAAAGCAACCTTTCTCCTCTTCCCCTAGACCCCTGTGCTTTAGATTACCCCTCCACAGCACAAGGATGTTTCAGACTGAGATTGTATTTTGACTTAATTTTTTGCATCCTTCCACTGTGGTCAGGTTGCCATAAAAAACACAAGCATGTGTCTTTCTGTTTTCTATCTAAGGCTTCTTAAGCACAGAGGAAATTGCTTCCTTACAATTCTTTATGATATTACACGCCAGTAAATTCCTGCTCCTAACCAGCAGGCAGGCAGGCAAGGCATTCCTGCAGGTGAGGAGTTCTCAGGCACTCAGGGTCTCAAGGGGAAGATTCATAACCCTCCACTCAAGCCACTTTAAGTGCCCCCAAGGACCACCTTTCCCAGCTCTAAAATAAATCCATTTCAACCCCAAATAAACAAGTATTCCAGGTGCGTTACTCTGCAGCCCTAAACCTTTCCAATTCTCAGGGAAAAAAAAAGCAAAAAAAAAAAACCAACCAGCCTGTGATGTGTAGCAGTAATACCACCCAGCTGCTGTGCTTCACTCTTCATCCGTTTCATTAGTTTCTACAGGGGTCAGCCTTGTTATCAGCATGTACAAGGGGAAGGAGTGAAGCACGCAGCACACAAGTGGGTTGTCTGCAGTCACCCTGCAGAACTGTAACATAAACCAGGAACAGATCATGCCTTCGGAGCGCTAGGCAAATACTCCATCCGTTCGTCTACATTATCAGTTGTACATAAGGAAAAGGTTTTCATAATAAAATGGAAGGGATGGGAACACTTGAGATCTAATGCTGTTCATGCTTCTCACCAGTTCTTGTATATACTACAGCATTAAAACATCCTGCCAAAATGTGTTCTGCTAACCCATCAAGTGACAGCAGACAAGTCCTGGTTAAAGGGAAATCAGATTTGGGCACAAGTAAAAGCTACCATTAATCCAGTCTCCCAGAGTATGATCAGTCCATGTGTACCAGCGTGCACGTGCATATACTGGGAGAGAGAGGCAAACGCGGGAGACCACGTTCAGCCACTTCTCTTATGTAGGAAGGCTGCAAATGCCATCCAACAGAATGAGCAAATTGTAACTAGACAAGCATACTGGAAAATAAGTCTGTGAAAAAGTTGCAGCTTCAGGTCTAATGTTAGAGGTATTGAGCTGCATGTCAATGCCATTCCCAAACCCCGCTGCCAGCGAAGTCAAAAGAAAACAAGAGACCTTAATAGAGAAAATTTATCAAATTTACACATTTCTCAGAGCTCCTGTCCAAGACAAACAGAGCAATTGGGAGTGGTGAAGGCACATAAAGAACAACTGAAACCAACATCATCTTTATTCAATTAATGTACTTAACTCTCACAAACACTCACATGAACCCTCTGAAAGGTCCCATAAATATAGTTCATAAATGCTATTGACATAAGAATTAGCCTGCCTATTGTACTTTCAGTAGCAGTGTTTAAATGACTCTTGTGCTGGTTAAAAGAGCTACAATGAACACAGATGACTAACACTAACTTTATGGGCATCTTTTCCTTGTGAATATTGCATTGTACTGCCACATTTTGTCCAAGACCATTAAGGTATGGTTAGCTCCTTCAGTGGAGAGGTTACCTGCTGAATGACACTGCCTTGAATGCCAGAAGCAATAGCAGCAGCTCTCTTTGCTGCTGCAATAGCAGGAGCTACCTGCTGGCCACAAATAGGTCAGCTCAAGCAGGCTGTAAAACCCGTACTTCCTCCCTTTAAACTAAGGACAATTTTGCTGCTGTTTCATCAGGCAGGAAAAGCAGTCGCCTGCTCAGGCAGCACCAACTGACACCTACTTCCTAGGGAGCCGTAGGGACGAAGCACACAGTTCTCCTCTCGTGACAGGCGAAGCCGCCCCTGTCCACCGGGCTTGGCCAGCCGGGCCAGTCCCAAGCACGGGGAGTCCAAGCACGGGGAGCGGCACAACCACACCACAGGCCAGGGAGCAGCAAGGGGTGGCTGTGGCATGGGCCTGCGTGCCACGGGGCAGCTCTCAGCAGATAGCACCTGGCCGCCCTTTTGTGAGTGGCCTGAGAGGTACAAGGCTGGAAGTGAAAGGAAAAATGCACGAGAGGAAAGAAAAGCCTGCCAACAGGTGAAACACAGCCAAACCACAGCCTTCTGGTTTGCAAAGCCGTCACGCTGCTAGAGCAGGCAGCTCTGCACGCATCACTGGATGGATCTGCGCCTCTGCAGGAGCGTCCCATCTAGAACATGAAATAAATACGCCAGCTAGCACACATAGTGGCTGCCCAACAGCTTGAGTTCAGCACGTTTATATCAGGCAAACCTAAAAGCAAGACAGTTTATTCCACAAAAAAGCTGAAATACTGACAAAGAAAACAGACACCAAGGAAGGAAGTAACAGCATAGCTAGGCTGGACCACCAGGAACAGAACCAACCATTTTCACGAGTTCTGCTATCCCTTTGGGTTTTTTTATTAATGTCAGTATTTTTTTCCTTTCCATTAATGATACCACTTACCTGTTTCTTTTTTAAAACATGGCTGTTTTTAATTACATGATATATTGAAATATAAAATAGCTTTGTGGAATGATTTTTATCCCAGAAGTGCCAATTACACATCGTCCCATGGTTTAAATGAAAAGTGTGACACTCAAAACTGTGCACTGTTTAAATGTTATTTTATTAAATATCTTCAGTTCAAGGTTTCATTGTAACAAAGCTATGAAGGTTCTACCAACATTCAGACCAAACAAACAAACACTAGCTAACTTTAATTATTTCTATATCATGCAAAAATTCTGCATCAAATGCCTTCCATTTCCTGTTTAAAATGTGATATTTATAATATATATTATATAGATGCTTATATTAGCCCCATAAGAGAACATTAAGAATGCTAAAGGTGTACAGCTGTGTTTGATAATGGCCATACCAAGCTAAGGTTCTCATTAACTTAAAAAGGAAATAAAACAAACAAACAAAAAAAAAAAAGAGTTTGTCTCCAAGACTGTGCAAAACCAAAAAACCCAACAGTTCTTTTCCTTTTAAAGTTTTTCTGAAAGATGCAGGTACTCAATACAGAGGGTTTTCTTTTTACGTATTAATCATCATCAGGTAAAGAGACAAGGAAGATCAGACCTAAAGAAGGCATGCATAATGTTTTGTATTTATCTTCTTCAAATGGCATAATTGTAATCTCCTGTTTGCTCTCTTTGTGGCTTAAAAAACAAAAAACAAAAAAAAAAAAACACAACAACAACTGAATAAAATATCAAGGCTTCTCGTTTTTTCACTTCACTCACTGGCTTAGTGCTGTCTTTAAAATGTTTTGAAATAATAACATTTAGTGTTTGCCCCCTGTGGGTTCAAGCCCCAAAAGTCCTCCCAAGGATGGTGGAGGGAGGAATAAAAGTATTTACTCCGACAAACCTGGGGCGTGTAGATGATGTTTTCCTTCCTCACGGGTTAGCTGATCTAATCCTGGTGTGGGATAGCACCTCTCTGACAAAGGGAGCAGACAGCTACCCGGGGCAGACAGCCACACTTTGTGCAACAGCTTTTACTTTCTGCATTCTGTTAAATAAGGATTAAAATTTCAAATTAGCTTTCTTCTGTTCCGTAGTCTGTAAAAAGGTTGCCTCACATTTTGTATGCTGTCAACACGATCACATTAATTGCCTTGAAAGATACAAAAAATAATTAGGGGGTAGACAGAAATTCAGGTAAAAGCCCATCCCAGATGCTATAAAGAATGAGTAATTCTGTCCTTCCCCTTGGTCAAGACAAACCCTGTTACTGAAAGGGTCCACCAGAAAGGCAGTTTTCTGCTTGGGGCTAGGATCAGTTCTTGGGTAAGGTCAACAAAACAATTCCATATTCCCCAACAAATGAATAAAGGAAATGGACTCCCTTTCCAGCAAATAAAAGAAAGGAAGATGAATTGGCCCAAAGGACAAACATCAGATCACATGTGCTAATTCCCTTTCCCCTCTGCTTCATGAGGTATCCTCTAACACCCAGAGGCAACACCAGGAGGTGGCCTGGAGTCCTACAGCCACGGTTTGAGGTTCTGATCTGATAGTTTTCTGTGTTACAACATCACTGTAAAAAATAGAAAAATTACCCAAATAAACACTAGGAAACATGACACTTACAAACATCAGATGGGTTAGTGGTGGGGACAAGCACCTGGCTGGGGCTACTGGCTCCTACTGCTTTTTTCATCAGAGATCAAACAAATGAAACAGGAGGCCAGGTAACCCCTTTAATTCTATGGTGCATATATTTCAGTATAAAAAACACACGCTATTTATGCCTCATATAGGAGTGTATGTGCAAGTCTTCATGAAGAACATAACACTAAGTTTCTTGTCTGCTTCCTAAGGAACACGTGTTCTGCAGCACTGTGGATCCCAACTATGCTACTAGAAAGAAAAAAATAGAAAATCCCATACATGTACCCTCTTCCTCTAAAACCTCTGCTCTTAATGCTGTCTTTAGCGCTTTTTCTTTTTTCTTTTTTTTTTTTTTAATTAAATAAGCTGGCTTCAAACATCCATGTTTGGCCAGGTAGTGGCTGTTTCTAAAACCTGTATCTTTGAAGAGCAAGCTTCTATTTAAGTTATATTCACTTAAACCCACTTTTTTTTAATCCTTACTTACACCATTAGTTTTAAATCAACATCCCATTTTGTTTTTTCTTTAAAAAAAAAGTCTGTTTTGGGATCCAGCAGCTGAGCAACCAGCTTTCCATAACGTTCTTGCTGTGCAGAAATCTAAGAAGAAACTCAGGCTGAAGTCAGTCTGCTGGGCAATAGGAAGAGAAGCACCTCCTCACTCTTGGGCCCCAGTCTTCACACTGGCTCCTCTGGGGTCTCCTCGCCACCGCTCGCTGATTGAAGTCACAGCACAGCCTGAACGCGATGTTAACTTCCACCATGGCTTTGCGGAGCACAGTTCAGCCACCTGCTGCTCAAGCCGCCTCCTTTTTTTTGCTCTCCCTCTCTCTCTCTCCTTCACTTTTGCTTTCCCCCTCACTTCATTTCTGAAAGATGTTCCAGCTGCTGCCATTTTCTTAGCCCTGGGGGAGGGGGCATGTTGGATAATCTGTCATTTATTTAGCATTACTCCTGTTTGTTTGTTTTTTTATTATTTTATACAAACAACATGTCTTTTTTTTTTTTCTTTTTTAGATTTAAAAACACCTTCGTACAGCAGAAACAGACACGATGGATCCATGGAAAACAACAGAAAGGCAGCGCCTGGAGCATCAGATGCATGCAGGGTTTCGTGCATTTGGCTGCTGCCTGTTTGTAATTTGTTTTGTTTTGTGTTTTTTTTTTTAATGTCAAAACAGACATGACCGTTGCTGTCACTCAGGCACTCCAGAGCTGCGTGCTAAGAAGATATTGCCCTCCAGCTGAGTATCTCCACAAGTTGCTGCAGTCATGAAGAGGTAGCATCCACCCAGATAGAAGAGGACAGAAGATGAAAGGAAATAAAGCCAAATGTTAGCTCAATTAATAAAACAAGTTTTTCTATGGGGTAACTATTTGGTGCAGGGAAAAAGCCTTCCTAAATCAGACTGGGACTCATTAGCAGAGCCCTGAAGACATGAGGAACACGCTTTCCCTTCCAGGTGGCTGAGTGTGCCAACAAAAATGAGCTACTTCTTAAAACTAATTACTTGCTTGATTGGAGCATATCTGGGTCCACTATCTAATAGTGGCATGTGCCAGTAGTTGAAGAAGTTTTCCCAAAAGGGTGATCAAAGCGTCTGGCCCTAAGGAACAATTTCCACCTCACTGCCAATTGGCTTTTGCCTTGAATAGAAAGATCTACAACTATTATTTTAAAGTCCTCAGCATTTTCTGTTCTGGATGTTCTTAGTATCTAAACAAATGTATGACCTTTTCTGCAGTTTTGTAAAGTTGTAGCCTTAGCGACTGCTTTTAGCAAAGGGTCCTCCTGGCTGATCTCACTGTGTCAAATTACTGGATTTATTTTCATCTGTTAAGTTTGGTTGATTGTTTTTTTCATATTTATTTGTAATAGTCTTGGCATCAAAGCATAGCCAAAATCATCTTTCTACAAATGTCTTAGTTCGCATTTTTTTTTCCAACTCTCTTATTAGTTTTTGCCCTTCTTGGTTACTATTCTCTCCTTATACAGAAGTCCTCTGATTATCCTCAGATTTCTTTTATAGCTCTTCTATCTTTTCAGGGTGACTTACCCAAAACTGAACTCTGCCTTCCAGGTGAGAGCAAACCACTGATTTCTATTTAAGCATTATTATTCACCTCATTCCTTCTTCATCCTTAACCTTCAACGCACATGGGCCAACACAGCTCACAAATGATTCCATGTGGTTCAGTAGGGCTGACCCCACTCGTAACTGCATGTGGTGACACTTCCTTCAGAACCCAGAAATGCATGCAAATACTTAAACTTGATTTTATGTTTTAAATATTGTTTTAACCAACATTTTGTGGTTTGGAAATGGATCCTACTCTGCAGTTTTCAAAAGCTCTCCAGTACATACTTCTGGAAGAGGTGCAATGTTTCAGCAGCTGAGTCAAGGAAACATAACTCTTCTGTAGCTAAGACACTTCACTCCTAAGCTTCCTCAGAACTTCTAGGCATAGCTGCTGAGCCATACCAGTCTTCAATTTCTTAATTTGTTCTGCATCTTTGAGACTTCACAGTAGATTATGTCTAGGACATAAGTCTCTCTCAACACTTCTGTGATGAAGAACAATGCAGTTATTTTTCGTTTCCCTCCGAAGGCATTATCCTTCTCATTGCCTTACTCCCCGCTGAAAAAAATCAGCTGATTGTCCAGCTCTCTTCAAAGCTCCCCTGCTTTTAGGGCATCCTGACTGTCTTCTACTTTCCAAATTCCATTTGTGACCTCTGCAATTTGCCTGTGGTAGTTCACATTCCTTTCCATTGCCTTCACTAGGGCTAAATCCCTCACAGTCCAAATGAATGCAAACTGCTCTTGGCTTAGTTCTTAGTAGTACACACAGTGCAGTAACCATACTCAAGTGGCTCATTCTCAAATGAATACATTTTAAAAAGCTTGCCTCCCAGGTGTACAAGTGTGGTGGGTTTTTTTTCTTTTCTTTTGGTTTTAAATACAAAATTATGAGTAAAAAGGTTTTAAGATTAGGAAACTTTGATCTTTAAAATGAATGTGTCATATACTTCAGCATACAACGAAAGGAAGCAGAAAGATTTTGTACATCTAAATAAGAGTAAAGTAATAAAGACACCAAAATGCCTAAAAAGCATGCTTCAAAAAATAAGTGGAACCACACTGCTCTCCTTTAAGAGCAAGAAACAATTGTTGCTTCAAGTCAAATTTTATAATTGAAGTTCCCTCCCATACTGAATTGTGTCAAGCTAATTGGGGAATGTTTTAAAACCTCTGATATTATTATTTGTTTGGATTTCCTTTCCTCTGAGTTTTTCAACATTGTAAGCTAAATAGCTTCTGCTCATCAGCAAATTGGTTGTAAATTTTATTAAAATACATCTTTATTCTTATGGCATAGAAATTGTACTCTACAGATTTTATAACATACTCTTTAGAGTATGACATTCTCATTAAAAAGTTCTCTGAAATCACCAACACGTCATTCAAATTCTCCAAACTACCTATCTACTCTGTACATTCCCTGATTCATAGACAAGGTACTAAAATAGCCTAAAAAAAACAAGCAATTTCACCACGGTTTAGTAGTACATTATATGAAAAGGACCTTTCACTCCAAGTTTTTCCTCCCATGCTTGCCTTTTTCTCCTTGTATACCAACATTTATAGCTTGTGCTCAAGGCTGGATTCACTCCTCATTCTGACAGCCTGTATCTGCCCTTGCCAGTAGTTTTAATCATCTGTGCCGTTGGCATTACCAGAAGACATCTATTAGATCTAGGCATTATTCAGCACCTGCTAACTGACCTCTTTGCTTTTGTCAAAGCTCAAGATTTTACCAGCTTTGTCTGGCAATACTACATCAACCAAACAAGAATCCTTTCTGTAGTGAAGTACAAGAAAGGTAGATCCTGACAGCTGGGAAACAGCAAAGCTGTGCACGTGCACACCATGAGATACTCTCTGCTCTGTATGCTCCGTCTGAGCACAAAGCTGAATATACAGGAGCAAGTACTACAGGTACAAGGGTATCTGTGCTCAGGAGCAACCATCTGGCACATGGCTTTGGTTTGTCAGGCGTGGCAGATAATCCTCCAGAGGCCAGAGGACAAGGCTTCCACAGACCAGTGGAAATTTTTAGCCTGCAGACAACTAAAAATGGTTCTCTCACAGCTAAATGCCCTTGAATAGTCTAGGAGTATGGCACTGAATTCCCACATACAGCTGCCATCGATATGTGTGATATGTTCTTTCCCAAGTAGTCCATACCCATGTATGATCCTCACTGGAGAGGTGCTGCAGGGGCTCCAGAGCAGTGGTAGTGGACATTCAGCCACTTGCCATCTCGGCGGTGCCAGACACGAGTCTCTTCAGACTGCGTGGTGCGGGGCCGGCCTTGGCCATCGATGTACTGTGTCAGGCGGATGTATGCAATGCAGGCAGCATCTTCACCGATGACATGGACATGGGGGTTCAGGATGGTGGTGTGTATCGGCTTGCTGTTCTTCGACAGTACTGGCAGAACACATAAAACAATCAGCCTCATTTTACCACTAGGAGAAGAACAGCTCCCCCCGCATCTTCCAATTTTGGTAGTCTACTCACCTCCAGATTGATTCTGGGATACAAAAAAAAATTGCTCCTGTAATTTCCAGGCAAAATCCAAGCCTGTCCAATTCTTTTCCCTATCACCTATCTTTCAAAGCTTAGCCCTTATTATAGCCTAGAACCCCCTGGTTCCTTTGCTCGCACTTCTGCAAAGGGCACTTGCTACTCTTTCAACATCAGTAGTGCTGTTTCCTCAGTTATAGAAAAAAAAGTTTTAATTATCAAAAATGTTGCAAGAGTCAACAGTCAGGAGACCTGTAAGCCAAGCCTGCATTATAGACAAACAGGTCTCAGAAGTGTAAAACTTACTGTAGAACAGGCTTTTTAGGGAGACAAAGTCTCTGCGTAGTTACAGCACTAGTAACGGCCTATACTAAGGACCTTGACCTATCCCCTAAAATAAAAGAAATTGAACAGCTCAGGATTTAAATTTCAGTTATTTCATCCTGTGGAAACATACAGGGAGGGAGGCAAATCCACTGGTATAAATGATAGCATCTCTCCCAACTCTTTTTCCTATCCCAGACTGAAAAGGTGACCCCTGTATCCTAATGAACTTAAGGGGTTCATTCGATGTTAGAGATCAGAAACCACCCAGGGAAAACTCCAAGTTCACACATGTCAGCAGTTTGTGCATAATCAACTTCATGTCTGACCATTCGGTACGTCTATCCCAAACATAGAGGTTGTTTCCATATAAATGTGTTCATTTTTTCCATTTCCATATCAGTAGGAAATCCGGTGCCTCAAACTTTTAAAGCTCCTGTTGTCCACACTTAGAAAATGCTTGCACCAGGCAAATCGTATGCGTACAGTGTAGGGATGTGGGGGTTAGAACTGAACTTGTTGCTGAAAAAGGCTTTTGAGAGAAAGAATTCTGTCTCTTATAAATGCATCACAATCAAGTCCTTGCTGTTTCTGATAGCCAGTAAAAACAAGCGCAATTTTTCCCTAAAATGTGAAGTAGAGGAAGATAAGAGAGAAGGCTGATGGTGTTACCAAATCTACCCACTCACAGTTCTCAAAGTAAAACTTATGGAAATCCATTCCTTCAACCAGGTTCCCCAGTGCTTCAGGTTCAAATGAGGTCAAACCAGGATCACAGATTTTTCTGCAAAGAAAAGCAACGCAGCCTTACAGCCTGCATCGAAGCCCAAAGGCTACTTACACAATGAAGTATTGGTATGGCATGTGACTTGCACTGTGTCCGCCTAACCGTTTCACTTGTCTGGGGAGGAAGTTCTTGGAGGATGGGGTACTACTGCAACATCACGGGATTGGTGATAGTTGGCATTTCATATAATACAAGCCTCTGTGTATCTCGTATACAACCTTTTAGTCTTTATGCTCATCTCGCTGTCTCTCCCTCTCTCCCCAAACACACACACAGCTTACAAAGCCAGGGCATTTTCCTTCTGCCACTCCTGTTGCTGTTTGATACCTGACTTCTACTTGAAGTTCATTTAAACAGCTCTACCATATCCCTGACTACAAATGAGAGAGGCTAAAAAGCACACCAGTATTTACCATACCCAATTGTATAACTCCTACTCATACCCAGGAGCCACAACATAACTTGCACACAAACTGATTGGCGACCTGTCAGAAGACATCTATGCACTAACCAACAGTACTTACGTATAAGCCTCAAAGTCTCCATTGTTGATGGCTTCTATCAGCTGCTCTGTTATCTTAATTATCTCCTGCTTACGCACTGCAAACAAGAAGAAAGAGCAATTTAACTGCATGTAAGACTTCAATAGAAACATATGGGGCTAGTGGGTGCTTCCTATAAGCAATTTGCAGAGCACCGTTAGTGTAAATCTCATAGGATGCTGCTCCCTGCATTTTGGAGATATGCAGTAATGACAGCCATCCATATGAGAGTAGGGGGGCAGTGGTATGATAGGGGAATGGTGATCCCATAATGCAGGGAGAAATGAAGTAAAGATATCATATTCATTTTTTTTTTTCTTCTAGAAAGGCCTGTCTCATGCACCAGAGGTGTCTCCTGAACGACAAGTCTAGGTGCTTCCTAGGATTCTGACCAATTAATGTCAGTGAACCTGCCAATGTGAAGCATTTGTCTAGCAGCTTAAATTGTACAAGCCGTTCACCACAGTAGCCATGGGCAAATGGCCACCACACAGACCAAGCGAATTGGAAAAAGTCTCCCAACAACTTGCCTATCACCATCACTGATACTTCAGCTATTATGAATGCTACAAACAAGCAACTGGGACATGTAGGGATGACTTCCACAAGCTAGAAAGACAACCGCAGCAGGATGGATGGGTTGGATGAACAGGCCCTAGGCATACACTAGTATGCACTCTGCCCCTCAGGCAGAGCCCTGTGGCAGAGCCCTTATCAGCACTGCCATTAACCCAGCCCCAGCACACTGGACTTCAAGATGAGCAAAGACAGCTGGATAGCTGCCTACTGATGATTAGACCTTGCTCTGGCCAGCACCTCTGCACTTCCTTCTCTTGGATTGCCACAGCTGATTGCCCAGGCCCCATCCCCTCTGAGGCTTTCTGTCACCCCTACTGATTAATCTAGAGTCCTTAACACTGACAGAGTTTGGCTCAGCTCTGTTAAGTAACACAACTTGAGTTCTATGACTGTATGCACACCCACCAGCTCTTCAGCCTTCCCCACGGTTTCCCTGGAGGTAGTATATTGTACACATCATACAAGCATTTAGGAGGTGCTCTTTCATTATCTTCACCATCACCAAATAGTTTCCAGTCCCTACCACCAGAACTGGAATTCAACTGCCCTTAGGCGTCTAAAGTGTAGGTGTCTGAAATGGAACTAGCCTTCTTGTTTAGGCCCTGAAAGAAGTAAGCACCTCTGCAAGCCTCGCCTGAGGTATCTCAGATGCCTAATCATTAGGAGCACAGTTCTGAAATGCAACCTACCATCTTTAGGTGTCCAAGTCAGAAAAGCCAAATTCCACTCTAGATGACAGAAAATGTTAGTCTGAACTTTCCTTCACCTTAAACTTTCATCCACACTTGCATATCATCCCAGCACTGGGAAGTAAAGCTGAAGAGCAACAAGATGATAATCTCAGTGGCTCAGAAAGATGCCTGCACCCACTCTGGAAATCTATTAAGAGGATTATACTACCCAGTTAGCCACAGGAACATCTTGGTTAGGGAACACCTGGCTCACGATGGTAAGGGAGTCAGTTCCAGTCAGCCTGTATAAATTACCACATACCAAGTGTCATATAAAAGGAATGGATCAAATGGACATAGTGGGCTATGTCTATTATGAAAAACGTCTTTACAAGCAAATCACCTGGAACTACCTCCCCATGAAGCATGGCTACACGTTGGATCCCCCCTCCCAAATGTGTGTCACGCCTGTAAAATGTGATCCGTGGGAAAGGCTCCACTTGGACAAGTGACAAATCTGCAGACCACAGCTACCATGTGCTAGCTCATCTCAAGGAGATCTGCACCCATTTCCCAAATGTCACCACACAGCAGCGCTGACCCTATCCCTTCAACGCAAGTCCCTTCCATCAGACTGCGCTTGCCTTCTTGCTTTTCCTACATGTCCCGAGCCAGAAGTGACACACAGAAGGCGACCCACTTCTTCCAGTGGGCAGTGTCCCCGGATTTTAGGCGAGAAGGCATTCACACCAGCTGTGATGAATCCCCGGGGCCGCCTAGCACACCGCAGCGAGGCAGGCACACACACACCAGCACAGACACGAACGCCTGACTCCGGCCCTTCTCCTGCCTTCGCGGAGCACCCTCGCAGGCCGAGGGCAGCTCCCCGGCGGCCGGCTATCGCTGCCGCCGCAGTACTCGGAGGCACCCCGGGGGCAGCCGGCCGCCAGCAGCGCCCTGAGGGGAGCCGAGGCCCGCCTGGGCCGCACAGCGCGGGCCCGGCCCCGGGGCTCCCCCCGGCGGCCTCCGCCGCTCCCCGCAGCCGGCTCCGCCCGGGCGCGGAGGCCGGGAGCGCCGCCTGGGGGCGGCCTGAGGCCTGCGGCCCGCCGGGTGCCGGCCCCGGTGAGCTCCCAGGACTCGCCGTCCCCTCCCGGCCCGGCAGGGTGAGGCACGGAGGTGGAGGAGAGAAGGGGACCAGGCGTGTAGGGGAGCTAGCGTTATTTGCACTACTCGGCTACTGCTACCCAGCTGCTAACTTACACGGTGCACTGTTAAGTACAAAGGGAACTACTGGAGTTAGCAAAGGCTCCGACCGAGCACGCTCTAACTCCAATGTCTGCCCTGGGCTGTCCCAGGCAAGAAGCTTCTCTTCACAAGACTGTGTAGCTGCAAAACAAACGTAAGCATTAAAATAAAACAAACAAACGTAAACCAGAAAGCAAAATAAAAACCAACACAGAAATACAAACGCACGCAAGCCCCAACCCCTGTCGGCACACAGACACCCACATCCCAACAAGCTGTGCCTGCTCTGCTGCCTGTCACATCAGCCAGGCTGGATGCTGCTCCCGGAGATCCCTCGGTGCTGCTGGACGTGGGCTGAGGGCGAGCTAACACTGGCCAGGGTGGTGACAGAGCAGCACGAGGGCAAATACGAGATGGGAGAGAAGGGGAAAGGAAGCAGGGCATCCAAACCACTGCACACCTTGACTCGGAGAGGAGCGGGGAGGGAGAACGCTGCCCCACACTGCTCACCGAGCCGCGAGCTGGCACTCCTCAGGGCACTGAGTAGGGCCTTGCTACGAACAAGAGGAATGAGGTAATAAGAAAGCAGTGATGGACAGTTCACAGCAAAAAGGACTTGAGAAGAGATCATTTCCCTTCCATTCCGGCTAGGCAAAACAGCTTTCCCATTAGCCCTCACAAGCCAGCAGTTTGACATTCTTAGAGATACTTCAAAAATATTAACACAGAGACTCTGACTGCTGCATCATGAGACACTGGCGCTGTGCACAGGAAACCAGGACAAGACGACAGGAGGAGACCGAAGAGGGCATGCCTGCTCCTCTCTGCCCACTAGACTGACCCAAGCAGAATCAAATACTCCAGATGTTCCCAGCTCACATTAAGGATAATTCTGTTGCAGTGTTAAACATTCAGCCAACTAGTAATACCTTGTATAGGGGAAGGCTGAGACCCCACCTAAATCTTCTCTGACCTGCTAGCTTTCTCACACCCCTTTTCAGAGTTGTTCAGCCACAGACTCCTCTATGGAGACTGCTGGTTCAGGAGGGATCAAGGCACCATAGTTGACAGACTAACCATGGTACCAACAACTGAGCACGACAGACATGCAAAGTAAAGCACAACAGAAAAAAAGATGCTCCTCAGAGCCAACATTATTCAAGGATTTTCACTAGGTGCACCTCATGGTGGATTCAGAAATGCTAGAGGGTCTTTCAGCAGCGAGAGCCTCCCTCCAAAGCATCCTCACTAACAACTGCTTTTCACTTGTTCTGTACTTCCCAAGCACCATCCACATCCAAGGAGCTCCTACGTTTTTGTCGAGTGAGACTGAATTCAGCCTCACACATCCCCCCCATTGCAGACTTGCACCACTGACCCCATTTACAGTAAGGGAACCTAAAGAAATGCAGCAACTTGCCCAGGGAAACCCCAAGAGGCAACATCTCTGCTAAGAAGTCCACACCTCACCCAGATGAAAGCAAAGGAATGAAATTAATCTGGATGAGATTCGGTCTCTTCAAAAGGGGAAGGAAAAGTTAGGAAGTTATCATTGTGCAAAGGAGGGTATTTTGCAGGAAGGGAGATGATTTCTTTTTATTCTGGAGTACTAGAAATGAAAAAAATCAACATTTTGGAAGGAAGTTGAGGAAAGGAAAAATCCAGGGGGAAGGAGAAATGGGAAAGGTAGAGGGAAGGGTGGGAAAAAGATGCCGTGAAGCACTGCACCCCTGGACTTACTGGCTGAGAAACAGAGAGAAAGCTGGGACTGCATGGACTCAGTCTGTGTTTTGCTCTCACTGTGCCTCCGTCCTTCAAGCACTGAGCTGCCGTCCCCGGTGGAGAGAGGGGGAGCTAGCATAGCAGGGAATTAAAACACAAACACAAACAAAACACGCAAGTTCAGTAAATAAAAAAAGAGAAAGGAAAAAGGAGAACATTAAAGAAACCACAATGCTGGGCACAAAACATACAGGAGTATCCTCCAGGGCAAAGCCAAGTAGACAGCTCAACAACACAGATCTGCTGTGCAACTTATAATGACACAGGGGGGCTGCTACCTTCAGCCCCTCCACTCTGGAAACAACACAGCCCTGAGGCAACTGTCACTGATGTATCAAGATGATGTCTCCTACAATGCAGAATAGATCTGCATAACTTGTGCCTTTCTGAAAATAGGACGTTGGAAACAGAGCTGCACAAGCTCTTCCTTTTTCCCAGAGTCATGGCTAACCAGAACGCTGAGAACTCCAATGCCCCCAGACTCTTGGTTTATTTAACCTTGGTTAAGTGCTTGCTTTACTTAAAACCAGAAGGGCCGGGAGCAGAAAATAAATAGTTATATAGCAAAGCACTAAAATTACCAGATAGAGCTGGCCATAGCACAAACCAGTACTGTGCAAGCTCAACAAGTTTTCTAATGATCCCTTCTATTAAAATCATAACAAAATATTTTAACCTCTGAGGATATCTCAGTTTTGATCTGCAACAGTGCAGCCCTATATAATTCTGCACAGATTTAGTCCTGGCCAGCTGCCCTTCTACCCCCACCATCTATCCCCATCCTACCCTTCCTCTCTTCACAGCGTTCGTATTCTTGACTTGCAGGACACCCATTGGCTCAACTGCCTCAAGGCTGGGACCTCTCCTGAACAACAGCTGCCAAAGACAAGATTCTGGACAAGTAGCTATTCCAGACAGATAGCCAGCAGAGATGAGATAAATCAGTTTCATTAGCACACTACAAAAGTCATCCAGTTCCCTTCCCTCAAAGCTGGGTTCTTAAATCACAGATTACTCTTTGGCAAAAAGGTGAGAGCTGGAATACTATGCTGTAATGAGGTCAGGTCTCATCTAAAACAACCAGTGCTGTAGAAGATTTCTGCTCCTTGCAGCTCCATGTAAGAGGAGCCAGCAGCTTCTGATAAGCCGCAGGAGAAGCGCTAGGAACTAGCCCAGCTGACTGAGGTGACATTGCTGCTACACCACAGAGCCAGCATTGATTTTTCCCTGGCTATGTAACTGATTGACTGCAGGGAGAATGAGAATACCTCTGCCTCAAACTGTAAACTAGTATCACATTTGCCTCTGAATGCCAACTGCATTCACCCATCCTGAACCCGTTCAGGAAAAAATTCCTGTTTCAGGAAAATTTCGTTCTTCTCTTCCTTCTATAGGGGGTCAGCAAGAGGACAGCTGCTTGAACAACATGAGCAGACATGGGACTCAGAGCTCCTTCACCTAGAGAGTTTTACAAGCAGGGAATATATATGTTGTGGTCACTGACAGGCATGAAATCTCTTCTCTTCTTAGCCTCTCCCACTACCAACTTCTCTGTCAGGGACATAAGAAATCATTTCCAGTGATGGACAACAGGCTGAGAATCATCTGTCTTTGAAACAAAAATAGACCCAAAGGGGAGGGGCAGGGGAGAGAAAGATGCATGCACATCACTGAAGAGATTCCCAGGAAGAGGCAAGAAGGGAGACTGCTTCTTTTGCAAGTGAGCAACAACAAAGAGGTTTCAGCTCCCTGTAACCTGCAGAGAACCATAAAAAAGCACAGCCAGCTTCCAAACCTTGAGGGACTAGTAAGATTTTCCACGTCTAGAATTGGGCTGGAGATGAACAGATTATGATACTTGCAAGGAAAGAGTTCCAACTCTGAGACAAAAGTTAGCTCAGGACAGAACAGGTTTATATACTGCAAAGGCCAAGTCAGCTGGTTCCCCAGCACATCATCCCACTGTGACAGGAATGACAGTGTCATGGCAAATTTATGAACTGAGTCACACACGGAAATCTGGGAGGCTAGATCAGGGCAGTTATCAAATCTTCAGGAACCCCTGCCTGCACTCTACATGTATTACAAGTTCCAGGCAAAACACCTACCTTTCAGATCCTCATCTTCAGTAGTGGTGTTACAGCTCTCTGTGGAACCCTGCGTGGCAGAACAGAGCATTACCAGGCATCAGCAGTCAGGAGTGTTAGTAAGTAGCTTGATTTTTTATTTTACTTTTTTGTGTGTGTGAAGGAAGGTAGGGAAAGCACAAACACAAGGGCAAGGGTGGCCGGGACAGGAGGACATAAATGAAGATCTGGATGAAAGCAGGCCAAATATTGGCAGAACTTAATTGCGTCGCTGCTAAACTTCTGCATGTACAAGCAGTTCAAGCCATCCACACAGCGCTCTTACAAGACTAGAAATAACCAAACCATCAAGTCAAATGGGAGATCAAATGGGAGTTGCTTCTTTTTGGAAGAAGAATAACCGCAAGAAGCTAAGGAAAGGCTCCTAAGCTTTCTCAAAGGAACATGTCTCCATTTCCAGAAGAAATAAGTGCACGAGCACCTGTACCTTGTCATCCATCCCAGAGTGATTACACACCACTGTAGAAAAGAGATACTTGAACTGCTGTCCCTACTCAGCCTCTTCTAGGGATCTAGATCCATACAACACAGCCCTCCCAGTCTACCGCCCGCAGTGTTGAGGAGCATGCTACAAACCAAACACCAGAAAAGCAGAAACTAAACTCAGACACACAGATGAGAATGATGAGAGAAGCAGAGGTTTCTCTGGCAACACTCCCATCCCTTACCTTTATGCCATCTGTAGCATTATGGACAACAGTTGTTTGAGGCTCCTAGGAAAGGATGGAAGAATCATTAAACTACAGCCCCAAAGCATTCCCTCGTTTGCTTTCACTCCCCAGCAAGTGGAGAAAAGGTGACTGACACAAAAATCAAACCACAAACTCCAAACAGCACACGTGTGCTTGCGTGCGCACGCACACACTTCCCGCACAGGTTTCCTGAAGAGAGAGACTGTACTAAAAGCTACAGTTACAAGGAGACAAAGCCCCCAGGATCCCTGCAATTGCCCCTAATCCCCAGTTGGCCTCCAGAGAAGCAGGCTGGCACAAATGCCAGAGAGCACCACAATGGTCAGCCCCCGCTCTCTACAGCTGTTGATGAAGTAACGACCCCTCAGCAGCATCTTCACTGGAGAATGCTTCGGAAGGGGGAAAAGGCTAATCCTAGGCTGGGGCCTTTGTCTCCCAGGTTTCTGGAAAGTTTGCCAGGTGTTTTACCCTTGTAACGGGACATTCATAATTTCCTTATTACAAGGGAGATAAGCCAGAGCACCTCAATGCCTCTCCTGAGGAGATGCTAAGGGAATTGGGCTGTAAAAAAAAGGCTAATTTTTCTACAGGTCTCTGAAGTGGAATCCAATTTCAATAATAACAATAATAAATAATTTAGAAAGGGTTCTTCAGTATCAAATCCATAATGAATAAAGCTAGTGAAGGGAGAGCAGAAAATTATGAAGTGTCCCAAGAACCCTTCACTCTGCAACAAACACAACAAGAACAAACTCCCTCCTCCCACCCCCCCAAAAATGCCAAATCCAACTCTCCAGTGACACAAAGAGCAGCTACCAGGCCTAGGGGTGCCAACTAGCTCCTGCACTCATCCCTTCATTACTGGGACAAGACTTCAGGGTCCTGCACCGTCTCCTCCCGCTGCCATCTCTCCAGCAGGGTGGCTCAGCGAGGCTACCAGGGACCATGGCAGTGCTGTGATATATGCTCACCCACCCACCTCTGACACCCATTTCACTGCTGCCTGATGTTCCAAGCATCCTGAAGCAGCCTACACTGAGCTGTGCCACTACACGTACTTGGCACAGGGCACCCTATGGAGCCTGCTGCACACAGCCTTCAAACAGAAAACACTAGCCCAGCAAGCCAGCGAGCTGCAGAGGGGCAAGCAAACAAGTGAGCAGGCCAAATGGGCCACCTAAGGACTCCTCTGGAAACCCTCTGCCTGCCCTTTCTTCTGTGGCATCCTGAAGTCCATCCTCAGCTTCCTGGCTGTTGGAGAGCAGATGGAGCTGGCCACTCTCTTCTTCCAAACCAGCCTCCCCAAAGCCAGCAGGACCAGTTGAATGGGACACACAGAACTATACAGGGATGGCACGAGGGGAAGTTCAGGCAAGCTGCGATCCCCACATCCAACCACAGCTCTGCTCAGCACCCCCACCCCAAAGCCTGTGAGGCTGTGACCAGGCCCACAGCAGTACAGGGACACGGACAGAACGAAGCCAAAACACAAGCTGAAACAGAGCAGCACAAGCAGCACTCAGGGGTGGGGGTAAGGAGAGAAGGGGTGAGGACAGAATCAAAATTAAACCAAACAGGAAAAAAAATAGCGGTTGGGGAAGATACCATGGACGTCTGCACTGGGGGTGTTTCTTTTGCAGTGCTTACTATACTGGTTTTGTTGTTGCTCTGTGGCTGAGACAGAAAAACATGGTTTTAGTTCCCCTGCTGGGCAGAGGCAGCAAGAAAAAGACAGTATTGCTCCAACCCCAACCATCTCCTCAGACCCACCCCTCCCCACCAGCTCGATCAAGAAGAGGGAGGAAGGAGTGCTGTCCAGGTCGCTGGACATCATCCTTCCCTCAGAGGTAACGGACGTTGTTTAGGGATGTACCAAAACCCAGATGTGCATGGACTGCTAGAGCTATTGGGAAGGAAAACAAAGGGGAAAAGGCAGCAGCCCAAAGGGATGGGGGAAAATCCTGGAATGAACACCAGCAAAAGTATTTGGAGAAGAAGAGTGAGAGATGGCAACAGTCCCAAGAGAAGGAGACTACAAAAGTGAGAGAGACAATAGCTGTGGTGCAATCTCAAACAAGGGACAAATGGGACTTGTGACTGAAAAGTCCCAAAGTGTACAGGAACAGTCATAGATACGTGATGATGCCGAGGCTCCCAGAGAGTTTGCTGATGCAAGAGAACACATGGTCAACCCTAGAGAAGGCAGAGAAAAAGTGAGTGAGGCACGGTGTGTTGTGTCCCTGCTGTGACCTGAACAGAGCTGGCAGGACCAAAATACAGAAAGGGGAGGGGAGGGTGCCCGCAAGGAAAAGTCTGTGTAGTTCCCAAAGCAGCAAGTCCTCTGCACAGTGCCCAGTAGTTTTTCCATCTTTTGTCTCTTCAGTTTCTTGTAGCTGTGGTTAAGAATAAAATCTCCATTTCCTGCATTCACAGAGCGCAAGTGGGAGGCAGTCACCTTGCTGCAAAGGAACGTCCCCGAGTCACAAGTGTCAGGTAAGTCAGGAAGGAGCCAAGTCTGTCTGCAGAAAGACCAACCTGTGCCCACTAGTACGTATGGCCTAGCCCACAGATCCAGTCATTTGCTGGGGAAGGAGGCCCACGGTTTACCCTGCTGTATAACCCCCCACCAGGCGTACAGCTTTCCTGCTGTGCACCAGCAACAGTGTCCGAATTAGCACTGCAGGAGCCTCACTCAGACTCCTTGGTTGACAGATCGGGATGACTGGAGCTGAGCTCACAGCAAGGTGACCTCATTGCAGCTGCTCTTGATTCCACCATTCTTGGTGAGAGCAAACTCACACTGCAAAACATTGGGCCCTCATCACCCAGTAACCAGCACAAAGAATGCAGGAGTCAAATGCTGAGCTGGAAAACATCTGCCAAGTTGTAGTTATGTCAACCAGAGACAGATCTGTGAGGCTGAAACTTCACACACACCCACAAATACTTCAGTTATTCTTCACGAGCAGCATGCCTTGGCTTAGCTATCCCTTTTGGAGAGGGAGAGAGGGCAAAGAGAAGAGGAAGATGGGACAGGTGGAGAGGAGAGCAACTAGGAGAGACAAATGGGAATGAATACTTTGAAAGTCCATGGAAAAGAATATTTAACATACTCATCCCCGAAGCTAAGAAAGGAGAAACTTCACAAGTTATTGTTTATTGCCCTTTCCTACACATCCTCACATTGTCCTAAGACTTTGGTCTTCCAAGAGCTTTGCTTCTTGCAAGTTATTTCCAGGCTGCTGTGGGTATAACAGGAGTATGTTGACCTGAAAACACAAATCCCAAGCTATTTTGTGGCATACACAACCAGGCTTCTGGCCATGTTTGCGTCTACCCATCCACACAGTACAAGGTTCCCATACATCTTCAGAACCAGTGATCCTAATGCAGAGATCTTCCAAACCTCTTCCAGTGAGAAGAGCACAACTCATTTTTTCTTACTCCACTGGGATAAAATGATAAAGTTACCATGAAAGAAGGTGAGCAAAAATGCTTTTGATTTTTCTGAAAGGCTTTATAACTTAGGCCAAGTGGATAAAAGAGCCAGGAAACCACTGTTCTGGAAAAAAAAGTTGACAGCAGCTTTTTAGGTGTGGGATGTCGCCTTACTACACACAAATCCACGCACACCTAAAACACACAGCCTACCCTCCGAGCTGCGCTGGACACCCAGTTCACTCGTCATACTCTTGCCCATCCAGTGGACAGAAGACAGAGTGCCATGATTCCCAGTCTAGATTCACACAATATTTTACTCCAGGACAGAGTCCTAAGTAGACATGAGGTAGAGGACTTAGGCTAATCATTTTTCATAGTTCTTTCTCTGATAAAGGTATCTGATGTCCTGAGTTTCCCACACGTAGATGTTTGTGTCTTCTGGCCATCTGCCCATTGCCCTTTGCTTGAAAGGACTGGCGTGCCCCTCCCTGAGCCCAGGGGCCACAGCCAGCCCTTACTCCCCTTCCCCTCCTGCTCGCAGCCAACCTCGCAGTCACTGGGCAGGCTGTGATTCACAGCAGTGCAGCTCAAGTTAAAAGAGGCCGATTCACCTAAAAAGGTGCCAGGCCGTTCTTAAGATCTATGTAACACGATTAGTTTTGGCACAGCACTTGGCAGTGCTTCCTGAGCTAGACAAGAGACAGACAGACAGGCACAAGCAACACAGAGGGTGCAAGAGAAAGAAAACAGACCAGTGATCATATCGCTAGGGACACCCAATTCTAGCCAACTAAAAGCAAGTAAGTACCGACACATGGGCTGTCTCTGGTTATTTAGCCACCTTTGCTGCTTCTCTGTTTTCTGAGGCTGACACTTACACAGTTTACATATCCCAACTGCTTTAAAACAACATGCAGAGGGAATTGGCAGTGGGCTGAAAAGCCAGGCTAGAAAGGCACAAAGAACTCCTGCCCTCGAGTTTCATAAAGGCAAGGCTGGTGAAAAGCGAGTCCCTTGCATCAGATTTTCCAAGCAGTACTTTGGGATTACTTTGTGTGTTTACATAGCTTTATGATGCTACTGAAGGAGGAAGAGGAGAAACATCTTCCAGACAGTAACATAGAAACAAATTATTCTGCTTTCTCAGTACTTGTAACGCTCCTGTTCCTACCCGCAGTAGGGAGAAAAATATCCTGTTCTTTTTCTGTCTAAAGGAGAAAATGCAATTACTGGTTTTCGTACTTGAGTCACTGTTGATACCTCGCGTCAGAGGGACGGGCATTATCTAATGGGCTGTACACAACTCCTTACAATATGGCACTGGCCAATGTTCTCTTTGCTCCCTTGAGAGTGGATCTGACTCCTTTTTCTGACAAATTCTGTGGAAGTCAAACATCTGGATGGATGAAAAAAGGAAATGAATAGGGCGGGGAGGCAGTTACTGGGTATTTGGTCATGCTGGGACACATACATGAGATCAGGACAAAGGGAAGTTTTGGATTATAAAGGCTCCGACAAACCTTTTCAGTAAGAATGCTAAAAAAAAGAGGTGACCGGCAGCTCTGAGCCACCCGGCGGTGCTGTGCCCACACATTTCATCTGAACAGTGGAGCCCCATCAGCCTCTGCCACATTTGGAGCGACTCCCAGTTTGTTCTACACTGCAGGGCTCCCACCAAGGATGACGGCACCAATGCCAGGCAAAGCACCTGCTCCTCTTTTTGGCACCTCTGCAACAGAAGGACAAAGCCCCATGTCCCCGCAAGGCGCACACCTGCCCTGCCGAGCCCAGGAGAACAACTGCCTCGTTTGTTTCACACTCAGCCCAGACACTGATAGCAGGCAAGGTCAAACTGCGTTTCCAGCAGTTGATTTTCTGCTCAAAATGGGAACTGCGTGGCTGGCCGGGGGCCAGACGATCACAGGGCCCTTTTAGTGAGGACATGGACCTTTCAGTGCACAATGAGCCCCCCGCCCCCCTGCACAGACATGCTATGTAGGGTGATGAGCACAAGCCGAGCGTGCATGGCATGAGAATGGCGGACGCACGAATCGCAGGCAGCTTACGGGAGGTGCTCACCATCAAATGCACACTGGAGCTCGACTTCCTTTTCTGGACACACCATTGAGAGAGGGAAAGAGAAGGGAAGAGAGGAGATGAGAAGAAAAGCACAGAAACTATTCACACATTAGTGTGCCAGCAAGGGCCCCCCTGCCAAAAACGTTCCCCTAGGGCAGGTATATGCAGCAGCAACAGAAACGCACAGACACACGAGAAGGTGCAGACAGGTCACTGTTAAACAGCTCTGCTACACACCGGGGGACAGGGCAGGGCTGCAGGCTCCCATCCACTCAAACGTCGAGGTCAGAGCATAGGTGCCCCGCACACTGATAAAAGGAGAGGAGAAGGAGAAATATATATATATATATGCGTAAGACAGAGGATGCAAGGGGGTGTCTGTATGTGCTTTCCCCCTTCAGACAATGGTGCAGCTTTCCCAGGCCCACTGAAGAGGTAAGCAGCACACCCCATGCATGCACACTTGGAGGAAGCACGGGTGTTTTTGCAACTAGACTCAGAGGGTGGGGAAGAAGGCACAGCAGGAGAGGCATCCCCAAGGGCTAAAGAAAAAGAGAGGGAACTTTTGTGCTTAGCATAGGAAGCAGAAAGCCTCCCTTGCACAGAAATTTGGGCTGAGTGAAGAGGCAAGATGCACCCATGCTCAGACACGGTGGAAAGGCAAGGAAGGCAAAAAGGCACTCCACAGCCAGAACACCTTGCGCTCTCAGATACCAGGAGAAGAACAAAAAGGGAGCAACGCTCAAGCACTACCCATCTTTCCAGGAGTTTATTCTTCCTCAAAGACATCTTCAGTCATCTTCAAGGACACTTTGCACCAAACTCCACTCTCCAGTAAACCAGGCATGCATGCCTCTGTTCTTTCACCGCACTCTCAGTGTCTCACCCTGTCCGTGCTGCACTCAGAAGGTTTTTCAGCATTACAATGGTCCTTCTACACACACCCACCCCTCCGCCCATCATCTCTGCATACTTTTAACCACCTGCTCTTCTCCTTTGGTGCTATCTAGGCTCTGGAGCCCACTGATCTGGTCACCAATCTTCCTTTTTGTAGAGGCAAAACAGGGCTTGCCATTATCTGCTTTACAACCTTCTGATTCCTTTCATCTTCTTGTAAGACAATTTAACTTTTCCACATGGTTTTCCTCAAGTTAGGGCTAGAAGGGATGAACCACCAGTGCATGAATACAAAGCTCAGACCACCAACAACTCAGAGGAATCCTTGGCTGTGAATAGAGGAAATTCACATCAACTGAGAAACTGCTCCAAACCTTGAGTTATTGTTAATCTATCCTTTAAGTTGCAGCAGAAGGAGGCTATGCAGATACTGTAGGGAAACCCCTCTCTAAGGAAGACAGCATCATTTGAAGTTTCAATGAGTTATAAAAAAAAACAAGAAGAGGAGTAGAAAATAGTGAGAGAACCAGAAGTTCAATAGAAAAGGGAGCGTCAACCAATCCATACAGAAAAAATCACCCTCCTATTTTTCTCCTTAGAAACTAAAGGCCCCATTAACACTGACAATAAAGTTACAGGTGGAAAGGGAACTCTCTGCAGACCAGAATTTAATTAGAGCACAACTTAAATTTGAAACAGTGTTGGTGTATTAACATGACATGAGAGACTGGAAACCTCGGAAAGCACATCATTACTGGCCAGCAAAATAACAGGGTAAAAACAACTAGCTAGGCAATGCAAAAAGGATGGGGAGCGAGGTCTGTGTAAAGACCAGAGCATGGAAGTGTTATTGCAACTCCAGACAGGTTGGATAACGCCAACACAAAGCACTGACAGTAAGTGTTAAAGCATCAAAACAAGTCAAAATGTACATGTGGAAATTGCTAACAGCAAACCAGTCTCTCAACCCCTCTGTAACAGCTGCATCAGCGCCAGCTATGTCACCCTCCCAAGATGACCAGAAAAAAAAGGTAACAGAAGCTTGGTTACAGCCAGATGTCTCTCCCTCCATAACACAGCTACATGTATAAGAATTTCTAGGCAGTGCTAAACATCCTACCGAGTGGAAAAATGTTAAAGGCAGAGAGCCTACAGAAAAATTCCTCACTGATCACTTAAAGGATTTCCCTGAATCTGAGGAACAAAGCATTCTACCAAAGCACTATGGATGACGTTTTCCTCTCAAACCCAAGGATGATTTTTTTCCTTTTTGAAATTTGTGTGAAATTCAGGTGGTCACTTGATAAAGAGGAGCAGATTCTCTGCAGTTAAGGTTATAGAAGAATCTCGCTTTAGGTAACAATAATCACAAGTCCCCTGATGACAGAACACACCCTGAACAATCACTGACTGTCTCTTCAGCATAGCTGCAGTACTAGACAGAGCAAGTGTGAACTACTGAGCACCTACAGGAAAGGCAACCCGTACGAGAGGGTGCATTAGGAAGCAGAGTGATTCCAGTCAAGGTCCCATTCCCAGTTCTAGGCACTTCACATGGATATCTTCTATACAAGTTTTTTTGCATTTCAGTTGTCTGCATACAGTTTTCCCTCAGTTTGAAACAGAGTCTAAGCAAGTTAAAATATCATGCTTGCTGCAACTCACATTCCTATCTAAACAGAGCAAAGGCACTTCAGGACTTAAGGTAGGAAAGATAAAAGTTGAACTCAAACAGACCAGCGAGAGGCAGCCTGAACTAGCAGATTTGAGATCCTATTTCCACCTCTGCTTTAGTCCTTTTGTGTGATGCTGAGCAAATCTTTTCACAATTCTCAATCTTCCTTTTCTCTTGCCCTTTGTCAGCTTGTCTATTTAAATTGTAAGCTAAGAGGCAGGGATTCTCTGCTTAGGCACTGCTACAGTGCTAAGCACACTGGACCCTTGATCTCAGCTGGAGTTTCCAGGCATTACAACAGTACAGTGACAAGAGTGAATGCATCAGAGGTGGGCAGAACATGTTACTGGATGTCAGCACTTAAACAGATCTGAAGGGCTCCCTGGGCATCTTGCATAACAGAACTCAGCAAAAAACGTGGCGTTCGGGTCATCTTGGGTTCTCATTTCACTTCGGCATAACCATCTTTAAACAGCGTGGCTGTTTATGAGATGCCCTCAGACAGAAACCAAAGCATTAACTTGTGTTGATCACTGCATGGATGTTACTTGACCCCTTATACATTTCAACACAGGTGATTTTCTGAGGATTCGCTGTTGGTTCCCCTTGCTACTGTGCCTTCTGGCTAAGGCCTGCTTTCACAAGCTGCTTTCTCGGCAGTGCCAGCTTACAGAGCATTCCAGCCTTCCCCACGTGCTTTTTATTGGGCAAATGGTAGGCAGGCTGGTACCCACCAGCCATAAGATGTATGTTTACAGCAATATTCCTTACAGACAGCAGAACAAATGGTCTTTGGTGCCTCTTTGAAGTTAAACGAGATGAAGGGAAGGTTTTACAACATGACAACATTAACCTTCTCACACCAAAATCGGGATTTTTACTTTCAGCTGCGCTAGTCAGCTTTTACTGGACAAGAAAACTGTGTGCACGCAGCAGAGAGGCAAGGTAAGAAGTCAACAAATTTTGCAGAGCATTGCAAATGAATGATGTTCAACCTTTTTACATCCCATAGCATTCTACATAAGTTTCTATTTATATTGAGTATTACGCTGGGCCTGAAAAACATGATTAGTATCATTTTGTATCCTCAAACCAAAGTGCTCAGGGAAAAAAAAAATCACGAAAAGAAGACGAAACTGACAAAGAGCTTAGAGAAGATCCAATTTTAAAATACTTACAATTATACACTTAACTAAAAATAGCACTTTGTGCATTAATATATTCTGATTACAAAGATGGAACTGACAGGCCCTCCTAGAACTAGAAACACACGCATCCTCTCACACTAGCAGGAAGGGAAATTCCCCTTTAGAAGAAAAAGGAAAACAACTGTTTGAAGTGCTGCCCAGAGACAAAATCAACAGCAGGGCTGTGACACCAACTACAGGGAGCCCAGACCTTGACAAGGTCAGAGAAAGGACATTCATCATAAAGCGTCCTTAATCTTCATCCAGTTGTCGGCCCCAGCCCATCCCTTAACCCCTCCCTCGCCTTGCAGGGAATGGCAGACAGAAAGGGAACAAGGAAGCAAGTAGATTTTATATGAAACTAAGTAAAGTAAATTTTATAATGGTAGCTGCACGATGTTGCTCATAAATTTAGAATCTTTAAAAAATATAATTATATATACCTGGGACCTACAGTGCTGGCCACAAGATAGGTGGTATGTAAGGTGGCTCTGCAATTCGTCACCCAGTATCTTCTAGCCTCACTTTCTGGATTTGAAAGCAGAAAAGCATGTTCCTTGGGTATAAAACCTGGGCCTTCCTCTTGTTGCTACTCCATCAGCTTGGATCCAAATTCTGCCTGAAGAAAGTGAGTGCAGCACTACCAACAAAGGTTTGATGAGCAGGGACAATTTAAGATTCAAGGCAGTTTAAATCATTCATTATTTAAGATAACGGAAAAGTTCTCAAGTGCCAAGCTGATGAAATATCTACCAATTAGCAGAATTAGTACTTTAAATAGAAGCGGCTGAGCAAAATGAAAACCAGGAATGCTTCAAATAGACACACAAGGAATTAGCTAGAGGAGAAGGTCACCCATACAGAAATTCATCAAAATAATCCCACTGTGGGCACGCTTATATCAGAATAAAAATGTTTCCTTCCTGTCCTAACCTTCTGATTTTAGCCTCCCCCCACTTCCCAAAACAGTCTGAGGCAAGTGAATTGTATGCATCCCCATTGCTTCAGCATCTTAGGCTTGCTTAAAGCAAAGGATTCAAGTCAGTCCCTACAGAAACAAGTAAAACGTGTTTGTTTCTTACAGCTAACTTCGTATCAATGCGCTGCTCTTATCAGCACACGTGGCTGGTGTATCACTTCTCATTTATGCTAAACCAGCAACAACCTCCTGCACCTTGCATCATATATTCACTAACACATCAAGTTCGTGGGAATAATACCCATGAAAGATATATAGCCCTCTAACTTGGCTAATACTAAGCAGCATGAATTCCTACTATATTTGTGAAATAATGTAGGACTCCAGCACAGATACTTCTGAACACCAGCTAAAGATGGAAAAAAATACCTTGAATAGAAAGTAAATTAAGACAAACATTGTGCTTTCTTCTCAATCAACTGAAAGCCATTAATTTTTACATTAGTATAATCATCAGTTCATGGCAGAAGCATTCTTTCCATTCCATCTGCTGTGTGGGTATCTCCAACAACACTCATGGAGCAGTCACCCTTGACCAGATCAAATCAATGGAGAAACTGAAACATTTTCTTACAAACTTCCACAATGAATTAATTTCTAAGAAGACTTTTAAAAAACGAAAAGCAGAAGTCTCCTTATCTAGTGTGAGCATGAGAAACAGCCTAGCCACGTGGCACGTGGTCAGTAGTGGACTACAGTTGAAAACAGAGCAGGCAATGCTTGCTCTAAGTCTGCATCCTATGTAAAACAATTTATATAGGAAGTGGGAGGAAAAAGGATACCACAAAGCTGAAAGTGTATTTGGTGCTCAAGTCATGCTGGGTTCTGCATTATTGCAACAGGCAAAAAAAAAAAGATACTTCACTACAAGCAATGCAAGATCAGATGATTTAACTGAACACATCACGAGCACAAGTTTTTTCTCATCCTAGCTAGTTCTGACAAAATCTATGTGGTTAAGATAACATGTTTCCTGCAAGAGAAACAATGCTTGAAAAGCAGAATGGTCACAACAGTGAGGCCACCAACCAGTGACTGGCACAGGGACTGCTTCACAGCGGTCAGATGTGGCAGTGCCACTCAGATCAGTGAATGGAGTGGTAAAAGGCTGTATTTCCACGGTACGGCTACTGGGAAACAACATCTTACAAGGAGACAGCAAGGCAGAGGAAGGAGATACACTTGTAGTCACAGAAGTCCTTCACTAGAAGTGCACAAGGTACTTACACACAGAGGCCACCATGTGCTCTGTCCTATCCAACCTGTGCACCGCAGCAAACAGACCTGTACTTCTAAAAGGTCTCAATTTTTAAGCAACAGGGTTACTCAAAACACCAGCTTTAGAAAAAAACATATAGTTTCTTTCTGAGTTATAAGGCTCTCTGAAACGAGGACTCAAAAGCCCCACCTGAAGACAGATGCCATTTTGGGAAAAGGGGAAGCCCAGGCTGACCATGTGTGGTGCCAGGCGATGCCCTTCCCAGACGCCACTCCGCTTCGTACTGCAGAGCAGGACACTGCTCTAACACGTAGGAGGAAATTTCTTGCAAACACTTGACTGCAGATCTCCATTGCCATGCAGAATTAGAGTGGAGGATCTCAGAGGACAACACGTTTCATCACAACTATTCAGTTATGTTTAAGGAACAACACATACTGTGAAGAGTTGAAGAATACTTCAAGTCAGCTGGAAAAGCAAATCCAGTTTTACTCCCTTCATAGAGGAAGATGCTGTGTTCTAGCCAAATCTCACAACACACTCTTCTTATCAACCGGAAGCCTCTTCCAATCATACAGGTCTCCTTGTGACTACATGACCAAGAAGCTGTGCCTTGACACCAGTGTGAATATTATCTGTTTCTGGGAGATCTTTACCCAGATAACACCCCCTGAAAGCATGCTAGAAATCAAGAATTCTGAGAAGACTTTTTTATCTAGTTAGGAGACAAAAATTATGTAGATGTGTTATCTGCTGCTTTTCCAGTTGCTTCTCACCTGTCACGTCGGGATTTTGAAGCACTTATCTATTGGTTCTTGGTTTACATCATTTGGGATCACCATTTTTATTCCACTGGGATTTTACTGTAGTGTTTTCCATATTGACAGATGTGACACCTCAGACATACCACATTATTGTTCATGTGTTCAATGAGCATCTGTACAGAAGATGCAAGCATGTGCAAAAAGGCACAATAACTCACCCTTGTAGACACATTTCGAAAGATGAGTATGCTAGAGCAAAATTCACATAGCTTTTTGGGCAAAAAGAAATCCCAATGACTTGGGCAGTATTGGTGTAGAACTTAGCAGAAGCTCAGGAATGCAGGTTTTACCAGAATAGTCCCCAAAATAAACACCAGTCTTCTGAAACCATCTCATTTTTCCAGTAGCCTCCTTATAATTGTGAGTCCTTTGGAAATAGAGTCTCATTACAATGGAAACAGGCTGAGAGAGGAGAGAACAAGCATGCTGGTCAACCCCCACAGCAGGGGGAGAAGGAAGACGACAGTGCAAAACCAGGAGATGACCTGTTCCATTTAATAGCTGCAGAGAAAGGTTTTGGCTTCAAATGGAAACGCAAGCAGGAAAAACAAATCCAGTCCTACCATGTGGAGGCCAGTTATTCTTTCAGGTAAGGGAAGATGGTACTCAAGTCCCTGTCTAGTCCAGTAACAGATGGTAAAAAGTCACAGCCTACAATAACACACAGCCTTGGGAATAGCCTGTCTGATCTCCAGGAACAAGAGGATGACCACACACACAGAGTGAAATTTAAGTGGGGGAAAAATAATTCCCCTCAGAAGGGAATATAAGAGTGCCTGGACCTCGGAGATGCTGGCTGAACTCTAACACAAGTTTCAGGTTCCATTCTGTCCAAACAAGAACATTTGAAAGCTCTTCCTTCCCCATCCCAACCTTTGGTATCTGTCAAAGGGGAGAGACAAAGATT
The DNA here is from genome assembly GCA_011075105.1 of Heteronetta atricapilla. Lineage (NCBI taxonomy): Eukaryota > Metazoa > Chordata > Aves > Anseriformes > Anatidae > Heteronetta > Heteronetta atricapilla. Next base: position 15,587,827 of record CM021736.1, on the reverse strand, counting down.
TCCATAGGGTCAGCTGGGTATCATCTGCCACTGACAACTGCTCTTGGCAATTTTGATACCCAGAAGCATTCTGCACTGAACAGAACAAGAGGCATGTGTCACACTAGAGCAAGTCTAATCCATAGCATCAACCAGCTCTCCATACTTCAGAGAAAGGGGGAAAAGAAATTTTTTACCTAACTGGTTGTGTTACATATATGGTGCATGTAAAGAACATTAAGCTCTCACGTGGGGCTCCATAACCGTACACTGATCATAATGATCCAAGCCACAAGACAGGGCTGTGCTTTTACCCTGTAAAGGGATGGGCACCAGAGAAGTGACTGCCTTCTGTTCAGGTGGTGGGAGGGAGAATGAAATGGGAAAGCAAGAACTTACCTTCACTCCATCTGATTTCTTGTTCAGAAGGCTTTTGGCAGCTGTGGAGAAAAGCAGAAGTAGGTCAGATTTTGTTTTCAAGACTCCTCTCTCTCTCTCTCTCTCTCTCTCTCTCTCTCTCCCCCCCCCCACTTTCCTCAAAACTGCACAAGACCTGAGACTTCAGGAGCTAATCTAATCAGCATTCTGCTAATCCCTCTCTAACAGTCTAACTGAGAGAGTGCTGGAAGACCACACAAGTCAACTATGAAATCTATCCTGGTAGCAGAGGGACACCCATCCCATCTATTGTGCACCTAATTAGGCAGAAATGCTCACACTATCAGAATCTCAGAAAGACCAACTCTGAAATGAGTCTTCAGAGCTCATCTGTTTCAATGTTCTACTCACAAACTGTGACCCCATCCAGGAGCATCAGCAGTTACAGGAGGAAAATCGAAACAAATCTGCCAGATCTCTACAACAAATATAGCCGTTTACGTAACAGACTTAAAGGGTCAAGATGCTCTGAACATCCATTTTAGACCCTGAAGACTGAATGATCCAGTCCATCCCAAATTCAAAAGCTGATAAAAACCACAATAGCAACACCCTCACAGCATTAAAAAAATCTTTTCCTCACAAGCCAAGAAATGAAAAGGTAAAGGGCAAACACAACAAGAGAAGATATTCACAGAATTCTTGTGAACCTGAGGGAAAGGAGAATGGAAGTAAAGGGAATCATTTAAATCCATTTCTGATGATGCAGAACACTCTCAGGCCGTAATGATAAACACTTAAATGCAACATAAAATCCACGTGATTCTGGGAAGCTGCAAGACGTAAGTTTACTTACTGAAGTACATTATTTCAGCAGGCCCGTGCTGCAGTAGCTGTGCATCACTCTCTGAAATCCCTGACTATTTCTTGAGCAATTTAACAGACAAAGAAAGAAGTGACTAAAGACAACTTAATTTTTCATTAAATGTGACCTCATCTTCTGCTTGGGAAATGTAGCTCCCACTGCTCTTGTACTCATTTATTCAAATGTCTCCGGAAATTTCTTGATAAACTGCTCCTCCACCTTTTCATCCTCTGAATTCACACCAAGAGTGTGTGTGTACACCAGTCCGGTGATACAAATTTCTGGTCCTGAATGTGTATTGACATAACTAACACAGCACAGCAGAAGCTGTATTACCTGCACAATCTTAAATATACTTTGATTAAAGGAAAGAGACCAAACTTCAACCTGACCATAAATATGTACACACACTAGCAAAAACTTGGCCTTACAAACACTTCTGGTATAACAAGACAGTGAAATATTTCAGTGCTACTTCACTAATTGTATTATTCCTTTCTTCTTGCTCTTTAGGCAGCTCAGAAACATCTCTGCACAGGTTACGCCAATCAGGCACAAGCATATCCAGCCCTTCTTTCCTTAGCTAGAAAGCACTCTGCTCCCTGCATCTGCCTCCAGCCTCTCTCAACCTCATCTAACTAGTTAAAAACCTAAATCTTCACATCGGAAAGTCAATAAGGATCTACAGATACATGTAATGAATTCCAGTTATTGTCACAAGCTGCCTCACAAAATTGTCTTCAGCAAGCATTGACAATTCCCAGAAGAAAAAAAAAAAAAAAAAGACAAACCTCAGCATCAGCCAGTTTTCAGGCATAGGGCTTAATTACCTTGAACATCTGCCTTAGGTTTTATTTGGAACATGGGGTAGCACACATGACTCATGCTGAAACACTTGAGACAAGTGAATTTTTATGCAGTGTGAAAGTTTGTGCAACAACTCCTCTCTAAATTAACAGTTGCAATCCAGAGTCTGGAGAATAGTGCTGAGGATTTTATGCAGTCCGCTTTAAGTCTTACAGAGAAAAGCCACTTCTCAGCACTTTGTGAAGATGTGTGTTTCTAAAATAAAAACCAAAATTTTCCAACCTCGAACTAGGTTTGGAGCAGGCTCTTACAGAATTTCCTCTACACAGATGAATCCAGGCTCCCCCAGAGACTACAGCTATCTGGGAGCTCTGAAAACCTTGCCAGTTTTCTCCTAGCAATAAAATCATGTTTACTTCTCAGAAGATGATTTACGAGTTACTTGCCTATGATCTAATCAATTGATTTATCGACCGTATTTTTGTATTCTGTAAGCAACTGCAGATCAGGTCACATCAATACTTGCTTGGATCGTCTGAACATCAAAAGTCACAAGTGATCACCCGAATCAGCACATGCATAGTGACTCCAAAGATCCCGTAATTGAAGTTTATACTGCAACGAGCTCTCAGCAGAGTGAATACCTACCACAGAGCGGACAGGAGTTACAAACCTTATTAGAGCACCTCAGCTTCCTGACGTACATTGCAAGTAATGCAGCTGTGTCTGCTTTTAATAAGCGGCCTACAGCTGATACGAGACAATGTTTTAAAAAGAACCACAAACAGCCCATATTAATTGTTGAAAATACCGTAACTGGGGAAAGGAGCCAAATCACATTCCTTTACCCGTTAGGAGCTGACCCAACAAAAGGAATCTAGCAAGCAACAGATTACTCACAAAACAGAAACTTTGCTGTTCTGCAAAAGATATTTTGATGGAAAAGAAGTAGTGCTACAGACCCTTTAAGCACAAGTTAAAACCACACCGTCAGACGAATGAACTCCTCGGCACAAGATGTTTGACAGAGGAGATAGCAACAATGACAGGATTTAAGAGGGTTTTTCCCATTTCCTGCAGATAGCACTACCTCACCTCATTAATTGATACCAGGGTCATGTGAGCCTTCATTTTCATCTTGGCTCAAAACATCTGTGAAGTTTTAGAAGATCTCATCCCCAGACAGGAAAAAGCTTTTCTTCATAGATCCAGGTCTCTGCCTGCTGGGAACGTAGCTTTTAGGAGGCCCACAAAATAATGTCTCTCAATTAGAGAAATCAAAACCGCTCAAGGTCTTTAGGGAAAGATTTAACTACTGCTTCAGGACTTCTCGAGTGCAGTTCGATGACCTGTCAAGATTGGAGAAGTCTGAGCTCTCCCCCATGCTCCCACATGGATGTTCTACTTTTGACTTTGAGTTAGTGCCATTACTTTCCAGTTCCATCAGATTTATGTATTTCAACTACAGCAATTAATAAATCCAAGCAAATAAAGAAAAAACAATAATCAAGGTCATGGTACACACAGTCATGCAAAGAAAACAAGAGTAAGCTGATCTCTCCACTTCCAAAAGACATCAAGATAGTAAGAATAGCTACTACCCACAAATGCTGTGAATGCTTTGCATCTAAATTCATATTTCTTTCTGGACAGTTTTTCAGAGCATCTCATTACCTGGGATCAGAGCTTATACTCAAAGCAGAGCTCTGTCATACAGAGAACTCGGCAGAACTCACTACACAACACCTAGGATTTCCTTTTCTTCAGCTGTTAGCTGAAGGGGATCCAACAGCTTCAGCCCTTGAGACAAAAGAATGAGCAAGGCAGAGTAAGCCTTTTCTTCCTTCCCCTTAGCTCAGGGAATAAGTGGCTGCATAGGTCACGCACCATTAAGGAGAACCCTTCTCTCAGGCATTTCACGTACTCAAAATCTGGGCCACAGGAAATTTTTTTTACCCAAGATCTGCTGCAGCTTCATTAGAAGTGACATTTGTAGACTAAAAATGAACCTAAAACTGCTGTTTAAAGAATAAACTATTTCAGAATCATCAAGTGAAGTAAAAACTAGCTGTGTGAACAGATCAGATTGATCATACCAGCAGAAAACCCAAAAGAATGTTTTGTAAGGTTCTGCTGAAGCCCCACAGTTCTGCATTTCCAGCTGTTCTTTCTAAATCCTTCTCAGAAAACAATGTATAATTTTCACGTCCTGTCAGAACGTAATCCTGGGACAAGTGAATGGAGAAAGTGATTCTGTCCTTGCAATCGAAACAATCAGAAATACAGTGAAGGGGAAATGAATGACTGTAGTCACATTTACTTTTTGCACCGTGTGTCCTAACATATTGGTTAGATGGGTTCAATTTCAAGCAAGAAGCAAGGAAAACCAACTCTGAAGTTATTAAAGGCTCTTCCTTAATTGTAGCTTGATTTCTGTAATTTCATTTGAAAACGACCATTGAAATCACCTGAATCCATATAGGAGGTTAAAAACATTGCCTTGATTTCACAAAAGACTGCATGCATAAATGTGCCCTTTGAATGCTGGAATGATGATTTCACAGAGGTTTTCATTCCACTTCGATACTTATTGTAATGTCACACAATGTAAGGATTGTTTTCTACCATTAGTAAACAGGCAGATGAAATTAATACGCTTCCTTTTCATTCATCATCACTTATAATGCATAGAGCAGACTTGCACTTGAAAGTAACTGGAGTCAGGTGCAATAAAACTCTGACTCACGGATTCAGTGATCATCCTTTTTAAAAGAGAAAAAAATGGCAGTGAGGGCAAAGAAAGCAGACAGGCCCATAAACCAAAAGCACTTGCAAATAAAGGTTTTCCACCCAAATGGAAATGAACACAGATAAGAGTGCACCACAAATGTGCTGAGCCAAGACAATCATCTTCCAAAAAGCACTGATTTGCATGTTGAGATTTGCGTCTTCAGTAAGTGCACTACGTAATGCAGTTGGGTGGGAGCCAGACTGCCAGTTATTAAGCTTGAAAGGATGAAAATCACTTCTGAGACTCCAAGAAGGAAAATTCTAATAGTTGGATGCTTCAGACCCATTTTTGCCGAGTCAAAGTAATACAATACTCAAATAGCTCCTGCCCCCTTCCCCCTCCGCCCCCTTCTCAGCAACATTTCTACTTGCACTGTCTCCCTGCGTCTGGTCTAAAGTAGTCACTGCTACTGAATCGGAGTTCCTGACTCCTGGTTTCAGACAGAACTAACAAATGCCAACTAGAATTCCGCCAAATGACAAAATACCGTAACAGCTGACTTGGCTTCTCTCTCATGCCAGACTACAGCTCCGTGTGGTGCTCCTCAAAAATAAAACTCCCTTTTTCACACTGGTCACCAGGCATGACAATGTGACCACCATTACACCATAACATACACCAAGTTTTGGGCATGTTTAGTCCTCCCCTACTCAATCCCAGACAGGTTAAAACATCCCACGACTCACACAAAACAAAACCAGGGAAAGGATGGGAACAGTAAAATCTTACCTGAAAAATTCCGAGACACAAGCATCGTTGTGAGGATTGCGCCCTGTGAGGAAGAGAAAGCAGGGATAACAAACAGTGTCACTCACTGCAGAAAGGGGCTAGGCTATCTGTGGAGAATGGAGGGAATTAGGTTAACAAAGCAGAGGCATCCCAGTGCTGCCCTGGAAAGACCTAGCATATCCAGCCTGTGGTTGTTAGACCTGTCATAGGACCACTCAGAGTCCGGCCTTTCAAGAGGCCCAGAGGCTGGGCAGCATATAGTCTAAGACATATAAAACGGCACCGAGAAAGGTGTTTAGAAACACCATTGCTTCCTAGTTTTCAAATAACGAATAACATACAAAACCCCGAGGCTTTCCTGTAGCTACGTGCATCTGATATAGTATGAGGAAGAGAGTAAGCGATCAGAACTCAAAGTCTCTGAAATTTAAAAATTGTTCTCCTTCACTTCTCTTGCAGGAAAATAGAAAAGGTGATTATACAGCAGAAAAGGCAGGGGAAACTTACAACCTCAGAGCAAGAAACTACACAGCTCCTCAATACAGTTCTTTCATACCCTGTACTGGAGTACCACAAGTGGTACTTCCCTAACTCTAGTGAGTTAATCATAAAAATACAGTTGCTAGAAATGCATTTAGCTCAAATTCAAAGAATTAAAAACAAAATACACCTATAAACTAACTTTCTTACCTTCAGCTTCCTTCTAGCATTGAACTTCCTCAAGCATTCCACAGTCTCCTGCCTGTGCATCATTGAAGCAACAGTAGATCGTTGCTGAAAAACAAGAACGCAACAAAAATAGCAGCTTCTCTTAACCAAATCAGCCAGGGAAGTTCTCTCCACCTGCACATAGCCAAAACATGCAAACTGACACGGCTGATCCTCCCACCACTGCATGGCTGCCAAACACTGCAGCCAGTTCTTAACTTACGAATATCACAAAAGAGCAAAAAGTGTTAAAGTCAGGATGGTTATGACAAGTACAGGTAAGTGTCAGCACTCCCTGTCTCTCTGACACATGAACAGGTCACAATACAGATATGACCAGTCAAACCAACAGCATATCTATGAGGGACGAGGTGGAGGCTCTACAGAAAAAGATGCAGATTGTATTAGTAACAACCATTAAGGGGAAATTCCAACCAGTAAGTAAATACTAGTGAGTGGCAGCCATCCAGAAAGTTCCCTGAATCTAAGTGCTTGGCCAGCAGAGGCCTCAGCATCTTTGCATCAGATTGGCATACACAGATTTTCAGTGTTTAAGAGGAATAACAACATGGATCTATTGCACCAATGCAAAAACCTGAGCACAACCTCTGGCCAGTGATGCACACCTGTCACCCACAGTAGACTGGGATCCCATCAGCAGCAGAAAGAGAACTTCCCAGAAGTGTTGACAGTCATTTAGAGCACATGAGGAAAGCAGAGACTGACGGTGCCAGGCATTTAGAGCACGAGGAAACCAGAGACTAATGCCAAAGGAGCTGCTGCTCTTGCACAGAGCTGTAAGCCTATATTCCCTTTACAAGGACAGTGGAAGAATGACTAACTTGGCAGATCAGGCTGTACAAACCAACCGTTACCTTTCTCCTGCTTGGAAGAAAATCTGCAGTACCCAAAAGAACTGTAAACAATGCTCAGATAAGCTAGTTCCATGGGTAATCTCTTCCATCCTGCCATGGAAGCTAGCCACCTGCTGCAGCATACACCTATGTGTGGAGGAAGAAGGTAGCTGAACTGTCCTCTTTAACAACTTCAGTGGTCACTGTTCATCCAGCCTCCTTTGGAGTGACATAGGTGCCCAGTTGTTCAACTCTGCCTTAAGCGAGTCAGGACACACACTTCAGAAGTTCAGAGATGCCAAGGAACTCGGTGATTCAGATAAAACGTTAAGACCAGATTCAGATAAAACGTTGCCACCTCCTTTACTTCAGAGGAGTAATACATCTCTGGCAAGAACATCTATGTGAACATCTATGTTGTGTATATGGAAGCTGCAGGGCACATAGAAACAGCAGACTTAGCAACAGGCAGTTTTGGTGAGAGACTGGAACGGCTATGATGTGAATTCAAACTCCCCATAACTCAAGAGACAGAAAGCCTCTCTTCAACCGTTACGTATTACATCGCAATCAGGAGTGAGTTATAATACATAGACATTTGGTTACAGGCACTGTGACAAAAGTTAAATACAAAGGAACCACTATTAATTAAAAGCATGAAAGCAGGGAAAAAAACCTCAGAGATGCACAAAGTCTCAGAGTAAAGTTTTGACTTCCAAGTAACTCGCCACTTGACAGCTCACACCACACTACTGTTACACAGATGTTCACATAAATTAGGTTAAATTGCTAATGTGCTTTGCGGTGAAAGGAAAAAGATGCCACAATTTCAAGAACAAGTAAGTTAAGCAACATAGACACATCCTAGAAAGCGGAAGTATGCTACGGTATTACAAGAGCATCTGGTTAGACTTAGGTGGAACTATTTCCTCCTGCAGAGATAAAAGAGTGCCGCTGCTGCCCTTCCCTACAACCGCTCCCTGCAGCATTCTGGGATTTCCTTGCCAACTTTACAAAACAAGAAAAATGCCCCTGCATGGGGTCTGGCAATGCAAAGTCTATATGGGAATAACAGCAAAAGGATTTTTTGCTGCTTTCAGGTTTACAGCCAGTTAAGCTGCATCATGGTGGAAACGTTCCAACACTGCAAAGATGCAATGCAAAAAGCTGAAGTAGAGATGAAGAAAATATTCCTAAAATATTCTGTCTGATGCCAAACTCCATCTGATGTTTTAGGATGATATGTATTGGAACAGGAGATGTGGAAAAAAACAGAAACTATGGACATTGACCAAGCTCTTCAAAGGAGATGGCATTTTTTTCTCTCCTACAGTGGCAATAAAAGCACGATGGCATGACAAAGTTGGCTTGCTGAAGGTCAGCCTCTGAAAATCACAATCTGAAAGATTTAAAATATTCTGGGCTCCTCTGCAGCTAAGTCTTCTTGGCATGTCAGTTCAGAGTAAACCACAAATCAATCTGTAATAGAGAAAAACACTTACGCAGACCCATGGATGTTTGAGAGCCTGGTCAGCTGTGATGCGCTTTGCTGGGTTTATCGTCAGCATCTGGTTGATCAAATTCTTCGCTTCAGGAGTCACAGTGTCCCACTCAGGTGACGGGAACTGAAAGAGTAAGAAGGAAGAGATGATGAACTAAGAATATCTTCTACAGGCAAAAGAAATTCTCCCTCCTACACAGCTGAACTCCAGCTTTTGCCCTTTTAATATCAGGGCTAACATCTTTGCAGAAAACTATACATTTTTGAGAAAACCCATGTTGAATAAAAATGATACAGAATCCAGCAAATGAATGGTACTGGACTGCAAGACACACCTGTGCCATTCACCAGAGGCAGGCAGGAAAATTAACAGCTTAAAAAGCCTTTTAGGAATCCCTCACACCTTTGAAATTCTTTCATACTCAGCAGTCAAGGTAAATTCATAAATCTTTTAAACAGAGCTCTGACATGAACACAAGTACTACCTTTTATACCCCACCTCACTTTTCCTCCACCACGCTCAGAAGCTGTAACAGCATATGCAAAATCACAAGCACTACAGCAAAACCTTGTGAAAGCAATAACCCCTGCCACAGGACTCCCGTCAGGTATGGCTCCCCTGCCACAAACCACAACATACTGGAACAATACCAGTCACCTAGGTGCAGCAATGCACCAGCAAGTTGTCTGCAAGCATCTGCTGTACCAGAAAACATTAGGTGGAGAGCAAAAGAGATGCAATGGGGGAGGAGAGCACAGAAGCATGGAAACAAATAAAAGAATCTCAAGTATTTCAGCTGCTGATCATCCACCAGGGGTTAACTGCTCTCTCCTGTAATTCCAGTAATGATGAGATGCTTATGCCATCCTCCAGATGCTCGCATGTGGTACAGATGACAGCATGCCAATACTAAATGTAGCGGTGTGTCTCGCTATGAACCAACTGTACAATCACAGGTGAACTGAAGACCACAAAGATAAATCTGATGTTGGGTTAACAGTCCCATCTTTACGAGGGGAGAAGACTGATCTATTTTGAGAGCACTTCCTTATAGTACTACAACATTTAGACAAAGTTTATCCCATCTCTTCTCTCCTGCACTTTGTACTTCGCTCCGTTGGGTCATGAAACTACAGCCATCATGTTCAGTCATCTTACTCCCGCATCCTCAGACATCAGTGAAGCATTATGCAATTTGTTCTGCAAACACTGAAGGGGGCTACTGAGAAATGCCAATATGGAGCTTTCAGCCACAACACTTCCCCCCCCCCCCCCCACTAACTTGGAAATACTCATAGCAATGCCTTGCAAAATCCCTATCCTACAGCACAAGGTCTGATAATATACAATTGTCACTTCCTCTATGGGCAAGAGACAACAGAAGAGTCCAGTGCTGGGGTAAGGACACCAGGGGCACGGACACCACTAAAACTTGAGCTGTTTGCATGTCAGAAACCAGGGGAAGAACCTACTGTAATCTCTTCATTATAGGTAAGAATCCAAAAGCAATAGGTAGATGAAGTATTGGAGACACAGGGATCAAGCACTTCTCTCCTCATGACTTACCTAAAAATTTGGCTATTTAACCCCTGAAGTGCTTGGAAAATCCCCATATCATTAGTCCAAATACACTTCAAACAAGAACAAGCAACACAGAGAGAACACAGGAACGAGAGGGGCAGGAAGGCAACAGAAGAAGAGAACTCTGTTTAAGGTTATCAAATACAAAGACATGGCTTTCCTTTCACTCAGGAAGCCACTGAGCCAGGACACGGGGTCAGGCAGACCTTTGTTCTCACCAGTACAGCCATTCTCATGATCTCAGGTAAAGAAGCTGGGAGGTAGCCAAGGTCCAGCAGAACCTCAACCCCTTCCCCCCACAAACCCCAGGGCAGCCCACAAAATGAACTCTCCATCTTTCACTTAACACTCATGTCTACAGGCTGTGAGCTAAGGTTTCCAGGAATTCCTTTTTCCCTCCAAAGCCTCTCTTAACTCAGAAGAATTCATGGCACTCTTCCAAACTGTTGTACCTAGACCACATTCCACATAACCTTTGCTCCCTAGTACCCATCTACTACACCTCGTACTCCTTGCTGCTCCCCTTATTCAGTCATCTCAGTTTTGCCCTTCTCTGAGAACTGTTTCAGAAAGTTGTTTCAGGAAATGCTTGGCTTTTGACCAGAGCCTCCAACCCACCACACTGACCCCACCACAACCATCCCTCCCAAAGGCTCCCACCACGCAAAGCTGCCTCACTGGGCTCCACACCTTCCACTGCTGGAATAAGTTCTTCAGAACAATTCCCTACAATTTTGATCAGGCCTTGATAAAAGAGCCTTGTTCATTTTACCTTCCCTCTGCTTCCCTTGAAGCATTAGCATTGGCTGTGCTTTCACTGCTTTGTGCTACACACCGCAGAAGACACCGTTGCCCACCATCTGCATTTCCAGCTCTGCATTTCCCTAACAACCAACGTCTCAGCGCCCACTGTGATGCTGTCCACGGATTCTTTCAGTAGTCCCAAGTGGGACCGTATCCCAGGCTGTGAAGACGAGGTGTGTGAACACGCCAAACATCATTTTGCACAGCAGCTTGGGGCCTGCTGCTGGACGCCAAGACAAGGCCATGTTTTGGATGGCTTCTACACCCATGCAGGTACTCAGCAAGAAAGTGCCCTTACGTCATAGGCTCCGGCTTTGATCTGCTGATAGAGTTTGTGCTGATCTTCATCCCAAAAGGGAGGGTACCCCACTAGTAATATGTACAGAATCACTCCTGGGAGGGAGAGACACAGATACACTATGGTTAGGCTAATATGCCAGTTACTCCTTCAGCCCATCTATCTTCCCTCTTGACAGTCCCCAAGGCAATCGCTGCTCTTTAGCATCTTTTGCTATCATCTTTAGTTTTCCAAGGTACTAACAGACAGTACAAAGCTCTCCTCTGCTGAACCTCATCCCAGCACTACATGTTCAGCTCTTAACCCCAGCTGCCAGGAGCTAGAACGAGGTACATTGTGTACTTCTACCCTCCTCCCCCGCTACCACGGCTGGTGAGCCACAGCTCCCAGCTGCTCTCAGGATAAATGAAGGCACACCCCCCTGGGGTTGCTGTGCAGCAAGGGACTTTTTAGGAAGGAATCGGTTTTTAGACACTTGCTGTGCATGGTCTTGGGACAAGTGTCATTGACAAAACTAACACTCACGGCCTGCAGAGAACCATTTATTCCATGTCAGGCAACACGGATATCACTTATCTCTAAACTTATCAGTCTCAGATATGTTTACAGCTCTTTTCAGCATTTCATTTTCTACACAGTTAGTGTAATAGGAAATTGCTACAGTGGCCTAAACAACTGACTCTGCAAAGCACAGAACAGTGCTATCTCTTGAGTCTCACACAGCTGATGGATGGCCTGAGGAAAAAATTAGGAGCCAGAATCAAAAGAATGCAGGCTCCAGCATTAACTCCACCTACACCAGGTGCTTATTCTCAAGCATCTTCATCTCTCCACCCAACAAGAAGCAGCACTGCACACCCTCCCAGCAATAGGCTGTAACAAGTTGTTCCTCTACATGAAAAGGTGTCATGGAGGTGTAAAACATTTTGACAGAATCTTACCACATGCCCATATATCCACTGGTTTTCCATACGGATCTTTTCTTAAGACTTCAGGGGAGAGGTAGCCTGGAGTGCCAGCAAACCCTGCCAGGAAAGGGATGACAAAGTACAGTCCTCAAGCAGAAGAGATATCTTGACATACCACAAAATCCACTAATGGTAACCAACAAATTTTAAAACCTACCATCCCTACCCCACATTTCCTAAAGCTACATCTAGGTAGACTAACAGAAAGGGACAAAAAAAAGGGGAAAAAAAGTAAAGAAAAATAGATGAGGGTGAGTGTCTGTGTATTGCAGGAAGATCAGAAAACAAGGAGGGACTACATCAGCCAGCTGGGCACAAACCTGTATGCTATACCTCTCTCATGCTTAAACCTGTATGCTATAC